>CM053606.1:129025999-129036866 GCA_028646535.1 Procyon lotor | reverse complement strand
CAAGTGTAATGAAAACAACAATTTGCTTGCTGCAGTAATGATAAATATAGTAGACAATATTTATTAAATGCATTTGCACATTTTACATATATTGTTTAATTCTAAATAAATATATATTGCTTAAAACTTAATTAGAAATTCTAAAGGATTATTGCTTTGAAAGGGGTAAACTGACTATCTGAACTCTTGTGGACTTTGTTTTGAGAAAAATGATTTGATAATAAGTTCAAAAATTGTATGTATTCTTCTGAACCCAAAACTCCAATCTTAGCTATTTTAGTATAGAAACAATCATACAAATTTAAACCATAATTTGTACACTGATATTCAGTGTCGCACCATTTACAAGTAGGAAGACTGTTAATAACCTGTTTGTCAATAAGCATTTTTATAACTAGATTATGGAATATCCATCACAGAGAAGTTAGAAGCATAGGGAGGCTCTGAAGTCAGAAAACGCTGACTGGATTTTAGCTCTACCTAGCTGTGAGAACTCGACCAAGATCTTTCACTTTCATAAATTTGTTTTTCCACCTGTAAAATAGGGAAAATAAGATAACATCTATCGGTGACTGTGAGTGAGATTTTAGTAGGATAAAGCACAGAAATCACTTAGCACAGCACTAGGCATGTAGTGAGCACACAATGAGGGTTAGGATTCTTTTTATTGTGATTATTATAACCACACTATGGACTACTAGGCAGTTATTAAAATGATGAAGTAACTCAACTTGTACTGGCATACAGAGAGGCCCAACACCATAATGTTACCAGCTAATGTTACCTTTCTTGCTGAATGCTCGTCCTCACGCCCAGCCCCACCAGACTGCAAATTCCACGAGGGAATGGACCACTCCTGCCATGTTCTTCATGGTACCTCCAGGGCCTGGACAGATGCCCACCACACAGTAGCCACTCCATTAAATTTTGCTGAATGAATAAATGAAGAAATGAGTAAAAAAACAAAACAAAGCTACACAAAGTATTTATATGTATATTTAAAGGTCAGAAGCAAATACAACAAACTATTGATAGGGCTTCTCTTTGAGGAGCAGAACTTTAGGAGGAAAGTAAATTTTTGTCTACATTTATATTTTATTATTTAAAATATTTAATCAGGGAATGACAAAAGATGTTCCCATGTCAAGATTATAAAAATCTAAACGATCCTATGAAAAATGTGTACGCTTATGGGTGGAAACTAGAGAAGAATGTGCAGAGAAAACTAATTTTTAGGTAAGTTGTATTACATTTTCTCTTTTCTAAACCTTTTTTTTATTCTAATGCTGTTGTTTAAAAGTATTTTAAACAGATTATATTTAAATGTTCTGAGAAATAAACTCTCAAAGAAGGGTACAATGTATTTTCTATAATTTTACATAAGAATATACATTATTGGTTTCGTATTCCGGAGAGAGCTTTATTACTAAAGTTACAGAGTTCCTAATAGAAATTTTGGAAAACGCAGAAAATAAATTTTTAGAAAAATTCTTAGCATTTCAAGGTGATCTACTTCTCAGTTACAATTATAATGTTATCTAGACAGAGTTCAAATTGATTTGCAGAGAGGATGGAATCCCCAAATTTATGGTTAGAAGACTGGAAAACTCTTACAAAGTTAACTAAGATCATGAGCATCACCCTCTTTCAAACTAATATTCTGACTAATCAGCTTGTTTCTACCCTAGGCTAAATTGGGCACTCCCTGAAGGCATGAACTCTGTTTATTTTGCTCCTTTTGCTCCATTTTTTAAGCCTCAGTGCTAATTACAGAGCCTGGCACATTGTTAGCATTTTATTTATTTATTTGTTTGTTTGTTTATGTAGATTTTATATATTTATTTGAGAGAGAGAGGCAGAAACAGAGCATGAGCATGAAAAGGAGGGGCGGAAGGAGAGGCAGCAGACTCTGCTGAGCAGGGAACCTGAGGTGAGCTCCATCCCAGGACCCCAGGATCATGACCTGAGCCAAACAAAGGCAGACACTTAACCGACTGAGCCACCCAGGGGCCCCTCAATTTATTTTTAAATGAATGAATCATCTTTTGAAATATAAGGAAGACATTTGAAAGTCAGAATAGACTTGGAGAGAATAGAGAATGGAGCAAGTGATAAGAAAATAGGAAGAGAGAGAGAAAGGAGGAAAGAAAGAAGGAAGGAAAGAGAATAGTTGGAAAGAAAGAGAAGAGACAGGATGAGTCAGGAAGTGCCCTTTCTGTCCTCTTTATTTCTCCTGTGATTACAGCGGTCAAACAAGAAGTCATGCACACCAGGTCTTTTTTCAGAGGCTGACTTCAGTAGCGTCTAGGCAACACTTTCAGAATTTATTAGCTTCTGGAAAAAAAGGATGAGACTTGAAGAGAGAGCCTAGAACAACATTTATTCTGGACCTCGGTCTAATCTGAAGCTACACATATGGGAAGGTAGGAAGTCAAAAGGCCCAATTCAGCCTTTCAGCTGTGGCAAAGTGCAGATAGCTTTATAAGTAGCATAAAAAAAAAAAGACAATAGGTAGTTAAAACCGACACCCTGCTTCTTAACAGGTTAAATAAAATACAGACAAATCATGCCCAGAATGAATGAGTATGAGCCACAGGTTATTTCGCTTAATCATGCATTCTAAAAAGATTCTTCCTTGTTTTCCCATTAAAAAGATGGGAGGAGGAAGGTAAAAGTGAAGGGGAAAGAATAATGAACTATATTTCTTGAAGGCTTTTGGTTTCTCTCCATTTTGATCTCCTCCTGACATCTCCGGCAAATCCATTTTGGATGGGCAACAGTAAAATTATGCAGCATTTTTGAAGTCAGCTTGATTCTTAAATCCAATAGGACTAAAGGAATATGTACTCTCTTGTCAAGTTGTACACTCAGCCTGAAGGTAAGAAGAGTACTGAAAGAACTATATGGGGGAGAGAGAGAATGTGTGTGTGTGTGTGTGTGTGTGTGTGTGTGTGTGTGTGTGTGTGTGTGAAGGGACTGGAATGAAATCAAGCTATACATTAGGGATAACCATATCAGTTTCCTCTAGGATAAAATTCAAAGTTTGAAGTTCAAAGTTCCTTCACCACCTGTCTTCTACTTGCTAACACAGCCTCATCCTCTGTTTTCTATTCCATGATTTAGTCTGAGCTTCTCACTGCCTCCCAAGAAATCAGGCTCATTCCTGTTATAGATTTGAACATGTTGTTTCCTCTGTGGGACATGTTCTTCCCAATCTTATATACTAGCCTATTTCTGTGCATACCCTAAGTCTCAGTTTATAAAACACTTCTGTTAGGGAGCTTTCCCCAAACTCCCCACATAGGGTTAGTTGCAGATTTAGTTGCCTCCTCTTCTGTGATCTCACAGCTCTTTGATCATATGTCTATTACAGAGTTTTATCATCTGTTCATGTATATTTACAAGTATTTCTTTCTCACTAGACCCTGAGATTCTCAAGGGCAACAGCAATCTTATTCTATTCCCAAGACTTAAGTAATGCCCAGCATAGAGGAGACACTTAAAAGAGATGTGTCACATGAGGTACATTGAGAAGTATTCAGACTTGGGCCTTCCAAGGAAGATGGCTTTATGCCACCTCAGCTCTTAAGATGAAGGGAATGATCATAGGAGAAACACTTAGGCACGACTGAAGTCTGGCAGACTGACCACACAAATAACGAGGAAGAAAATATAACAATCAGAGGTGGTAAAAATCAAAATAAATGGCATGGACCATTTGTACTCCCTATAGCTTACAAATGGGGTAGGGGCATTAACAGGACTTGAGAGGCAGCACAGTCCAATAGATATGTAGGAGAGCAGACCATGCATTCAAATAGCAACTTGGCCCCTTGTTCTCAAGTGAAATAACACACTTGGGTGTGATCACACTTGGGTGTGATCTCGGGGGAAATAAATGAATCTCTGTGCCCATTTTCTCAACTATAAAATGTGCCTGGTGTGAGGATAAAATACATGAACAGGTGTAAATACTTACAATAGTTTCTGGCATGGAGATACACAAATTTATAACTCACTGTACCAGTAAAATTCTGAACTCTACAGTGGCCAAGGCTGGAAGCAATATCCAGCTGAAGCACAAAATTCAACAATCTCACTCCCAAGCTGTATCTTCCCTGTTTGTTCTCTACTTGATGGCACGGACTTCAACTGTGAGACAACTAAACTTCAAAAGGCAAATTAATTTTTTGGTTAAAAAAAATAAGCTATGTGGAAAATGGAACTCTCTGGAAAAGAATAGGTAACATGACCTGTTGGTGTTTTGTAAAAGCTTTAATCTATGCTAGAAGCATATAATAAACTGTGGGCATGATTTGTATGCCTGAGGCTTCCATGGTCTACACGATATTGTTGAGGAACATGGTGGCAGAGACCTCCCAGTGAATGGGAGAATTGGTCTTGCTTCCCCTGATACATAAACTGAACTCAGGGCATTCAAGGCTGACATACTGAATAAGGTTCTGCAATACTTCAAAACGGGCTTGTGTTTACACTTCATTGTGAGATTTTTTTTTTAATGGTTTGAAATGACTCAGGGGAAATTATGTAATGTTTATGGAGACACGTGCTAGAAAATAAACCAGGAACCACAACTGTAGTGTTAGAGGTAGCTCCTGAATAAGCCTTCTCATTTATTTATTTACAAAGTGTGTTTTAAATAACAACCAGGTAATTAGAGAAGTTCCAGTTCTGGTAATGGCAGAATAGCTTGAGTCGGAGTAACCCTCTTACTGATGACAACCATAAATTTTGGAACCCCCCTCTCAAAAAAAAAGTCACTTGGAAGGTCTGCATATAAACCAAAAGCTGACATTTGTTGAAGGAGATACGAACTTTTAAAGATGAGATGTCAATTAGGTTAAGAGTCACATTTATCCAACTTTTTCCCCAAGGGCACTACCCACTTTGCACGAGAATAAGGAATAGAGCTCAGATTCCTGGACTGAGGATTTGGAGGTTGGATTTTGGGTTGCCAGTGCAGCTGGGAATAAAGGAAAAATATCCTGGAAAGGAGGTAGCCATGGAAAAAAGGGCACATACCTGTATAAAATTCCACTCAAATTCTTGGCTGATTCTAAAATTATGAATGTGTTGGGCTCTGACTCCATGGAGATATCAGGAGAATGTACACCTGGAAGGAAAAGTGCTGAGCAGAGATGTCAGCAGATAAAGTGCTAGGGGAGACAATTTGGAGTTCAAGTTCCATCAAATTAGAGGGAATTAGTAAACACACCAGCTTCCCATTAAAGTCTCAGAAGGACCATGCCTTTGAAGTAAGAACTGCATCCTAGGACTAAGGGCTGAATCTTTAGGACTAAAGCAGAACCAAAATAAATCCTCTCTAATAAATCCCTAAAACCAGGCCTCTGTAGAAATGAGATAATTGTATAATTTAGTATTTGCTAACACAAAACTCTCTTTAAAGAAAAATGAAAAATTTAGAATCTCCTGGGTGTTCTTCAATAATAAAACATATTGATGAGATGAGCACTGGGTGTTATACACAACTAATGCATATAATGAATATAACATCAAAAATTGATGATGTATTACCAAATGTTGGCCAATTGAATTTAAATTAAAAATAAATAAAGCTTATTGTCGAATTTAAAATAAAACTTGTTAGACCAGGAAGCTGGAAAAATGAGCTATGATTCAAGAGAAAATATAGTCTACAGGAGACCTGTGATGATAAAGATATTGAAATTAACAGATAAGAACTTTAAAAAAATTGATATGTTAAGAAATGTACAGGAAAGGATAAATATAATAAATTATGAAATAGAGAATTTCAAAGACATATGAAAATTCTAAAAAGACCCAATTAGAAATCCCAGAACTAAAAAATAAAATATCAGAAAACAAAATGTTGTTACTATATACTAAGTAGCAGATGAGAGATTACATTAGAAAGGAGCAGTGAACTTGAAGGCAGGTAAATATCCTCAAATCAAAACACAGAGAGGGAAAAAGATTGAAAATTAAAGAAAAAGAGACTTAATGACTTGTGATACAAAATAAACTAAATTTTTGTGTAATTAAAACCTCAGAAGGATGGTGGCTCAGTGGGCTAACGCCTCTGCCTTTGGCTCAGGTCATGATCTCAGGGTCCTGGGATCAAGCTCTGCATCAGGCTCTCTGCTCAGCAGTGAGCCTGCTTCCCCCTCTCTCTCTGCCTGCCTCTCTGCCTACTTGTGATCTCTCTCTCTGTCAAATAAATACATAAAATCTTAAAAAAAAAAAAAGAAAGAAATACCTCAGAAGGAGGACAGAGGGAAAACAAATGTATTTGAAAATTCCCCAAACTGATTAAAAACAAAAATCCACTGACCAGGAAATTAAGTGAACTCCAAGCAGGGTAAGCATGGACCAAAATATGGAATATTTATCAAAAAGATTATATATTGGGCCATAAAATCAGAGTATTTTCCCTGGCTACAGTGGAATTAAATTTAAAAATTAATTAACAATAAGATATATAGAAAATCTCCAAATATTTAGGAATTAAAGAACATATTTATATTACCATGTGTCAAAGAGGAAATCACAAGGAATATGTGAAAACAGTTTTAATTGAAATATAATAAAAACACAATAAATCATAACTTGTGACATGGAGTTCAAACTATTCTTGGAGAAAATTTTTAGCTTTAATAATGCGTGTATTAGAAAAATAGTTAAAAGTTAAACCTAATAAATATGGAGAAAGGAAAGAGCAAATTAAATTCAGACTAGGTATATGAATGGAAATAATAAAGACAAGATTGGCAGCCAATGAATTAGAAAACAGTCCTCTCAAAAAGTAGATACAATCTGGAAGCTAAAGCTATTTCTTTGAAAAGGTGAATGAGTTAGATAAATGTCTACCAAGAATAACGCATATACCGAGAAAGAGAGAGAGAGAGAGAGAGAGAGAACACACATTAGCAATAACAAAAATGAAAGTAGGAGACCTCACCACTCATAATGCAGAAATTAAAAAATAATAAAGGTGCCTTGGTGGCTCAGTCGGTTAAATGTCTGATTCGTGATCTCAGCTCTGGTCTTGATCTCAGGATTGTGAGTTCAAGCTCTGCATTGGGCTCCATGTGGAAGGGAAAAATGAAGCGGGGGAAATCAGAGGCGGAAATGAACCATGAGAGACTATGGACTCTGGGAAACATACTGAGGGTTTTAGAGGGGAGGGGAGCAGGGGAATAGGTTAGCCCAGTGATGGGTATTAAGGAGGGCACATGTTGCCTGGAGCACTGGTTGTTATACACAATGAATCATGGAACACTACATCAAAAATTAATGATGTACTGTAGGGTGACTAACACAATTTAAAAAAATAGAGAGAAAAGCAAGGTGCACAACACACACACAAAATAATAATAAATAACAGGGTATCATGAACAATTTTGTCAATATTTTTGACAATAACATTAGATGGAAACACAAATGGAACAAAAATTCCTAGAGAAACACAATTGCCACAAGAAGGTATAGAAAATCTGAATAGTTTTAAAAAGAAAAAGAAGGAAAAAGAAAAGAAAATCTGAATAGCCCTGTATGTATTATAGATATTGGTTTTATAATTAAAAGTCTTCCCTAAATAATAACTCCAGGACCAGATTGCTTTACTGAAGAATTCTACTAAATAATTAAGAAGAAAGTACAGCAATTCACTAAAAGCAGAAGAGCAGAGAACATTATCTAATTTATTTATGGGTGTAGCATATTCCAAATACATCCTAAAAATCACAATATAGGACACAAAATTAAAAACCATTATTTTCCCACAAACATAACATGCAAATATTTTTAACAAAATACTATCAAATCAGACTCTGCAATATATAAATGTATAAGTACACACATACACACATACAACATAATATTAGCAAATCAAATCCAGCACTATATCAAAAGGATAATAATGCATGACCTATATCACAAGCATAATAGCACATTGATTCAACTTGGCTTACCATTTGAAATCAGTCAGTTCACTATAGTAATGGAATACAGTAGGAAATTATATGATCAACTTAATTGAGGCAGAAAAAACATCCTACAAAATTCAACATTCATTCAAGGAATAGAAGCCACTTTCTTAAATACGTACAATGGAATATTACTCAGACAGAAAAAGGAATGAAATCTTGCCATTTGCAATAACATGGGTGGAGCTAAAGAATATTATGGTAAGCTAAATAAGTCAGAGAAAGACAAATACTATATTATTTCGCCCATATGTGGAATCTAGACAAAACAAATGAATGTGGGAGGGAAAAGAGAGAAAACCAAGAAACAGACTCTTAACTATGGAGAACAAACTGATGGTTACCAGAGGGAGATGGGTGGGGGGAATGGTTAAATAAGTGATGGGGATTAAGGAGGACACTTGTGATGAGCACCAGATGTTGTACAGAAGTGCTGAATCACTAAATTTTACCCTTGAAACTAATATTACATTGTATATTAACTAACTGAAATTTAAATAAAAACTTCTTCAAAAAGGTAACTTTCTCAATGTAAAAAGGACATCTATAAAAACTTACTTATAACATTTTATTTCTATTTTTTAAAGATTTTATTTATTTATTTGAGAGAGAGAGTGTGTGTGTATGCACATGCATGAGTGGAGGGGAAGGGCAGAGAGAGAGGGAGAAGCAGACTCCCCGCTGAGCAGGGAGCCCAATGTGGGGTTCAATCACAGGACCCTGGGATTGTGACCTGAGCTGGAGGCAGATGCTTAACCAACTGAACCATTCAGGTACCCTTTACACGTAACATTTTATGTAATAGTATAATATTGACTGCTTTACAATTATATTGGAGGAAAAACAAGGATATCCACTCTCACCACTTCTATTCACCACATACTAAAGGTTCCAAGCTAGCAAAAGAGAAAAAGAAATAAAAGGGGGAAAAAAAGGAAGAAGAAACACTATTGTTAATAACAAATACATACTAAGGAATCTACAAAGAAATGATTATAAGTAATAATTCATCAAAGTAACAGCATACTGGATCAATTTACAAAATTTCACTATACTAGTAATTAAATAAGCAGAAAATGAAATTTTAAAATACCATTAATAATTGCATCAAAAATAATTGCAATTAATTTAAGAAAACTTTGAAAAACATCTACACTAAAAATTATAAAACATTACTAAAAATTACAAAACATTTTATCTAATAAATGGAGAGACAAAAAATATTTATTATTGGAAAGATTCATTATTGAAATGTTAATTTTCTCCAAGTTATCTTTAGATCATCCCAATTCTACTAAAACCCAAACACAATTTTAGTAGATATTGACAAGCCAAATCTAAAAGGTATATGGAAATGGCAAGGACTCAAGATAGGGAAACAGTCTTGAAAAAGAACAAAGTTGAAGGTCTACTGATTTCAAGAAACACTATAAAGCTTCACTAATAAAGACAGTGTAGATAGACACATAGATTGGTGGAGCAGAATAGATAGTCTAGAATAGACCTATATAATTTTCAACAAAGGCACTAAGACATTTAAAAAAAGAAAAATATTTTCAACAAATGATGTTGAAACAACCGAATACCTGCTTGGGAAAAGTAAATCTCAATCTCCACTTCACATCATACACAAAAGTTAATTTGAGTTGGAAGATGGACGTAAACATAAGAGCTATAATAATAAAATAAAAGAAAATATAGGATAATATCTGTGGGACTTTAGGATAGGCAAAGATTTCTTAGATAGGAAAAAGCATATTAATTATAAAAGAAAAACTGATAAATTGGACCTAATTCAAGTTAAAAACTCTTGTTCATAAAAGACTTTATTAATAAAAAAAAAAAACAAGTCCACAGATTCAGAGAAAACATTTGTGATATATATATAACTGGCAGTGTACTTGAATCCAGCATACATAAAAAATTTGTACAACCTCTAAAAAATGAGCAAAAAACTTGAACAGACATTTCACAAAAGATGATATATGAATGATTGCCATTAATCACTGGGAATATTCAGATTAAGACCACAATAAGAAGACAATAAGAAGACCACAATAAGAAGACAGCAGCAGAGAGAGGCTTAATACGATAAACCCAGGAAGATCTGAAATAACCTTCCTCGCACACGAAGAGTTATAACCACCTTCCCTTCTCATCCTTCTGTCAGTGTTTCTACCTATTTGCTTTTGTTTTGGTATTATATAAAATCTCATTCCTGGGGTTCATTCTGACTAGGTTCTTTTATTTCTTGTCATCTACTTTTGTCGGTCTATATGTTTGCGTTGGTCTACATACTTCAAAAATCTTGTTGGGGCCCATTCTGGCGGGGATCTCCTCTTTTTCTGTTTCTCTTTATCTTTTTATTCTTATTCTTTCTTTTGGGTGAGTTGGGTGAATCCCAATTGCTCCTAAACCTTCCAGAGTGCACCCTGCCTGGATTGTGGGTGAAATATCCAACTATACATCCTCTCATCCACTTCTTGTCAAAATGACTAGGAGGAGGAACACCCAACAGAGGAAAAACCCAGAGACTGCACCCTCTCCCTCAGAACTATTAGATATGGACATTAACAGTATGTCAAAAAGGGAATTCAGTCTAACAATTATCCAGGCAATGGCTAGGATGGAGAAAAACATTAATGACAATATAGAATCTCTAAGGGCAGAAATAAGAACCAGTATAGCTGATGTAAGAAGTGCTATCAGTGAGATCCAATCCAATCTAAATAGTTTAACAGCTAGAGTTATGGAGACACAGGATAGAATTAGTGATCTAGAGGATAAAATGGTAGAGAAGAAAGGGCAGGAGGACAGCTGGAGCAAACTGCTCAGGAATCATGAGAAGAGACTTGGAGAAATAAATGACACCATGAAAC
>CM053606.1:128926909-129025499 GCA_028646535.1 Procyon lotor | reverse complement strand
ACAGGTTTTGTTTCTATCCATTGGATCATTCTTTCATTAAAGGAAGTCTATGTTTTCAGCTGAGTACTTTTCTCAACTTATTTGCTGCCTGTACAAATTTGACGGTCCAAATACTTCCTTTTATGTCATTTCCATTCCTTTCAAAGCAACACACTTCGTCAACACACTTCTTTCTGCCAACACACTTCTCTTAAAATCTTTGTGGGTCTCCTATGAATATTATTTTTGTTCAGTCATTAAATAGAAACTACATCCACAGATCTCTTGGAGATAAGTCTTTCCATATGGTTTCTGATGAAACTGCTGATCTTCCTAGAAGACACTGAATGGTTTTCTAAACTACCATTTGAAATCCTTCTGAAGCCTTAACAAAGAATTTTTACAGTTATACCCTAAGCTTTATTATTAAAACATGCTTTCTCAGCAATGCCCTGGATTTGATCTTTTCTTAAAAGCTATTTCTTAATTTTAACATCTATATCCATCAGAAAGATTGGAAAACTTCATAACCAACAAGTCATGACTTTCTTCTGATGCACATTTTCTCCTTTAACTTATCATGCTTCTCTTATATTTTGCTTTTAGCAACTGGGAAATACTGAGTAGCACCTTCATCACTCTGTGGTGGAAATCTCCTTATCTGGATCATCTATTTCTTTGGTTATGTTTCCTTCTTTCATGTTCTTTCCTTCTTTCACCACACTGGTGACAGTGTGGTTAAACTCTCACCAAGTATATAACAATCTGATTTCCTGCATTAAAAAAAATTTTTTTTGGACAATATATACCTCACGTTTCTTTAAAATCTAACCAGCAGCCCTTTCAAAGTCTATCAAGTTTCTAATGACAGTCTCTTCAGGAAACTTTAGACTTTCACTAATATTATTCTCCTTGATATTTTCAAGTCCTTGAAAAGTTTATACCCAGTTCCAAAGTTCCAAAGCTACTTTCCCTCATTCTTTTTTCTTTTTGTTTCTTTATTTATGGACACTCCACTTCCAGATACCAAAATTTTTATTAGCTATCTGCTAGCACATGAATGTTTTTGCCCACCCCCTTCCAAATTCATATGTTGAAAGTTTAATCCCTAATATTAATGTGATAGTATTACGAAGTGGACTTTGGGGAAGGTTCTACCTTCATGATGGAATTAACACCCTATAAGAAGAGACAGGAAAGAATTTGCAACTCCTCTCCACTCTGTCCACCATGGGAGGATACAGCAAGAAGATGGCAAACCAGGAAGGCAGCTCCCACCAGAACCAAGCCGTGTTCACCCAAACCATAACAAATAAATTTCTAAGACCTGCTCTATAGCTACATGACAATTTACTCCAAATTAAGTGGCTCAAAACAATAAAACAGTATCATTTCACACAGTTTCTTGTGGGTCAAGGATCTAGAATCTGCTTAGCTGGGGGCTTCTAGTTCATGGTCTCTCATGAGGTTGCAGAAAAAAACTTCAGCTGGAGTCATAGTCATGTGAAGGGTTGCCTGGGACTGGAGAATTTATTTCCAACTTGATTTGTTTACATGCCTGGCACACTGGTGGGGGAACTTGACAAGAGGCTTTATTTCCTCATTTATTTCTAAAGCAGAATTGCCATCTTCACTTCCATCTAGTTATTTGAGATAGAGAGCTAGCACTTTTTAGATTTTATGTATTGTTACTAGAAATTTTATATCAAACCACAAGCTTCCCAAACCTTTCACATATTATTATGATAGATATCTATCCTGTTTATTCTATTCTATACAACATAACCACTTAATGCATTGGTTTTTAAAGTATTTTTTTAAAATCTTGTTTAAAGTAACATTTAACATTTGCAATTCTGAAGCCATACACAAAGATATAATTGTAAAATAATCTATTTCCTTTTGCCATTATGATTGCTTTCACCAATTTTGTCAGGTGACCTTCATAAAACACCCCAAACTAGCACTGATTATGGTCATTTCAGGCTAATGTTTCTTCCCCAAACTATACCTCATTATCTAATATAAAATACTTGACAGAGTACCCTGTAATATTCTAAGGTTTTGACTATAAGGCAAATTCTTTCTTTCTGAGTACTAATTTTGAGGAAAAAAATTGCCTTCATTGTTTTAGTTTGCTAGGGTTCCCATAACAAATATCACGGACTAGGTGGCTTAAACACCAGAGGTTTATTTTCTCACAGTTCTGAGGCATGGATGTCTAAGATCAAAGTGTCAATAGGTTTGGTGGTTTCTTCTGAGTCTTCTCTCTCAGTTTGCAAATGCCTAGCTTCTTGTGTCCTCACATGATTTTCCCTCTGTGTCCTCATCTTCTCTTCTTATAAAGACACCAGTCATATTGGATTAGGGCCCATTCTAACAACCCCATTTTAATTTAACTACCTCTTTAAAGGCCTTATCTCCAAATATGGGTACAATCTGAGGTATCAACGGTTATTAGGGTTTCAAAATATGAATTTGTAGGGGGCAGACACAATTCTGCCCATTAACGGTCATCCATTTCTGGATTTTTCCAGAAAAGTTTCAAGATGATCCTAAGAATCCAACAAAAATTGCCTGAATTAAAAACACAATGAAGAGAAGATACACAAAACCAGGGTCAAAACAGGAGTGAGGTCAATAAAAGCATTCTATCATGACTTTCATAACAACTTTGAGCAGCCCTCTGAATTATCTAAAAACTCCCAGGTAGTCAACATAAAATGGGAAATCAGGCTAGTAACACAGCTTTGTTTTATTTGTGACAGCCATCTAGAATATAATGCTGTGAGAGTGGCATAATGGGCTTATTTTCATTACTCATACAGCAGGTTGATTTATAAACCACCAAAAGGTATGTTGACTCAGAACTTCAGAATGTGATCAGATATGACCATATGTAAAAAAGAGAGATCTTCACACACATGGTTAAGGATCTTGAGATAAGTTCATCCTGAATTAGGATAGACCCTAAATCCAAAGTCAAGTGTCCATGTAAGAGAAAAGAAGGGAAGAAGATGAAGAGGAGAATTTCTGTGAAGACAGAGGGAGATACTTGAGTAATGCATCTATAAGGTGAGCCCTAATGATTGTGGGAAGCCACCAACAGCTAGGAATGAAGCATGGAACTGATTCTCCCTCAGAGCCTCCAGAAAGAAGCAACTCTGCTGACACCTTGATTTTAGCTCCTGGCCTCCCAGAGCTGTGAAAGAACACATTTTTGTTGTTGTAAGTCTCCCTGTTATTGGTAATTTGCTATAACAGCCACAGAAAACGAATACATGGGACATAATATTCTGGGATCACCATATGTCATTCCCTTTCTCTTCTACTCTCCCTATGAATGTCGATGCTCTAGATGTTAAATGTTGAGGCCCCACATGATCCTAAATCATCTCAAAGAGAAATCACTTCTCTGAGTGACTCAGAGACTTCTCTGACTACTCAGTCTACTGACTGAGGTAGAAGACTGGACCAATGTATTTCATTTTATAATATTATCTGTAAAAGCAACATAACAATTAGCAAGGTAGGGATATAAATAATGGAATCGGCTATAATGCCACTACTTATTGCAACTAGGTTACTTTACATATTTCCATGAAGTTTTATACACATATATGCAAATATGTACATAACTCATGGATGTTCTTATAAAGTATTTCTTGCCTTCAGAGGCAAGGTGGGGGTTTGTGGGGGGGGGTGGGGGAGAGAAATGAAACAGGAGGGGATGGGGAGGGAGACAAATCATAAAAGACTCCTGGACTCACGGAACGAACTGAGGGTGGCTGGGAGGCGGCGGGGTAGGGATAGGATGGCTGGGCTGTGGACATTGGGGAGGGTATGTGCTAGGGTAAGTGCTGTGAAATGTGTAAGCCTGACGATTCACAGACATGTACCCTGGGGCATACATTATATATTAATAAAAAAAAGGGGGGGGGGAGGGGAAAAATGTATTCCAAGATAAAGGTTTAATTGAGTTTGCTGCATACCTGTTGAACCTTTGGTTTCTGACTAGGTGAAGATAACTAATTTTACACATTTGATATAAAGTACAGAACCTAGTTTTGATCTAGTCCTCTTAAAGTTTCAGATATTCCATTACTATACAGATGTAGTATTTATGGGATGGTTGAGGCATATCATATACTTATTAATAAACAACACATGTCCACGTTGTCATGTTTCTTTTTTAAAATGCCCAGTTCAAAATAAAATTAGCAAGCAGAGTTGATTATTAGGAAATAATTGCATAAAAGATCTGAATTTTTCTCAACTTAGTAGCCAATCAACGTTTCACTTTTGCTGTCAGTTAATTGTGATATATATGGAAAAAGTATTTGCCATAAATTTTCCCCACAGACTAGTATAAAAAAGAGTTTGCCAAAATATGAAACTTGCATTTTGTAGTTCTTTTAGCATTATCAAAATGATAAACCCATGGGCTGCAATCCAACTGTATCTTACCATTCATCGACTGTGTTCTCTGTGATACCTGGAAGTAGGTTAATAAATCCTCATGTATAGTTCAATCTGTGCAATGAAAGACTCAGCTGTCTGGCAGGGGTATGCAATCCTACGTGACCTGTTGTGATTATTGTGTGACTCATCTCAGAACTCTCATTTCTGCTGCCATCACCATCATCCTGTCCTTCCTGCAGTTGTCATCACTCATAGCAATGGATCAAAGTATCAACATAAACTGTTTAGTAAGTCAGACTCATAGCCTTTGCTGCTGACAGTTCTCAGCCTTAAAAGCCCTTTCTCCTACATTATAGCTGGAGAGTTGGTGTTTAGGTTCTTTTGGCTCTCCTATGAGGCTTGAAAACATTGACACCAGTCCCTGGAAAGATTTGCCAACACTATCACAAAAATCAGGTTTCATTCTATGAGCTGAGTGAAATAGAAGGTCACTAGTCACTGATTCAACTGTGCAATAACTAAATATTTTGGATTAATGTTTGAATGCCAGGAAATGTGCCAAAGACTTAATTGTCATGATCTCACTTAATCCTCACAATGACCCTGTGAAATTGTACCCATTTTATAGAAGAAGAAAATGGGGCCCAGAGAAGTTAAAGAACTTGGGTAAGATAGACCTAGCAAGGTACAGAAAAAGGCTTTTGATTTGAGTATTTCTTGCTTTAAAGTCTATCTCCTAGCTTTAACTCTGTGATGCTTCCCTAGTGAGCCAATTAAAGGACCACTTAAAACCAAATTACGTTTTTTCTTTCCATTTTTGTCAGCCAACTGTACTTAAAATCATGTAGCTCTTGCTTTGTGGATGAACAGTTGATAAGAAAACTTGCCCTAATATACCTTCGGCCAGGTAGGAATAAAAATTTTCTCTCCTGAGTCTGATCTTGGCAACCATCTTGAAATCATCAATGTATAAATGTTTCCTCACAGTTTATAATTAATATCTACATACTCTATAAGGCTTTTTCATGTTCTATTGGGCAGGTGATGTATTTTTCCTTAAACTTCTTGGTTGGGTGTTGCTTATTTATGGGATATTTCCCCTTCCTTATAGAAATATTTTAGGCAGTCCACACTGGCTAAAAGTGTGGTAAAGTACCACACTGGTACTATAGGTTGGCATTTGATACCATATGTGAATCTACAACAGAGCTAGCTATTGGTTTTTGGATTTTCCCGTGCACAAGTGTATCCTAATCCCAAGCATTAGTCTTTCTTTGTAGATTTTTGAAAGCTGTCTGATAGCGAAAGCAAAAATGAAGGCTTCATTTCCCCTATAAATATTTGTTCAGTGACCTATGACTGTTGGCCAGCCTGCCTGCCAACACCCCATTAGAAGTCATCCCTTTTACAATCATCTACTATCATTTGATAACCTCTTGGGGTTAAGAGTACAGATGCAAGATCTCAGAGGTTTCTGATGGGAATACTTCATATCCTAAGTATGTTTTTCCTTCAAAATGACATCACCACAGGGAAACATTTTTCAAATAATTTGGCCGTCATGTTATGAAAGCTTCCTTAGAAATATAAAGAAAGAAGCACTCTGTACCTCAAATAAAATTTTTCAGAATCCAAGGATGAAAGGAAAAAAAGAAACACCTTACTGGTTTAATTAGTCTTAGAAGGTCTTGAGGTGGCAAGGTAACAAGACCAAGGAGGAACAGTGTCATTACAGAAACTATATTATATGACTTTGTGTATCAAATTCTAATGTTATGAAATCTAGTGGTTACTGGCTTATGCTTGAAAATGGCTTTTATACCTCAGATTGGAGCATAGAGATGATTTAGTGTGAATTATGTGAAAACTTATTTCTAACAACAGAGCAGTCAAATGACTGCCCATGCTAAGATTTTCATCTCCAAGTTTCCTCCTACCTGCTATTATTTTATGGATAAATTTCCCTGAGGGAGCTCTGCGGCTACTTCTTTAGCTTAAAGCACTGAATTTCTCAAAAAATGCTCTGTACAGGGCAAAAAAGAAGAACATAAAACGAAGAAGACTATAGGAGACCGGACTGTGAAAAAAATTTCCTCTTCGAGGTCCAGAAATGGACCACTAGGTTAAAAATAATACCTGTACCATGTAAATTTCTCAGATTCTAGTTTTCGGGGCATGTGTGTGTATGAGAGTATTCCAATGTTAGTTTTTTTGTAGTGTGTAGAGTTAGAAAAAGTACATGAAAAACTTATTGGGGATCTACTATATACCATCCTCTAAGTTAGTACCTCCCATGCAGACATAATAGTAACAAAAACAATAATATTTCATATCTACTAAGGAATTACTATGTTCTAGGTTCTGTTCTAAGCACTTTACAGGTAATACCTCATCGGTTTTTACAACAGCCATATTGTACCATTATATCAACTGTGCAAATGAAAAATCTGAGGTTCAAAGAGGTGAGGAAACCAAAGGTACACAACTAATAAGAAATGGAGGCAGAGTTTAAACCCATGCAGCCTGACTCAAGAGTCCACTATGCCATGCAACCTTGTTCATGCACCTCAAGAGCTCGCAGCCTGGCAAGAAGAGAGGCAAACCCAGACTGTCTTAGAGATATGCAGAAAACAAGTGGTTACATAGAGGAGGAAGCTATCCAACGTCTAAGCGTGGGGGTCAGGAAAGACTCCGTAGAATCAACATTAAAGCCGATACATGGAGGGTGAGTAGCATTTGCAGATGGATGTGCTGAGGAAGAGAGTTTCAGATAAAAGGAACATGGTGAACACAGATGTGGATATTGCAATAGTGTGAAGTGGCAAGTCACTAAAGTGAATCACTGACTACTGGACTGTAGGGTACATACAAATGGGAAGCTGGCCTGAGATGAGCTGGATGGGTGATGAGTGAGGGCTTTTCTACCTGCTAAGATCCTACAAAGGACATCTACATGGCCCATTTTTATTTCAGAAAAGTAACTTTCTGGTCTGTGTGATGTCAAATTTGAAGGGGCCGGGCCTGTAGGCAGAATAGTTGAGATGCTACAAAACTGTTCATGCAAGGAATCTGGAAACCTAAGGCCAGCCATGGTAACGGAACGAAGAGACTCGTTTGAGAAATGTTTTGTGCCAGGGCTGATTGAACTGAGAGGCTAACTGGATGTGGATGTGAGAGTGAGGGAGAGGGCGAGGTCACAGTGACTCTCTGGCTGCCAGCTTGCATAACTGGGTGGATGGTGGTGCTGTCCATTTCCATGAGGTATATGGGATGGAGAGCAGGGGGTAGGAAGACCCAAGTTCTGCTTTGCAGTTCCCTCCTACTTCCTGCTCCTCCCCATTCCTCTCCCCTCTGGGCCCCAATATCACCTTGCGATACCACTCTTTGGATCTTTCTTTATTTTGTACTTGTATGTACCTGTCTTCAGCAGTAGACTGTGAACTCCTTGGCAGCAGATTCTATAATATACTTACCATTCAATAAATGTTTGTTAAATGAGTTAATGAAGAACATAACCATTTTTTTTATGATTGGGTAATTAAGAATTTAAAGGAAACTCCCTCCCTGTAATGGTTAATCCCCTGTCCCTGTTCTGCCTTCAAAATACTTAGAATAAAATATGTCTTTCTTCCACAAAATATGGTTTTGAAAGCAAAGATTGCACCACAACTCTGACTCTGTTATTTTTTAGTTTGAAAATCCCCGGTCTCCAGATATTCCACATACAACATAATTCTCATGTCCTATATCTTCCTACTTGCCCTCTTCTGGACATGTTCCAGTCTGCATTCTTCTTTAAACATGATACTCTGCTAATCTGAGCCATACACAATACAATGTGACCATTACTTCTGAAAATAAATCATTTTAATAACTAAATTCAAAATTATTTTCTAAGGAAGAGACTGTATTTAGGAAACTAAATCAGTAAGTGGCTTGAGGTAGAAGGTGAAACTTTGAACGCATAGGTTAGGTGGGAGTCAAGTAAGTAAAGGCCTAAATGTTCTTAGAAACTAAGAGAAATTGTGGATTAGGGAAGAGTCAGAGATAGTTAGCCTAAGGACTTAATTTTTTTGTAAAATTTCATCAAAATATAATATACATACTCCAAAGTATACAAATCCAAAGACTATAGCTCCATGAATTCTTAGAAAATGATCACACCCAGACCATGAAATAGAAACATTATCAATACCTACGCTCTATTTTGTCCCCTTCTGGTCATTTACCCTCTTCAAAGGAGATACTGACTGTTAGAGGTCCTGTTTCTCTGTCCCCTAGCAATGACCTTCCACTGAGGTCCAAGGCTGGATTCTCCACTCATGATATCCCTGACGAGCAAGCCTCCCTTCCTAGGGTAAAAGGTATGTAGACCATCAATGACAATGGACTATTAATCTAGGATTTCAGAATCTCTCCAGTTGTTAGCACTTTTTTCCTCAATGAGGTCCTGTCCCCCAAGCAGCAGGAAACTGCCCTGCCAAGGTTTTGGTTTAGTTTGTAGGCTTCTGCCTCATGCATCTTTGGAATTCAGGGAAGGGACCCTTCAAATCTCCAACTTTGTCTACTCTGTCTCAGGTGAGCACCAAAATATCTCTACTTTCTTTGTCCTCATCCGTGGTACTCTGTTCTAACCAAACCTAGTTTAGACCCCAGCCTTCACCAAGAATCAGCAAAGGGACAGCTGCAGTTCCTTAACTTCTCTTGGAATATTTCCTCTCTCTTAGCAGTTTTACTCCTCTTTGTCTTCAATGTTTCTGAAGCTCTCTCTGGTGCATTTAGAATATCAGGAGCCAGCGAACTTTCCTATAAAGACCAGATAGTAAATATTTTTGGCTTTGTAGGCCATAGGGTCTTTGTCACAACTACTTAGTCATGTTGTTACAGCACAAAACAATACTAAAAAAATGGGCATAGTTGATTTGCCCTGCAAGCCATATATTATATATATACCGTCCAGATATATAATTACTGTGATTTAATATTCCTAGCTCTTCAATGAGATAAGTGGCCCATGTGACCTAGTCCATCCTAGCTGAAAGCAGAACCCTACAGCAGACTTTTAAGAACAAGCATGCTTAATATGCAATTTGAAGTTCTTGAGTAGCAATGATGTAAAACTTTTTCTTCATTTTCTTGGGATGCCTGGGTGGCTCAGTAGGTTAAAGCCTCTGCCTTTGGCTCAGGTCATGATCTCAGGGTCCTAGAATCAAGCCCCGCATCAGGCTCTTTGCTCAGCAGGGAGCCTGCTTCCCCCTCTCCCTCTGCCTGCCTCTCTGCCTACTTGTGCTCTCTCTCTGTCAAATAAATAAATAAAATATTTAAACAAAAAAACAAAACTTTTTTTCATTTTCCCAAACTTACAGTAAACTCTTTTGTATACACAGAAGCTTCTGTGAGTAGGGTGTGTGTGTGTGTGTGTGTGTGTGTGACAATAAAGGGGAGAGTTAGATTTGGAGGTTGATGAGTTTTGGTGATTTAGGAGGTCAATAAACAATACTTTTCTTTCACCATCCAGTACCAGAAATAATTGAGAGAATGACATAAAAGACATGAAATGGAGCCCAAAATATCACTTTTATTAGTGATAAGCTAGGTGTGCTGTTTTGTTTTAGGTCACACATGCTTTTTCCTTTCTTTTTCCTCCTTTTCCTCTGGATAACTTGAATGCTCTTTATGATTCCATTATATCTGTACTATTGGCTAAGTATTTTTGTTGTTTTTTCAGTTGGTTTCAGTGGTTGCTTTAGAACAAGAGACAGCAAACTATAGCTGCAGTCCAAATCCATCCCACTACTTTTTTTTTTTTAATAAAGTTTTATTGGAATACAGCCATACCCATTCACTTATTTATGTCAGTAGATGTTTTAACACTGCAAGGACAGAACTGACTAGTTGTGACAGAAACCATTTGGCCTACAAAAACAAAAATATTTTCTATCTGGTCATTGACAGAAAAAAATTTTGCCAATCCCTGTTCTAGGGCTTACAATATATACCTCGATTCATCATAGTTCCCCTATAATTGTGGATTTGCCCATGTATCTTTTTATTTCTCTCATTTATTGCTTTATGTATGTTGAATCTATGTAATTAGGTACACATAGATTTAAAATTGTGATTATTTCACTTCATACTGATTCCCTTACCATTATGGAATATCTCAGTTTATCTTCAATAATGTCTTTTTCCTTAAGGTCGATATTTTTTTATATAAGTGTAGCTACTCACAACTTCATTTGGTTAGTTCTTGCATGGTATATCTATTTCCAACCTTTCACTTTTAAATCTCTCGTCTTTATATTTAAAGGTCATCTTTTGTTAAAAGCATATTGTGAAGCTTTGTTTTTTATCTACTCTGACATCTTATTATTTTGCTTAGAGTATTTTCATCTATTTATATTTAATGTAATTACAGATATAGTAGGGCTTATATCTACCATCATATTAGAGTTTGGGTTTGTTTGCTTTTTTTTCCTATTTAGGGCCATCTGTTTTATATTTACTTTTTTTTGGTCTCCTTGTTGGTTAATCAGGTATGTTTTTATTACACCAGATTCCCTTGTCTAATTTGTTATATACTTTCTTACTTTTTTAAAGTGATTTTCCTAAGACTATGGCATGCCTTACTAGATTTCCATACAAACTTATACTGTCACCACTTCCAGGATATACTTATACCATTTAAACTCAATATTCCCTTTTCCCTTCTTTTTCATAAATTTTGTCATGTATTTCAATTGTATACATATTTGAACCTTAAAAGACATCATAACTGTTTCTTATATCCTGTCTACTTATATATATATAGACTATTTACTTATTTTTTCCATATATACACCCTTTGAGGAGCTCTTTTTTTCATTTCTGCTCATACATTTATCTACCTGGAGTCATTTGTTTTGCCTGAAGAGGTTCCTTGAGTATTTCTTGTAAGGAGGGCCTAATGGTGATTAATTTCCTTTGCTGTTGTTTTTCTAAAACCATTTTTGTATTTTACCTTCACCTTTGAAGAATACTTTCACTGTCCCCAGGCCATGATCTAGCCCTTCAAATAAATCCATTTTGTTCTGGCTTCCATCATTTCCTTTCAGAAATCAGATGTAAGTAATTTCTGTTTCTTTGAATTTTTCTTTATTTTTCTGGATGCTTCTAAAATGTTCTTTATGTCTTTAATTTTAGAAGTCTGATAAACATGCTTATATGTGGTTATCTGTGCATTCATACTGCTTGATGCTTGAGAAGTTTCTTAAGTCTGATATCTTTCTTTAGTTTTAAAAAATGCCTAGCCATTACCTCTGAGAGTCTCTGTCTCCTCCCATTCTGAAACACCATTTATACATATATTTGAGCATTTCCCACATATCTCTGATGTGTTATTTTTCTGCTCTTCTTTTTCCCAGTGTTTCAGTTTGGGTATATTTTAATTGACCTAACTTCTAGGCCACTATCCTTTTCATCTACTATAACAAATCTGTTGCTGAACCTATCCCATTAGTTTATCATCTCAGATACTATAGTTTTCCGGTTCTATAACGTCCATTTAATTGTTTTGCAGTATAAATCAAATTTCTGATTACATTTTCATTTTTTCATATATTTTGCCATTCTTCTCATTTTTTGTTAAACATATTATTTTATCTTGAAGTCATTGTCTGCTACCTAAAATACCTGCATTGCTGCTTTTATTCTTTAATTATCAACCCCATCTTTTTTTGCCTTTTCCCTTAACTAGATATTTTTATTTCATTCTGGACATCATGCAATCCTAGAGGATACAGACAATATTATATTCCACCAGAAGTGGATTTCCCTTTCTTCTTCTCAGATAGGGTGAAGTAGTGAGCTAAATTGAGCTGAAATTTAATTTGGTAAGAGTCTATCTTCCTCTGGTGAGATTCTAGCTTGCTTCTGTTTTTACTGAATAGTCTTCCCAGACTTTCGGTTGAGATCCTAGCATACTTCCATTTCCTCAGTTCTAAGTGACTGGAGTGGCTTCAGCTCTGACCTTCAGAGATTTCTATCCTCCCTCTCCAATCTTCTATACCAAACAGCCTCAAAATCCATCAAGTTTCTTAAAGAGAATACCGGCAGTGTGCTTAAAGTATATCCCATTCTGAGGGAGAATATTTCCTAAATTCTGAAAGACTATAGGAGATTTTATTCTGTATTTCAGAGGCTTCTGGCCTAGCTTAAAGCCTCTTACATAGCCCTAGAGCTCAAGAAATGGCCCACGGAAAAAAATCTTCAAAATTCCAATTTGTTACTGACTAACCAAAAAAGCACTGTGAGTTTTTCCTCCAAGAAAAGAGCCCGATATTCAATCTGTACTCAATATCAATAAATGTCCTCCAGGAAAAAATGGCTTGTGATTGTCATCTCAACTTCCAGCAGTTCTCCACGCTCTAGAATTCTAGTGCATCTATTCTTCACGTTTTTCACAGCTCTGAGGTCTTTAGGATATAATGTTTATAATCTATCAGCTGTTACAATGGGAGAATGGACCTGCCATAATCCACTCTACCTTACTTGAAGGTGGAAGTCTCTTAGGAGACCATTCTTAATAGTGGGCACATTGATGCGTTGTGTTAAATCCATGCTTAGGACGTATTTACTGAATACCTTTATATCTGTGAGTAACAGAAAAGCTGACTATGGTAGCTTAAAGAAACAAGGTTTCTCCTGCTCACTTAATAAGAATTCAAGAGTTAGATAGTTACTAATATTGTTTCAGCAGCTCAGTGATGTCAGTGTTGATGATGTCTTTGAAATTCTCTGGGCACTTCCCAAATGCATCTCATGTCAAAGTCACCAGATGGCTATAGTTTCAAATAGTATTTCTGCATTCAAGGCAAAAAGAGAAGGAAGGGCCATGACAGTCAACTATATTTTTCATTGGGAAAAGCATAGCCGTCTAAAACCTCTCAACTAATTCTGTATTTTATTTGATTGACCAGGCTGTGTCATATAGCCACCACCAGTACTAAGGGAAGATGGGAAATTCAGTACTTATGTAAGTAGGATAATCAAAGAGTTGATCAGGTAAAGAGTAAGTGAGACAGGTAAAAACTGATCCAGATAAAGTAAAAATAAGTACAAAAGACAATAGGTGAGAGAACATATCAGACGTTCAGGAGCAAGAAACAGAAAAGCACTATATATCAAGTAATAAGTCACTTTTTATCTCACAGAATAAGATGTCTGAAGAAAGGGTGAAGTACTTTAAAGTTTCCACAAAATCATTAAGAATAAATATTATTTTATCTTCTGGTCTGCCATTCTCAATAGTTAGCAGCTCCACTCATGGCCATAAGTTGGCTAGAGCAGCTCCTGGTACCAGATCTTTACACATCAAACTCCAGAAGAAAGAAAAGGAATCATTTTGTCTTGGATCCCAAAAGACCCCAACAAACCATCTCAGTCTCACTGGCCAGATTAGTGTCACATGATTAATGTCATTGGTTGGCCTTAAACAACCATTTTGAAAAGGTAATGAGTTAACCATTATTTCTTAGAACAATTAAGATTTATCCCCAGGAACTCAGGAGAGACCCAGTCTTCTCAAAAAAGTTATCCCCTCTAAGGACCAGTAAATACATTTAGGGCTCTTTAGTAAGAAAAAGTAAGAAAATTACTATTATATTCTCTAAAGGTTGCTACTGAGAACACAAGGCACTCAGGAAATTCAAATAATTCAGTATGTTTAGAAAACGAAGAACAAGGTTGGAAGTGAGGTAAGTGGAAAAGTAGGGTCCAGCCAGATCATGATGAACCTTTTAAGTCATAGTACTAAGAGCAGACTTCCTCCTAAAGGCAACGGGACCCACTGATCACTGAGCCATTTTAAGCAGGGAAAGGACACAATCTACATTTTCAATTTGGAAATAACAGTCTGACTTAATTGTGGAGAATGGACAGATAGGACAAGACCGATAACAGGAGAGCATAAAGAAACATAAAATATGGCTATAAAGTAGTAAGAGATTTTCCAGGTTGACATACCAAATAATATCATTGACCTGAGTTAACTCATGAGATCTTCACAAAAGCCTGGTAAGCTATTTAACACTTGAAACTGAGATTCACAAAGGTTAAGTAACCTGCCCAAAGTTACACACTAAGTTCCAGGGCTGAGACCTGGACTTAAGCAGTCTGCCTCCAGCGACTGTATGCATCAATCACCACTACATTGAGATGTTTACTGAGTTAGCTTGAAAGTAAGTCTCTGATAAGTCTTGGATACTACTTGACCTTAGATATGTAATTTGCTCAAAGAAACTAGATAAAGAGGCATGACTGGGTAGAGTGCTGGGTTCCAAACTTGATTCTGAAACTCACTAGCTTCGGTCTTGGCTAAGCTATAGTTTCCTCATCTATATAAAAGGCCATCTCTAATTTGAAAAGTTGTAAAGATTGAATTAAATGAGAAAATATTTGTAAAGCTTTCAGCACATGGAAGACCTTAAAGTTGATTGACCCCTTTCTTGTCCTTTGTCAAATATCAATGCCAGGGTGAAGTTCACATCCCAGACTGACATTCCAGAAGTCAAGAAGTATGTGATCTCTGATTGCTAATGAGGAAGGAAGGTAGAGAACCAGCACATTCTAGAACGAGGGTTCCAGACACGGAGGCCCATGAGCTTGGGGAAAAAAAATCACATCATGTTTTTTTATTAACCTCTAACTGAAATTTATCATATGCTTCAATTTTGATCATTGAAGGTCAAAGGTGGCATTAATAATACCTGTGCCTCTTTGTCAATAGAAATCAGATATTTTCACATCACATTTCAGTTATCACCAACCTCTTGAAATGCTTTTACACTTATCACTACTTTGAAAATAAATCAGTTATTAGATATCTGTGTTAAATCTTGTTATTTAATGAATTTATACAGACATGTACACACAAACATACCTATGTTTCTGTCTCATTAACTTTCTATGTTTCTATCTCTCATGAATTTAATAGTATTTTGTAACTCAATATTAAGAAACTTGGTTTCCTTTTGTGTCCTATGTATTTTCTCATATCTAAAAACCCCCAGGCTTCACCAAGTGCAAAAGGGGGTCCATGGCACAAAATGAACTCCTGCACTAAAGAAACTCAGGCAGTGGTGGGGGTGGGCAGCAGAGGGACTAGGGGAATGTGAATCTTATCAGCCGAGTGCATGAGGTGTTTTGGGGCAAGAAGTCCCGTGCTCTCCTGCCTGTGACCTTCTGCCAATCTGGGGCAGGAGGCAGATGACCCGGGCCTGGCAGCCTCTGAGACTTTTTCCTGAGCATTCTTGTAAAACAGCAACCACATTGCCACATGTGCCTGGAATTTGATTTCCAGGCCAAGTGTCAGCTTTTCCGTGCTAAGACTCCCTCAGGTTTTGGCCCAGGTTCTCCTGCTGTCAAGGCCCAGCCCTTTCAATACCTCGACCACCTGCCAGAGAGCACAGATGCATGGAATGTTGGCTGCCACTTCTGAGTCACGTCGTCAGCCACGGGCTTCCACCTGCAGCCTCTGGAGGCCTGGACCACAAGGTGCCCGAGGAGACAACTGGCGCTGACCTGGCCCTGTCAGGGCAGCATGTCCTTCCCTATGGGCCAGGACGCTTTACAGATGTGGCCAACTTCCTTCTCCCTACTCTGAAGAGGCGTTTCTTCTCAGAGAATGAGCTGGAGCTTTTCCAGTCTTATCTAGAAATCTTAGTTTTTCTCAAGTTATTCTTTTTTCTGTAATCCAACAACAAATTTACCTCAGGAAATGGTACGGAGAAAGGCTTATGCAAGGGGAGGATATTTTTATAAATAGGAGTCCTTGCTGTGACTCGCTTAAATAAACAGGTTGCTAACGTTTCCAGGCAGCGGCGGAGCTACTGTTCAGAGGCTGGTCAAATTGTTTTCCTTGTAGAAAAGAATCAGTGTCCTTCCAACTACTTCTTCTCCACCCTTTACAATCTCAGTTTGGAGAAATAGTCCTATTTACCCCTGCTAGATGAGGGAAGGAAGCTAACCTTCTAGAGATGATGGCCTAAGTGGTATATATTCCAGAAATGAGAAAAAACCCATGCCACGCAGCCAGGACCTGAAATTACATGTGTGTGTTTCTCTCTCTCTCTCTCTCTATAGATAGATAGATAGATAGATAGATAGATAGATAGATAGATAGATAGATAATTTGCTCAAAGAAACTAGATAAAGAGGCATGACTGGGTAGAATGCTGGGTTCCAAACTTGATTCTGAAACTCACTAGCTTCAGTCTTGGCTAAGCCATAGTTTCCTATATATCCTATAATCTATATATATATATTTCCTATATATCCTATCTATCTATCTATCTATCTATCTATCTAGATATACCTCCATTACATACATGTATCTATTATTAAAATTTCTAATGCTTCCAAGAGAGGAATATATGAAAGGGTTTCAATTAGTAACCTCTTTATATTATTTATCTGATCTTTTTCAATTATGGGCCAAGTGATTACAGATAGCAAGAGAGAAGGACAGTGTCATTAGATCTAGTAAGAGTTTGGAAAGACTACTGGCAATGAGAGAAAAAGGAACCAAAGTAGAACTGTGGAGGAAATCCCCCTTTTTCTAAGAGCTGGATCGAGAAGGAGCTGATGGAGATGACCAGTCCTGGGCAGGTATAAGGCAGTAAATAATATTTATTAAATGAAGTGGAAGTGGGAGATGGAAAATAAAACCATTGTTTCGCTCACTTTTTTAAGCCCCTTACCCCATCTAACCCCAACTGAGTGGAGCCAAGACTTTGTTAAAAGTGGGGGAGATGAACTACCATTCCCTCTGCTTGTGTTCCCTCTCTCGCTGTGTTTCTCTGTCAAATAAATAAAATCTTAAAAAACAAACAAACAAACAAACAAACAAAAAAAACTGGGGGAGATGAACCAGGAGAGACTGTGGACTCTGAGAAACAAACTGAGGATTCTGGGTGGGGAGGGGGGGTGAGGGGTTGGGTGAGCCTGGTGGTGGGTATTGGGGAGGGCACATATTGCATGGAGCACTGGGTGTGGTGCATGAACAATGAATCTTGGAACACTGAAAAAATTAAATTAAATTAATTGAAAAAAAATTTAAAAAACAAACAAGCAAACAAAAAACTGGATAGAATCCCTAGATTTGGCAATAGCAAAGATCTTCTGATCTTTGATTAACTAAAGGATCTTCCATTAATAGGTAACTGACTCAGCAAGGGGTCTATTTTCATAACTACCAGGCCCTTTGTACTTTGTACAATTTAAAAGTAGGAGGGGGTTGGAATGAAATTTAAAACTAGGGGGAGGTGAGAATGCAGGGAAAGAAACAGCATCACTTCTCATAACAACATGAAGCATTATTTCCATTGCAGACAAATGGATTTGTACACTGCAAGGCAGTTAGGAAACTGTTTCTTTTCCTACCTGTTTAGAGTCCATCGCCTCTAAGTTTCAGCTTTTCCTCTTCTAGACTAATCTTATCTTTGGGTTTTACTCTCCCAATATGTTTTGGTAGAACATATGAGTTGATACTAGATCAAGTGGATTCAATCAAACCTGACTTTACATTTTAGACATGTATACTGAATGTCTGAATCCTCATAACGTAAGCAAATGCAAATTTTTTCACATGGTATCTGTGTCTTATACCATAAAGAATGCCAAAAAGAAAAAAAAATTAAGTGAACTTAATCGTATTTTAATGAGTCCCACATTTTCACTTACATAGATTTATCAACATCATGTTCCCGGAAAAAAAAAAAAAAAAAGGAAGTATAATTTTAGCTCATGTGTGTCAATAAATCTAGGCAACCAAACCAGATAATCACTTTGGGAACTGAATGAACTATCCATTTGGCCTAAAGTGATTGAGCTGACCTCTCTAATTGCTAATTCTTAACTTCTTTTGCTCATTAGAATAATTGCTAATACAGATTTAAATAAACAATGCAAAGGACCAAAGGTCCAATATGTGTAGTAGAAATGTCGCTCCATTAGCAATGTGGATATCTTTGTTGAGAGCTAAGCAGAAATGGTTCCTGTCAAACTTTTCGGGTTGTTCACAATTAAGAATTTAGGGTCTTCCTTTTCTGTGCCTGATAGCTCTGCAAACGGAAAACACTTTGTGATTTCTCCTTCCATGGAAAAATTCTAACTTCTGTTTTGGAAAAGAAAAAGAAAAAAGCAACAAAAGATGGAAAACAAGGGCATTCTGATTGTGGTGTTCAATATCTTACAAATTATACTGTACTTTGCTCTTCAAAATGTACTTCATGGAGATTAACTAACTTAAAGTGATTTCATACAGTGTTTAATTGATGGTATGATTTTCCAAGAGTTATAGATGATCTATTGTATTCTTATAATTTAGTGAATTTAAAGGGAAAACTGTTTTTTATAAATTCCTCTATACTAGTATACCATTTACAACATTTCTTCTCCTAACTACTTGGGACTTTGGAAACACAGGACTGTGTATGAGGATATTCACAAATTTATCTTCTAATATTGTATCTATTGTACAAAAGTGACAAGGTGTGATTCAATTCGGGGAAAGCTTCAGCATTTGACTTAAATGGACTTAATGGAATTAGAATTTAATGAACTAACAAGCCCCCCACCCTCAATTTGTCATAATGCTTAGCTTCATACGGGCTGAAATGTTCAGAGAGGTGAATTTGGCATTCATTGCTCCAACATCCATGTGAGGTTAAGTCAGTTCATATCCATCTTACTGATGTGGAAACTGAGTTACATAGGACTGAAATATTTTTGCTCTGAGTCCTACGACTGTTGGGTATCAAATTTAGGAATTTATTTCTCAACTAACTGGAAATGGTCTCATTGAAAAATGACATTTTTAATTACGTGCTCTGACTGTTCGAGTAAGAGAATGCTTGCCCTTTGATCAGACAGTATTTGGCTGCAGTATATCATGAGTCCAGGGATGACCCATAAGTCTTAGCTATTTGATGGTCCCTCCTCACTTGTCCTGGTGGTGGCCCAGATATAACTTACCATTACAGGTCCCCGAGAAGAGGGAAAGGAGAAATTGATACTTTTATCCCAATGACACATTCATTTTCCTCATCCAATTCTTTAGAATTTGAAAGCCCTGCACAAAAATAAAAATTCTACTCTTATTTTGGCGTGGGAGGGAATGAGGAGAAACTCCCTTATCACTAGCCATTTAAAGAGAACCTGTATCCAACTGTTACTGATATCATTATGGCAGAGTTTTTAGGAAAAGCAAGTATAATTTTTCATCTCCTAGGCACCTGGCTTGGTTATTCGGGGTGCCTTTTTGAGTAGAATGTGGAATACAAAGGAAAATTCTGTAGAGGTGTATCTGTATAACATAGCCTTATTTTATATAGAGAAGAAGGAAAATAGAAATAGGAGCCACAACTCAGGTGCTTTCCCACCATTAACCTTTATGATCCTTGGATAAGTAATTTCAATTGTTTGGGATTGGATATTTTCACCTGTAAAATGAATGTACTCTGCTGAAATAACACTAAGGCCCATTATCTCTAAAACACTGTATTGTTTGCTTAGTATTCTTTGCTTGTTTTTTTAGTCTCCTTGATGTATTTGGAGACTTTAAGGACAAAAAGACATTTTATGTCAACCAGTACACCTTTAACTTCTGTACATTATTTCACAGAGTTTGAAGCACTCTGTACAGTAGAATTAACTCAGAAGTGCGGACCAGGATGAGGAATTGCTGACGGCTCAAATCAGGACCTCAGAGTACTTCTTTGAGAAGAGACATAAAAAAGATAATAGTATGGCTATCATTAAAACAATAGTAACAAAATATCATATGTGATTTTAAAAGTCTTCAGCAACAAATATTCTAAAAGCCACATCTTGGGGCAATTACGCCATGGAAGTGTCTCTTTGGATCTGCATTAATAGCTCTTTTTGATAATTTTTCTTTTATTTTCCACTTCTCTTCCTTGTTTTGTCTTTATCTCTCTCTTGCTAATACTTTTTTGCCCCTTCAAATGGAAAACCAGGTCATTACTTATTATCATCATTGTTACTATTAATAGGGCTTTTAGATATGTATGTTTTCTCATCTTAATTTAAAAAGAATAGTCTAAATTGTCTCTTTTAACTGAAATCACATCACTCTTTATATATGTGGTTCTTCATTGCTTGTGGGTGTGTTCTTGACCCTGTAATTTGACTAATCTAACTGGGTTTCTTTGCACTACCACAAATCCTGAAAAATCTCAAACTTCACTGTGGAAACAAATGACTAGTAATGAAGGTTCTTTTTTTTGGCTCCAAAATTGTTCCAAACAATCAGGCTGTGGCATGTTGTTTGCCTTAGAATTTAGGGAAAATGAATAAAACTACATTACTGTTGTACTAAGCACCTTGGATCTTTAAATATGTCATGATTCTGTTATGCCTGACAAAAGGCTAATACCTAACTGATTTCACTGGAAAATTCAGTATTTTAGCAAAACAGATTCATCTAAATGTGGCCTGAAACTACAAAGGAACCGAAAAACCAAGAAACAGCCCCTTTTAGTTGAGAAGTACAGATGCCTTTGCTTTTCTCATTGGCAAGGGCAGTAGTTTTTGCCATTAGACATTTTATTTTCAAGAAACAGCTGTCCAGTTTGGATCTGTCATTTCTGTGACTATGATTAGTTAGAGATGTTAGAAACAGCAAAGTGACTCAAAAAAGTGGAGCCTACCAAGGCAGGAAGCCCATAACCCAACTCTAAGTATTTTGGGGGGGATTACTTAATGGAAACTTAGATAATAATTTTCCTACTGTGAGTGATGGCTTTGATATTTTTCTTTTCTGAATAAAAGCCTATTACAATTAGTAACTATTTTTAGGCATACCATTAATTGCCAAGTGGCCAGGGAGCAGGGAGTACTTGTTAACTCCTTGTCAGTTTTAAAATTTAGAACAAATGTGAAACAAGTAATGGCCTTTGTAGCTTTTAGATAATAACGACAATCTCTTCGTATTTGTTCTATTTTGCATTTTATTAATTTCCTCGATAATTCTATCATACAATGTTTTATTTTATCCTGTCTGGTAGGGAGTGAGAGTGGCTTTATTCTAACATCACAGATCTTTGCAGCCCAGGAAGGGGACAAGTCACACATCCCTAACTATTCTGCCTGCACCAACTGCCCCAGTCCAACAACGACTATAAAAGTTATTAACTGTACACACAGACAAATGCTATTCACTGCATCAGACTATTTCATCTCTTAGTCTTGGCTCTTTGAGGAAAAGGACCGTGTCTTTGATTTCTTATTTATATCCAGCTCAAAAACAAGAACGCAGTAAATCCTCAGTTAACTTCCTATTGGTCATTTGCTTTGACTGAGTCTAAGAAAAGTTGATGTGGAAGCAACTAACAGGCCGAGTTCCCCAAGAACTAATAACCTGATTCAGAGCTTTACACTTCCCAATCCATACACCACTTACTTTGCCCTATTACTTACCTACATTTGTTACCAGAACACTTATTTTAGGCTTAATTGATAAACTGCAGCAGACCTTTTATCAGAAACATTGTGTCTCAGATATGAAGATTCAGCCTCTGCATTCCAAAAAGGCAGAAAATGCATAGACAGACTTGGTCAGTGCTGAGGGTAAAAAAGCCATTTGGGAATTTTGGTACTGGAAATATGCCCAAGATCAAAGTTTGTTCCAAAGTTAACATACTTACACTACACTACAAACACACACACAGACACACAAACATTCACACAAACCACGGTCTTTCAATATCCATCCTCCTCTTCTCCCTTAGTAAGAAAACCCCTAGTTTTCAGCTGGCACAGATGCCATTGAGAATAAAGACTACAATTCTGAGGGGCGCCTGGGTGGTTCAGCAGGTTAAAGCCTCTGCCTTCGGCTCAGGTCATGATCTCAGGGTCCTGGAATCAAGCCCCGCATCCGGCTCTCCGCTCAGCGGGGGGCCTGTTTCCTCCCCCCACCCCCCGCCTGCCTCTCTGCCTACTTGTGATCTCTCTCTCTCTCTCTGTCTCTCTCTCTGTCAAATAAATAAATAAAATCTTAAAAAAAAAAAGGACTACAATTCTGAATTTCCTTTGTAGCTAGGTATGGTCACGTGAATAAGTTCTAGCCAAAGGGATGTAAGCAATCATGCCACATGCTTTCAAGAAGTGTTCATAAAAAGAGTACCTTCTTTTACCTCTTCTTGCTTTATGCTAGTTTGAACACAGGTGTGATGGCTGAAGTTAGCATTGTTTTGCACCATTATGTGGATTCCACTTGCTAAGGTTAGTGAAGAAACCAAGTAGGAGTCTGAGTCTCAGACACATGGACACCAGAGCTTCCCCCAGTGACCTTTTATTGAAACATAAATAAACTTCTATCTTGTCCAAACCACTATTATTTTTTTTGTAAGTCACTAAAATTAGAGAAAAAAAAAGAATAAAAACAAAAGTGTGTGGGTACTGCCACTTTAAGTTCAGATATAGAAAGAGCTTAGAAGTCATCATTCCCATATTTATAACAAGAAAAAACTGGAAAAGCAAAAGCCAATGACTTTTCTTTGACCCATCAGAAAACTGAGGTCACAGAGCAAACTGCCTCCTCAATTTTGGGAGGGACCTCCAGGGAAACAGAGGACCTGAAACTTTGCTTACCTGAAGCAGATGCCTCTGAAATATTAAACTAGAAATTTTGATTAATTGCCGGAAGCCAAGTATAGGACAGCATCAGAGTACGAAGCTTCATTCATATACCATCCATCTGTTCCAGGAACCCCACTAGGCTCTCATAGGGTGAATCAAGGAGAATCTGGAAAAAGTTCCCCTTGGGGCCAAGGCAGAGAAGAAGATCAATCATGGTAAAACTGCCCAAGGCCCTTCTTCCTTAGGCTTAACCTCCAGAGAGGACACTTCCAGAAGGCAACAATGAAATCCCATCCCAGCTGAAGTTGGGGAATCTATTCCACTGTAGTTCACCCAGGAAAATAAATCTATAATTTACAGGGGAAATGCCTTTAAAGACATAAATTGGGAAAACTGGAGTATATCCCCTGTAGTCAGGGAAGAGATTGAGGGCAAAAGGAAAAATGTCTCTATCCCTTGAAGAAGAACAGAAATACTTAGGAAGGCCACACTCCCGAGACACAAGTCCACTTTGCACTCCACTTAATCAAAAGATTAGAGAATCCCCCCCAACGCACACCCTTACTCCACACAAATAAGCCACCAGTAACAAGAGTCATAGAATATAGCTGAGAGAACTGCAAGAGACAGATTCTCTCTGAGGAACAGCACAAAGAAATAACCCCCAAGCCAAGGAGGGAGACAAAATAAGGCCACTTGAGGCACTTGAACACCTTGGCATCCACGGATACAACATCAAACATAGCCCAAATCCTGGTCAGCTTGACATAAATCCTCACACTGAAGGTCTGTTTACTTCTTTAGCTAATTTTCTATACAATTTGTGCCACTACCAACAAAAAATTATAAGACGTTAAAAAAAAAAACCCAGTCTGAAGAGATAAAGCAATCGTCAAAGGCAGACGCAGATGTGATACAGATGTTGGAATTGTCAGAGAGAGATTTAAAATAACCATGATTAAGATATTAAAAGTTCTAATGGAAGGAGTAGACAACAAGCAAGACCAGAAGAGACAGAGAAACTATAAGAAAGAACTGAAAGGAGATGCTAGAAATCTAAAAGAGGAAGAAATAAAGAATGCGTTTGATGGTCTCATCAGTACCCTCAATGCAACTGAGGAACGAATCAGTAAACTTGAGGATAGGTCAACAGAAATCACCTAAACTGAAACGCCAATGAAGGAAAAACAAAACAAAACAAAACCACAAAATGACAGAACAGAACATCCAAGAACTCAGAAGTAATATCAATGGTATAGCGTATGCATAACTGAGATACAAGAAGAAGAAAGGGAGAACGAGCAGAAGAACTATTTGAAGAAATAATGGCCAAAATTTTTCAAAATTACTGAGAGATGCCAAACAACATATCCAAGAAACTCAGAGACCACCTGGCAGGATAAACACAAGTCAGATGTGCACATATATACATACACTTAGACAAACTGCCAAAAACCAAAGACAAAGAGAAAATCTTGGAGGCAACCAGAGGGGCGGGGGGGGGGGGGGCTCCTTACCTATGAGGGTAAAGGATAAGAACTACAAAAATAAAAGCATTGTCCAAGGTGGACTGTTGGTTTGTGCCTAATTATTTGAGTTGCCAAATACAGTGATAACTTTGGTACTCCTTAAAAGCAAGGACTAGAAACATTTCATAGCCACTATTACTATGAGACATACTAATGAATTTCACTGATCAGCAGCTCTCAGGCACGGGATTGCATTTACTCTCTAGTGCTTTAACTGACCTTCATCTGTTGACGGCATCCTCTATCTGCTTTATTTCCTGGCTGAAAGGCTTTTCCTGAACCATGGGAGTTGTCATATAGTTCCTAACTGAAGGTTGAAGGAAATTCATGTGTAAAACAGAGTTCTTTCAGTGCCTATTACATGATTCCAAGAGGTCTTCAGAAATTTACTAACAATTGAACACATACCCCTTTCTGACGTTCAGTATAGACTGAGAGGACTGGATATGTTTGTCTAGCACCATAAGCTGCATGGCTGGAACCCCGTGTCCAATGCTTTGTAACTATCTATACCAATCCCATTAAATAAGTTAGCTCAAAATATGGCAAGAACATGTTTAGGTTTTCTTGACCGTGAACTCTGCACACAGATCCTTGTATCTCCACTTTGGGATCTGAACATCTTTTTTTTTTTTTTTTTTTTTTTTTTTGGAGAGTATTTCTGCAATTCTACAGAATGAGTGGGAACAATAAGGCTTACATCTGAGTGATACTTGTCCCACAGCAAAGGTGGTATTTATGAACTCCTCTTCATCAGCCAGTTAAGGTGCCAGTGATCAAAATAAAAGGTTTTCAGGTCTTCTATTTGAAAAGTTTTTTTCATTAATTTTGAGAATTGGAAAATAATTTCTTGGAATAGATAACGGAAAAAGCAATTTCTGAACAATGATTTATGCACTGGTGTTCACATATTTGGACACATAAGACTTATTAAGCAGTAGAGAAATTCTTCTGGCAGATTGATTTTCATCCTACAAGTAAACGCTGTACTTTGTCCAGACTCAATTTATTCACAGAGAACATTCAGCAACCTAGTTTATATAAGTTAGCTCACTTGACAGGCTCCAGAGAGATGTGGGACAGAATAAAGAGAGGAATCTCAATGGAACGGCATAGAAAGCAAGAAATGCTTGACTATGTAACAGACTAAGTACTCTCCTTTTTCAAAGAAATCAGAAAAAATGAGTTAACAAACTTTATCCTATAAAACACAGCTTTGTGTAACAGAAATATCATAATGATACGGGTTTTATAGAGAAAAGCATTTAATGTGCCTATTCTGTGGCGGACAGTATGCTTATATTTGCTCACTCTCCCAACTCTGTCACCAGCTACATGTCAGAAAAGCCAATTTTTTTCTCTATTGAGTAAAGCCTCATCCGAAAGATGAAAGGCTTCGAAACTGGATCTGGAAGGGCCAATAGATATCCTCCTGCATGCCAGAGGCAATCCTTTCCGAGGGGCTGCCTAAGAAGCTGTGATGACAGGAGCCACACAGTCACATCCAGACCCACGGTCATAGTCCACTTGGGCTGCTAAAACAAAATTACCATAAGCTGCATGGCTTATGAACCACAGTTCTGAAGACTGGGAATTCCAAGACCACAGCACTCATTGATAGCCATCTTATCACTATAACCTCACGTGGTGGAAGAGGCAAGGAAGTTTTCTTGGGACACTTTTATGAGGTCTTAATCCCATTCATGAGCACTCCACCTGCATGACTTAATCATTTCCCAAATGCCCCACTTCCTAACACTATCATCTTGGGAGTTAGGATCTACATATGAAAGGGGGTGGGGCACTAACATTTAGTTCATAGAACTTAGGGAAGATAAATAAGAAGATGAGAGTGTCACTCATGGGCCCAGGAGTAACAGCTAACGGCATTTATTTCCAAACCCTGAACCAAATGATCTCTAAGGCCAGACGTCATTCAAAGTGTCTAACAACTGGTATAGCACAGGACGGGCCAATCAGAATAAACAACTGACCAATCAGCAGGAAAAGCAACCATTTCAAAAATGGCATGGCCATACCAATGAATGGGATGAGATAAAATCTGACTCTAAACCGACATTCAATAGCAGCATCCTGCAGTTACATTAGTAGAGTATTAAGAAGGATAGTTAGAATGAGGAAATCTATGAGAGGTTATAATTTTTTAAAACTATGAATAGTTTCTTTTTTCTTTAGCAACAGAAGACTAGAATTTGCCTGCAGGGCTGCCTGTCTTTTGGTTCTAGGAGTGGCCCCTTCATTGAAGGAGTTACCTTTATTTAAAGACAGAATAAAAAAATAAATAAAGTGAAAAAAAGATTAAGTAGATTCTTATTCTGACACGGAAAGATTAGAGACACTGAGTAGCTCAGGTATTTGCACAAGGTTAAATATCATTATGGGTAGCACTGCATTCCTGAAGCTCATTGTCTATTATAGGAAATCTGTTTTGTTTTTGTGTTTTTTTAATAATTTGGATTCTAGATAGGGGAAACCTGTTGGAGGACACTCCCAGAGAATAAGTAGCTTGTCCCCTACAATTTGATAATTGGCTAGGGCTAATAAACCAAAAGGTAAGTTTCTAAGTAAGAAATTGACCTGTGTAGTTGAGAAATGACAGTGTCCAGTATCTGATATCCATGTTATATCATGCTGTCATTGACGTGGTTTCCTGCACTGGAACTCCATTTGTTACCTACAAGCTTTTGATAAATTTATCTTAAACAATATAGCTTAGTCATAGCTGTTATCTCTGGGGAATTAAGGATGAGGACTTTCTGTACACTTGGGGCAAAGAGGCAGACAGGGACACAGCGGTTTGAGGAAAGCTGGTTTCGGGGTGAGAAAGGACAGCCAGTGAAGTGGAGCAGTGCTCAGGAGCCAGGCCTGAAGGAATAAAGGACAACCTCGATGAGCTATGGACCTTGAGGAGAGGATTGAGGGAAAAAAAACTGGGCTTCTTGTCATCAAATATAAGAAATTACACAATTAGGCATTAGAAAATACTATGATTCCTTAAGATTGGAGGTGCAAAGAAGTTATTTGTCTAATATCTTCAAGGTGCTTGGTGCACAAGGCCTGGCTTGTGCACAATAGACATATTCACACCATTTACTGTTTTACACAAGCAAGCAAAAGCACTAATGGGGAAGAGGCACAGCATGACCTGGAATGAACCTACCTGGGTTCAGATCCCACCTATGTCCTTACTCATCATGTGATCTCAGGCAAGCTTTCTGATCTCTCCACGCCTTTTCCTGGACTGCTCAATGAGAACAATCCTAATATTTACCCTCAGTGTTTTAGTGAACCCCCAATATGTGAGATGTACACAGTATTTATCTTTCTCTGACTTATTTCACATAGTGTAATGCCTTCTGGTCCATCCATGTTGTTGCAAATGGCAGGATTTCCCTCTTTTTATAGCTGAATAATATTCTATAATATTCTGCTACATGTATATTGAATTGATATATGTATTATATTTTCTTCATCCATTCATCGTCAATGGATACTTAGGTTGTTTCAGTGACTATTATAAATAATGCTGCATAAACATGAGGGTGCAGATATCTTTTCAAAATCAGTGACTTCACTTCCTTTGCATAAATACCCAGAAGTAGAATTTCTAGATTATATGGTAGTTCCATTTTTAACTTTTTGAGGAACCTCCATAGTGTTTTCCGTAGTGGCTTCACCAATTTACATTCCTACCAACAGGGCAGAAGGGTTCCCTTCACTCTAACATCATTGCCAAAACTTACCGTCTCTTGTCTTTTTGATGAGAGCCATTCTAACAGGTGTGAGGAGGTGTCTCCTCACCTCCTTGGGGTTTTGATTAGCATTTCCCTGATGATGTGTGATGTTGAGCACCTTTTCATGTACTTGCTGGCCATTTATATGTCCTTCTTTAGAAAAATGTCTGGTTAGTGCCTCTGCCCATTTTTAAGTCTGATGGGTTTTTTTTTGCTATTGATTGTAAGAGCTCCTTATATTTTTTGGATATTAATCCCTTATCAGATATATGACTTGCAAATACCTTTTCCCATTTTTGTATGCTACCTTTTCATTTAGTGGACAGTTTCCTTTGATATGCAGAAGATTTCTAGTTTGAGGTAGTTCCAACTTGTTCATTTTTGCTCCTTTGTCATAAATTAATTGATCATATATGTGTCGATTTATTTCTGGGCTCTCTATTCTATTTCATTAGTCTATAAGTCTCAGGGTTTCAAAAAAAATTTTTTAAAGATTTTATTTATTTATTTGACAGAGAGAGAGAGAGAGAGAGCACAAGTGGGAGAAGCAGCAGGCAGAGGGAAAGGGAGAAGCAGAATTCCCTCTGAGCAGGGAGCCTGATTGGGTGGGCCTCGATGCCAGGACATTGGGATCATGACCCAAGCCAAAGGCAGATGCTTAACTGACTGAGCCACTCAGGCACTCCAAGTCTGGTGGTTTTTGTTTGTTTGTTTGTTTTTAAGTCTATATGTTTGTTTTCATGCTAAAGCCATACAGTTTAGATTACTGTAGCTTTGTAATATGGTTTGAAATCAGGGAATATGATACCTCCAGCTTTGCTTCTCTTTCTCAAGGTTGCTTTAGCTCTTTGGGATCTTTTGTGCTTCCAAACAAATTGTAGGATTTTTGTTCTATTTCTGTGAAAATGCCATTGGAATTTTCTTAGAGGTTGCACTGAATCTTTAGATTACTTTTGGTAGTATGGGCATTTTAACAATGTTAATTTCTCCAATCCATGATCACAAAATATTTTTCCATTTATTTGTGTCTTCTTCAATTTCTTTCATCAATATCATAGATTTCAGTGTACAAGTCTTTTGCCTTCTGGGTTAAATTAACCCCTAAGTATTTTTTTAATCCAATTATAAACAGGATTGTTTTTGCAATTTCTTTTTGAATTGCACAAATAAAAAAAAATTTAAAAAAAACAGAATTTGCTATACTTTCTCATTTTAAAATTTATTAACAGGGGCACCTTGGTGGCTCAGTTGGCTAAGCGTTCAACTCTTGGGTTTGACTCAGGTCATGAACTTGTGGTTGTGCGATTGGGCCCCACATCCGGCTCCATGCTCAGCACATGGAGTCTGCTTGAGATTCCATCTCTCCCTCTGCCTCTACCCCATCTCATGTGTACTCTCTATTATCTGTCTATCTATCTATCTATCTATCTATCTATCTATCTATCTATCTATCATCTTTTAAAACATTTATTAATAAATCACCTATAGAGCAAGGACGTAGGGACATTGCTAGGGACGTAGCAATGTAGAAGACAGAAAAAGTCATTTTCCTTATGGAATTTACATTCTTATTCTTATATTCAACAAGAGGAAGTGTTAATGTAAAGAACAGCAGGGACTGGTCTTATTTAAATTCCTCAGAATAAAAATTTAATTAAAAAAAGACATTTTAAAACATGGAAAAGGAAAGGACAGAAAGAAAAATCACACTGTGATCTTTATTCAGTGGTTTAGCCTGGGTGTGGAAGGGTTAGGTCTCTTGGTTGATCTTTTTGTTTGTTACATCATCATCTACAACTCTGTACTTAGTAAAAGTTATTAACAGTAACAACAGTGATAAAAATCAGCAAAGGTTAGAGACAATTTTCTTCCATGAAAGCGGTGGAAAGATTTAGGCTGACTTAAAGAGAAAAAAATACAAATTATCCATAGAGTTTAAGCTCAGATTTCCTGGATGCTCCCCACAAGCAGCAGTCAGAACAGATGAAAGGAGTACTAAGGAGGGAATGTGCTTTGGTACCTTCTTCTAGTACACAGGCCTGCCAGTAGCTCAGAGCAAGCTCAAGGCCAAACTTGGGAGCAGTAATGATAATATCTCCCTTATTGAGCAAGTACATATATATTAATTCATTTGATCCTGATAACAACCCTAGAAGGTAGCTACTGGTATCATCCCCATTTCACAGATAAGAAAAGCATGGCAGAGAAAATTTGAGTTGCCAAAGCCACACAAAAAATAAGAGGTAGATTCAGGATACGAAACAGGCTGGCACCAGAATCTGTGTGATTAACCACTAGGCAGCACTGCCTCTTACCTCCCTCTCAACTAAGTTTTCTCAGCTTCCTGCCAGGGGTACCCTGACCAGGTAAATTCTCCATATTCTACCTACTATCTCCTGCCCTGTGAAACCAAATGATGGACACTGACCATCACCTAGGGGCCCACTTTCTATTTAGATCACAGAGAATATAACAATTTTTCATTCTAATGTAAGACTTCTCTGATTACAAAATAACATCTCTTCACACTGAGGTTTTTTAAAGTTTTTATATTTCTATAACCTAGGTATTTCATATATATAGATACATATATATACATATATATACACACACATACACAGTGTGTATATATATACACACGCATACGTACGCGTGAGTTTGAGACATTTAGCATTACAAAATGTGTCACAGCAGAACTGTCACCCTTATATAGAATCCATACTTATAACTTACAAACTAGGTTATCCCTTCTGAGTACTTAAACATTTAAGTCAATTGGGATGCTTACAGTTCCTTAGGAAAACCCTCATAAGCCCAATAGGACAGGATTTAGGGAAGACATAGAACTGTCAAACATCCTTAAATCCATACCACATAAGGGATTCCCTAGTCAGTTTATGGTGGAATCTTACTTGGCATTAGCTCTATCTTTGACCCAGATGAGCTACCCAGTCCCCAAGCTCATGTGGCTTACACATAAAGGTATAGTTATGTATCAATCAGGGGTCAATTGAAGAAGAAATACATATTTGATGTAACACAATTGAGGAAGCAATTTCATCAATTCACATCTGATGCTACAGCAGTAACGGGCACCAGTTCATGATGGGCACCATGGGTCACATGGTAACATGGTGGCCTCTAGTCAGTTTCAGTTTTTATTAGTGCCTAGTAATAAGCCAAAAGCTTTTCTCAAAAAGAGTAATTATCTTCAGAGGATGTCATGACTGCTCCAAAATCCAGTGTATGAATTATGATTCATTTACAGAGGCCCGCCAGAGGCTCTATGTAGCATCCCTACCTGCCACTGACATTTTAAGCACCCTATTTGTTGATACATATGATCAGATGGTAAAGCAGTCTGCGTACCAGCCTGGAACTGTCCTGAAGCCTTCTCTTATTCTGAGCCCTACTCAAAACAGGCAGCTCTCCAGGTCATGTGGTAATGGATTGGAGTACTATGCCCAAATATGTTACATATTGCCTTCAAATCCCCCCCAAATCAATGAGGTATTACATCTCTTCCTTAGTGGCAGGAGGGGCTTGACGCAGTTTGCCTTTCACCATGGAAGGAATAATTCAATATGCTCCAGACTACTGAAATCCTAGAAATGTCACCAACATGGCAGACCTTTGAATTTTTGTAGTAGTTACTTCCCATTCCATGCCATACAAGTATCTTAATAATACATCTAGAATAGTTTTTACTTGCTGCTCACCAGGTCCAAGCAACTCAATAGCATCAGTATAATGGACCAGCATTATGTCTTGTGGAACAGAAAGGCAATCCAAGTCCCTGTGGACTGTATTATGACATAGGGTGGGAGAGTTGATACAACCCTGAGGAAAGACAGTGAAGGTGTATGGTTGGTCCCACTAGCTGAAAACAAACAACTCAGTGGCCTTTACTAATAGGTATAGAGAAAAAAAATACTAAGTAGATTAATAGCTACATATGACTTACCAGGGGATATGTTAATTTGCTCTAGAAATTAATCCACATCTGGAACACCAGTTGCAATCTCAGTCAATACCTGATTATGTTCATAACAGCTCACCATCATTCTCTAACATTCATCTGTCTTCTGCACAGACCAAAGACAGTTTTATAGACTGCATCGGGATGCAGTAGAAATCCCCACCACCACATCTTCCAAGTCCTTGGAAGGACTAGTTTCTGAAATTGTTCAAGGAATGCAGTACTGATTGAAGTTTATTCTTTTTGCAGGTAGAAGGAGTTCTAGCAGCTTCTACTTGCCTTTTCCTACCATATTAGCTCTCACTGCACAGGTCAGATGTGGGTATATGTCAATTACTGAGTGTGTCTATTAGGCACTAAAATTATGCATCAAAATCATGCAATCGATTATGCATCAACGACCAAGGAAATAACCCCAGGGTAGATTTAGGGATCCAATGGTCTGACTATGTGATGTACCTGACCAAAACTGCATTGATCATCTGATCTCCACAAGCCCCTACTCTGACTGGTGGACCACGGTGGCATTTGGGTGTCCAGAAATTAGTGTCAGTTTAAAGCAAGGATCCACTCATCCCTCCAAAATCTGATTGTCTCTCCTTTCCCAGTGTACAGTCACTTTGGTAACTGGACAAAGACAAATTCCTTCGAGGAAAGCTCAGAGAATGATCAGCAGGATACATATTTGGCAGTGGAGCAGAGTCCTTCCTCAAGGAGGCCCAGGTTGTTTATTCATGAAGTTCTGGGTCTATAAACTGGCTCAAATATGACAACTGATTGAGAGGCTGGGAAGTTAAAATCCCCGAACTTCGTTGGTGTGCTGTAAAGAAGTATCCAAGGATTCTGAGAAATTGTTATGTCAAAGTAGGATACTCCCTTCACCAGAGGATACTCCCTTCACTAAGGCCTGAATCACACCCACTGGAAAGGAACAGCTAGTGCATGGGCTTTGACTACTGAACCACATGAGGAGCTATGAGCTAGGCTAGTTCATGCAGGTAGAGTCACACAGCAAAGCTAGGAGAAAAACTAAAGAGTCAGAGAAATAAACATTCTATCAGAACCTTCCCATGATATTCGTCCAGGCCAAACTTTTCATGCATTATCAGAGAGTAAGGTGATCACTCTTGTGAGATTTTACTAACGGGCGAGCCTAACAAAAGTTAGAATTATGGTACTGAAGCTCCTCTGTTTTCAGAAATTGATTCCAGTACACCAGCTATCAGGCTTACAGGAGGAAATATGTGATCCACCCAGTAATAAAGTTTTAGCAAGACCCTTTCTTTGTGCCTTTACAAGTAGGGGATGCATTTATCTTTGTTCTTCCAAAGGTAACTTTCCTATCAGTGAACTTGGCAGGCCTACAAGTCACATTCTGGCCCAGTGATGAGGAGATAGGTACACCAAACAGGATTGAACTGCGTCCATAGAGGTCTGCTGAAGGGCTCAAGACACGAATGATTCAGCAATCAGAACTGATGCTACAAAAGTTTATTCATGTCTTACATATTCTATATTTCTTCCCCTGCGGTATCTTCAGATTGCGTCCACGATGCCTACAAAAATATACCTCTCCCTTACCGTCTCTGTCTCTGTCTTCACTCTACCTTTTAGCCCTCTTCCACAATAATCTTTCTCACATACTTGTAATTTCTTGGTTTAATACTATTTCCTGATATCTGCTTTGAATTTTCTAATCTGTTTCTGAATACCTATTTGTCTTATTATCTATATCAGATAAAAATATTACTAGGGTTCACATTTTTCCCAGGAAAGGAATTTATCATCTAAAGTTCAGTCTTCTCATTGTTTCCCCTCACCACCTGCCCAACTCAAAATAAAATGCTACGCGCACACATACACACACACACACACACACACACACACACACACACACAATGTGGGCTCAGAGTGTCTCAGAGTTTGGACTCCAGTGGACTTCAGTGGATCTTGAATGATACTATTTTAAGGCTGACTCCGGCTCCTCATTGTTCAGATATAAATATTCTCTACAGCATGATTTTTCCTTTTGGGATTAACCTCAGTGTCATTTGCTGAATGTTTTCCAAATCAGCATTTTTCTCTTGGAGTCTGTGAAATATCATGAGATCTTTTGCAACATTCTAGGCAGAGAGCTGCATAAAATCAAGTATTATATTGTATATAACCATTTAAAAGTATAAAAATCACTCTGTTGTGATTAACACTTCTTTACATGAGTCATTAGGTTTTTAACTTCAAACTGTCAATATAGCTAATGGTTATTTGAATTAAAAATATCCCCCATTGCTGTTGCTTACCTAGTGATACAAGATTATAATTATGATCAACTATGCAGGGAAAAGGATTTATGAGTTAAATATAAGTTCTTTATTATATACTGCTTCAGTGTTAACTTTGGGGATTTCAAGAACAAATCTGAAGTACCTTAATCACACAGCATGATTTGACTGATATACTACTTTTAGTCACTTGTCTGCACAGCCACTGCATTTTAAAAAGCAATTGAGGGGTGCTTGGGTGGCTCAGTGGGTTGAGCCTCTGCCTTCGGCTCAGGTCATGATCTCAGAGTCCTGGGATCGAGCCCCGCATCTGGCTCTCTGCTCAGCGGGGAGTCTGCTTCCTCCCCTCTCTCTGCCTACCTCTCTGCCTACTTCTGATCTCTCTCTCTGTCAAATAAATAAATAGAATCTTAAAAAAAAAAAAAAGAATAGTGTTTTCATTGCTAAAGCTCGTCACTTGACCCCTATATTCTTTGGGAAATATATTCTCAAACAGCCAGCTTCCCCATCTCTGTACCCAGATAAGGATTAAAGAAGCTACTTGGAATATTTCCTTTCCTAGAGTATCTCTTTAGGGTACCACTGGTTTTGTTTTGTTTTGTTTTGTTTTTCTATTGAGAGTGTGATATTTTTTGGAATGTTCTTATCAGAGACCCAAGTATTATATGTCTATAAAGATGCAGGAGAGCACCCATAAATGAGGTCTTCAGATGCTCAGTCATCATTTTCTGTACATAGATTTCAAACATGGTTATAATGTTATGCCAAGTGTAGAAATGTATCATTGTTTAAAGAATTGAAATCCATTAATTCATCCTTTCATGTTAGATACAACACACGGATAGTTGAGAATACACATGCACATACAATATACATGCATGCACAGCAATCTGAGAGCATTGTGCATGAGAGTTATCAACTCCACTCTGGCTGACCGGAACTGGATATCTCCCAGTCCTGTGGGAGTTCTAGATATCATTCAGCTTCCTGCTACCTGGCAGGTTGGGCTTGGACCTGCAGTGTTTCTATACATGCAAACCTCCATATCCTGCAACACTCAAGAGAAACCTTAGGCAGATGTCTCTGTATACCTCCATCCTCTCTGCCCTACAAATTAAGGCTGCTTCAGCTTTCCTGAACTTTGATTTTTATCTCCTTGACTAGGTGTGATCTCCTTCTGATCCCCCTTCTTGCCTGAGTCAAAAGTGTCTTTAAGAAGAAAGCTGGGACATCACAGGGCTCATCTCTTCAATTTCCTTTTTCTCTATGTTTCATGTTGTCCAATGTCAGAAAACTATTATTTCATATATTCTGATAAGTTCTCTTGCTCTCTCTCTCTTTTTTTTTTTTTTACAACAGAAGGGGAAGTTCAGTTCCGATTACTATCACACACAGAAGTTTGGGGTACTCTAAAAATATCTCTAGGACCAATTTATGCTCACAGAGATCCTAACTTACTTGCTAGAGATGAGGGTTGAGCTTTGGTGTTTTACTTAAAAATTCCCCAGGTTATCCTAATGTTTATTCTGGACCAAGAGCTACTGACCAAAGAAAGTTTCTACATCAGTCTTGTAGGAAAGATTGGGGTCACATGGTCAGAATAAATGGAGGAAACTGAAGCCAGAGAGTGCTTATCTTCATGAGCAGGTCACCTCTTGAGGATGAGGAGTTGTAAGAGGCATAAGAACAAATAGTCTTTCCTCCTCCTCAAATATGATCAAGTATGAGCTGTTCTCGACATGCCCTTCACACACTCCTTCCCTTCTTTTCCTTTCCCCTTCTCTTTTTTGGCTGGCTGGAGGGAGGCCCAAGTCAGGTTTAGATGAGAGTCTCTCACTGGCTGCACAGTGGAAAACCTGGTATATGAGTCAAGTCAATTTGTAAGTCCCAAAAGATGCTAGGGTCCTGATGATCACGTTAGGATGAGGTCATTCAGGTGGGCCCTAAGCCAACATGGTTGGTGTTCTTATAAAAAGGGGATATTTGGACACAGAGACAAACCCATATAGAGAAAAGATGACATAAAGGCACAGGAAAAAAGCCATCTCCAAGCCAAGGAATGCCCAAGACTGCCAGAAGCTGGGAGAGAGGCATAGACTAGATTGTCCTTCACATCCCTTAGAAGGAACCAACCATGCTGACCTCTTGATCTTCAACCTCCAGCTTCCAGAAATGTAAGACAATAAATTTCTGTTGGTTAAGCCACCCAGTTTGTGGTACTTTTTATGGCAGCCCTAAGAAGCTCATACACCCAGCAAGCTTTACAAAATCTGTAAGTCAGGCACCAGCTCCAGAGATTCTGAATTAACTGATCTCAGGAACAGCCTGAGAAGAGGTTGTTTTTTTTTTTTTTTTTTAAAGCTTTTCCAGGTGAATATGTCAACACTTCAATTAAAAATAAAATAAAGCTTTGCCAGGTGATGTGCAGCAAGGTTTGAGAACCACTGTTCAAAAGATCTGGGTTGATGTCAATAGAGAAAACTCATTAATGTTTATTTCCCCCCTTTCGTCCCTCCCCAGCAGACACTCCTGGATCCCTCCCCCATTTCTTCAGGATCACCAAAGTGGGAAAATCATTGGAACCCAGGTTACAGCTTCTTTCTAGGGCTTCTTATATAATAAAGCCACCTAGAATCCACTATTTCTAGGGTTCAAGAATTAATATGCAAAATGCAGTCATAATACAGCTGCAAAAATCCCTCTATTAGCTTTATGTTAATGGAACTTTTCTCATAGTTTTATATGGTCAGGAAACAACTGCCAAATCCTTCGCCTCTGTTTTCACTTGAGTGCTGTGCATACTATTGATGTCCATTGGCTTGCACCCAGAGAGGCCTTGGCTCTTGAAGAGTTGTTATTTTTGGGACGCCCTCCTTGACCCTGAGGTCCTGTTTGTGTCTGGGATTCCCAGCCCTTTTCCATTATCTCCACAACCCTATGCACCTGTGTGGGAACTGAGACCAACATTAGCCTTCTCTAGGCTAGGCAACTGAGATTCTACACCTCATCATGTTTAGATATTACTTCTAGGAAATAGCCTTGCCAAGGATAAAAGACTAACATGAGTCATTATCGTTTTCCTCTGATTAATAACTAACCATGGAGACTGGTCATCCTAAGACAGTCAGAGTAGCATTTCCTGTAGTAAAGATGTCCCAGAAGATACCTCAAGGTAAAAGGGCAGCAGGCCAAATGACTAACAAAGAATTGTGCATGTCAGGAAATATTTTGGAATATTAGCTGCTTGTTTTTATATCTGTGGGATGTTCCAGAACGCAATCAAATGTGTACCTCCAAAGAGACAAATCCTTGGATATGGCACAAGAACAGTATCTATAATGAAAATACTTCTGCCTCCTGTCCTCCCTACTACTTCTGTTAGTGGCATCGTTATTCCTCCTGATGCCCTAGCTTGAACTTCAATTATCTTTGTTTCTGCCATCTCCCTCTATTCTACAGCACAAGTATTCAGTTCAATTCAACACATATTTGCTGAGCACCTACTGTGTGTCAGGTATTTTCTAATGCTAAGGGCATGATTTCATGTACTTTAGTTCTTGTGAGGAAACCAAATCATAAATTTATAATATTCTGGACAGTTATATGTGATATGAAAAAAGTATATTAAGGATAGGAAATAATGGGAGGGTACTACTTTCTTTAGGATGAGCAAGGAAATACTCAGATATGGTAACTTATGAACCAGAGAAGTGAAGGAAGTAATAGAGTGAACCAAGTGGATATCAGAGAGAAAGCATTCTAGACAAAGGATGCATTAATTGCCAAGGCCTTTTAAATTCCATGAAGAGCAGACACACAGAATTCATTTTTGTTTCTTCAGTGCCAACCAGGCACTTGAAGTAGTCAAGTTTTCATTTATGCTCAACATATTTTCATTCATTTGAAGGGAGAGAGAAAGTAGGTAGGTATTCAATGGTTATACCTACTGTTATCAGTATAACTGTTTCAGGTGTTTAAAGTAAGCTTCTAACCTGATGACTGACTATTCAATGTCCACTCTGAGTGGTCAATGCCCAAGCCAAAGCAGTTGTCAAATACCTTGAATGTCAGCCTGTTAATAAGTAGTAATGATACCATAACTGCAGAATATATCCCCTGAGCTCCAAGCCAAGGGTTGCTGATTTTTAAAAGCAAGAATTAGGAGTTCATGCAAGTGGACCAGACCAGGAATAAATTTGAGAGTTATATATAATAGATAATTCCTTTCTTAAAGAAACTGGGCTGGTGAGAACATAAGAAAGAATAAGAAAGCATCTGAAATGTTACAAATTGATCTAGAAGCTGAGATATTTAAAGGAGGAAACCTATCTGGAATGTTAACCTAATCTGCACTATTTATTATTTACACAGGTTATTTTCTTGAGTTATGCTTTTAATACCTTCATATCTCTTCAATATGATTTTGAGGGAAACTGACTGAAGTGGAAATTTTAAAAATTTTGGAATGTTGTAAGAATCGGATAACAGGGAAAGCAAATCAAGTGCCAGCTCTGGTCACATGGTGGTAGTTGTAGAGCCCAGGGTTGAGAAGATCTCTGAGGAAGAATGTGGACATGGGAAAGGGCCCCTTGATCAATTAGTGACGCTGTCAATGGGCATGAAAGTGAAACACAGTGGTGCCAAAATCAGATGTCTACTGTCACAGGCATAGGTTTTGGGGCCAGTGGGCTTCATGAATACCAAAGAAGAGATAACTCAGTTCCATGAACTGGTGTAAAATTAGTTCCAGAGGGTCATGCTGTTCTCAAAACCATAACTCTGTCTAGGCCACTGCAAGTGACTCCAATGAGGAAGGAATGGCAAAGTAGCCTAAAAATTCATGGCTACACAGAAAACTTTCCAAGTAGTTTAAATTGAAAAGCAATGCACAAAAGATAGAAATAAAGACACATAACTAAGGATCAACAAAAGAATGCAGCAAGAATGGTGTCCAAAAAGTTAATACTGGGAATAAGCTCAAACTTTCACACCTGGGAAGAACACCAAGAGGCCTTTTTAGTGCTGAGGCAAGAATAAAACAGAAAGAATAGAACTGTAATTTTATAGGTGACAGAATGATAGCAACATTTGTGAGATAGCCGTCACTTCTGCCAAAACGACTGGTGTTTCAATTGGAAAGGATGAAACAGATACTGGAAAAAGAGAGTGGAATTGAAGTTCAGTGCATGCTCGGTGCTTGTAACAAAGAACCTAGATGCTCTGATGGGTTTGGGAACCTAATTAGAAACAACTACATCTCAGAGACTAAGACGAGACTGGCTAACTTCTATCAGTTGTTGGTGTGGCTTCACTAACAGTGGAACAGTACTTAGAGCTCAAATATTTTCAAAATGACAAAGAATACTCATTCTGAAAAGCACAGATCAATAAGTTTGATAGCTATATAAAGCAAGATTCTAGAAGAGAACATTAAAAGGAGTTGGTATGAGTTTTCTCTAGGAAAGCCTTATTGAAGAGCCTCACTTCATTTTGTCATAGTTTTTCTAGAGTAATAAATCAAGGGAACACATAGCAGTGCATCTGGATTTTAACAAGCTTCCCAACAGGAAGGCCTTGTCTCAAGGCAACCTTGAAGACAAAACAAGAAATGTGCACAGTTAAATGGATTCATAACTGGCTTAATGACTGCTTTTGCTACCTCACTGTAGGGAGGCTTCCTGTGACACACAGTAGGTTCTTTCCTCAACCATATCCCAATTTAGTAACGACCTAAGGAATGTATAGCCCAAATTTGAAAATTAAGAGTTGAGCCTTCTGTCATTTAGAAGCCATCTACTTTCTGTACTTTTTCTCAAATAATCAGGCAGCCTCCCTAGAACTCTTTGCTCTAAAGGGTTCACTTTAACAAAAGGAGACATACATGAATGACAATAAAGCTTCGGACATTCAGATTTGGGTTATTTTTAACTAGTGATTATCTTTTTCACTTCTTTTTAATAAATAGGAGAATATTTTAAAAAAATATAATTAGAGGTGCCAAGGGTAGCAAAAAAATGAAGTCCCAGAAGAATTATCCTCTCCCCATGTTTAAGAATCACAATAATATAATTGAGCTGTCACATTAAAATTCTCACAACTCTTTGATGTCTCACAAAAGCAGTGCAAGTCATCACCAATCATTACTAAGGTTTCTTCCTTTCTTAATTGATTAAAGCAATTATTGCAAGGGAATGTCTTATAGAAAGTTACAAACTATAAATCAATAAGAACAATAAAATAAAAACAAGGCATTTTTACACCAACACTAAGCATTGTATATGATTACCAATCTTTTGGGGCACCTGGGTGGCTCAGTGGGTTAAAGCCTCTGCCTTTGGCTCAGGTCATGGTGTCAGGGTCCTGGGATCGAGCCCCACATCGGGCTCTCTGCTCAGCGGGGAGCCTGCTTCCCCCTCTCTCTCTCTGCCTGCCTCTCTGCCTACTTGTGATCTCTCTCTCACTGTCAGATAAAGAAATAAAATCTAAAAAAAAAAATGATTACCAATCTTTTTATGCATATTATACATATGCATATATATATACATATATGTAGGTGCTAAAATACTTGTGTGTTTTTATTTTAAAAATCATATCACACATGCTGCACTGTGATCTTCCTTTTCGTTTACCAATCTCTGCCTTTTTATACCAGCAAAAAGTTTACTAGATCTAATTGAGTTTGACCAATTGTGCCAGTCGGAGGTAAGTGGTTCAGACCAGGTCCAATCCAGGACGACGTGTTGCATCGGGCTGTTCTGTCCATTACTTCTCTTCTTATCTAGCACATTGCCCCATCCAAATGTGTTTTATAACACTGACTCACAGCACTGCTTTCCTGCAGCTAAAGGCTTAAAGGATTCAAGTTAAAGAATTTTGGCTTGAACACATCAGAGGCAATATATTGCATCATAACAGAGACACGTACTATCTGGTTGCCTAATTAGAATGTCAAATTTTCATTTTAAGTAGTAGAGGTTTGTGGATAATAAAAGGGTTTTACACTGAAGAAAAGATAACATTAACTCAAAAGGAAAAACGGGAAGATTTGAGAACTAAATTTAGTGCCAACGATAGAAAAAGAGGGTAGGTGGAGGATTAACAGCTGAAGGGGGTGGGGCACACAAACTGCCCTTACATCATTCCGACGTCTGTGTTAGCGGGGAAGTGTCAGACATCAAACGGCAGAACCATCTCAGATTTATCACTGGAAGCAGAGCTCCCCAAAGATGAAATAAGAACCCTAAGGAAGATTAGGATGACATGGGCTGTCCAAGCTATCCCCATAATTTATAAAGAGAGATGGGTGATTTTTGTTTTAATATAAATTTTCCCTGATAGTAAGAGTCTAGGATGAGAGAGTTGAATGTAAAAGACGTAGCACTTAAAACTGGGACAGAATGACCCAGGAACAGAGGACCAAAGTGAGATCTCCTCTTTTACATTCATGCATTTGTTCTGTCAGGCAAAAGTTACGCTTCCCAAAATACCACATCAATTCAGAAGAGGTTACAGGAGATGGTTCTATAATCCTTTTTCCATCCTGCAAGCTGCTGTAAACGGCAGAGTTTCAGCAGGTCCCCCTGCAGTCTAGGACAGGACTTGCGTGGGGGGGGGAAATGGGCCACATGTGGGCTGCATCGAGCTGGGATCATTGTTTCCACTCAGCTGGACTTTTTGCCTACGTGGATTTCAGCTGCTGACATGGGTTAATAGGGATAGATCCAGGAGGCCAAGAGGAAAGACTGCTGCTGTTTGATCCAAAAGGAAAAATAAGGTAATAGCTACAGGGAAGAGGAAGCAAGAGAAGATAAGGTCGGGAAGAGCGCAGGAAGCCTAACACAACTTCGAGGGCATGTAGCCATTTGTATTGACTCCATAATCCGTGTACCAGAGACGCCCCACCTCCCACTTGGAGAAGAGGAGAGCAACATCCCTGGAGGCTCAGTGACATACGTCTCATGTTGGAATCAGGGAATAAGATGCTAATTGTTCATTGGGTTGGGATAAAGAGAAGAAATTGTCGCAGCAACGGAGATTTTCCCTTTTTAAAAGCTGTGAGCCAGGTATCACTCATCTTTATTTCCTATTGACATTCCCAGTCTGCTCAGACGCTGTGGCTGACCACAAAATGTTATTTATCTTTCATAAAAAGAGGAAACAGGCCTCTGCCCCAGATTCATAGGGCTGTGGACCCAGGCCCAGGGATTCGAGAGACACCAGGAGGCATTTTTTCTTTTTTTCAGTGTTTCAAGATTCATTGTTTGTGCACCACACCCAGTGCTCCATGCAATACGTGCCCTTCTTAATCCCCACCGCCAGGCTCGCCCAACCTCCCACTCCCACCCCTCCGAAACCCTCAGTTTGTTTCTCAGAGTCCACAGTCTTTCATAGTTTGTCTCCCCCACCAGGAGGCGTTTTTAAAAACCCACATGGGCTGGGTGTTGTCCCAAGTTAATGAAACAGCTGCCACGCCTGCCTTTGAAGAGGCCACATCTAGATCCTCATCACAGTATATGGGATTTCAGTCTATATAATTCATAGGTCACTCAAACATCTGTCTGGAAGGTGTTTCATGGGTCTAGAAAATCATATTTGAAAATTGTAAGTTAATTGTAAAAGATTTTTTAGAATACTTCCAATGTGGTAGGAGAGTATTTTTTTTATAATTGTAATTTTTATTTTTTTGTCAACTTTTAAATTTTATTTTTATTTTTAATTAATTAATTTTATTTTTTCAGTGTTCTAAGATTCATTGTTCATGCACCCAGTGCTCCATGCAATACGTGCCCTCCTCAAGACAGTATTTTTGAAAATATAATGGATATAAAACAATTTTCTTCTTTATCTGCTCCCTGCACAGCAACTAGGCTACTCTGGCCTCATGAAATCATGAGAAAGCAAGCAATCAAGCAAAAGGATTCTTTCTGGCACGCTTTGCAGAAGCCTCAGCCCTTGGAGAAACAAAGAGGTTTCTGTGGACAAATAAAATGTTTGAGAGAAACATCAGGGGAGAGAGAGAAAGAGAGAGCACAGAGCGCTCTCTGCCCCTCAAAGGGGCCTCAGATGAAATGAAGAGGTTGGGGCTGAAACAGACAAGGAGGTAAAAACAACAGAAAGGTGGGTGGGCTGTTTGCCAGGAACAAGGACTATTTTAACCAAGGGCTGGGTAGAGGGCTTGCTAGAGCAGCCAGGAGCCATGTGGGAGCTGAGTCAGTATGCGGGCCAGCCCAGCCCTCACTGCAATGAGCATTCTCTCTGTTGTAGGGTCTAGGTTAGCTGATCCTAGCATAGACACTTGCAAAGGACTGCACTTTGACTAGATCTAAAGCTTTCCTGGTAATTATCAAACAGAAGTGATGCCAGTCCACATCTGAAGAAATTACTCCCTTGTAATTTCCTAGAACACATAAACATCTTCTGAAATTGCTGAAGTAAAATGATGTTGGGGAAAAGACGTCTTCAGGACTCAATCAGGTGCTGAGCAGAGCCAGCTCGAGATGCCCTCTGGAGCCAGGACAGTAAAGAACCAGCTGCATTACAGTTGGGCTCATCAGGTGAGGAATCTGAGAATCTGTGCAACGTGCATTATACCATGAGCTTGGTAACACCCATAACCTAGGGCCAAACGTTTTTCTCTCATCTCTGCAGCATTATTGAGGACAGGCATTAGATTGCTAGAAAAACAATACAACAGGATAGAAATCAATCCATTCTACTCATGGGAATTTTTCCCGGTGTGATGGGACTGGAAGAAGGTAATTCTAATTAAAATGAATTAGAATGTGCAGTTCTAGGCTAGATATACTAGCAAAGTAGTGAATCAAAGGCAATTTGTTATGAAGTTTGCTGGTCTACTGATCCTATTGCTAAAAGGACAAAAGGATAAAAACATAGGCATCTTGAAATGTTGACCAGGACATACAACCTGGGTTGAAATTCATATTATTTTATAGCTGAAATGGTACAGGCATTAATCAGAGTGGTAAATTAGTTTCTTACGGCTGCCATAATAAACCATCACAAACTTGGTGGCTTAAACAACAGAAACTTAGGGGCACCTGGGCGGTACAGTCAATTGAGCATCCAACTCTTGGTTTAGACTCAGGTTAAGATCTCACGGTCAGGAGATCAAGCCCAGCATTGGGCTCTATGATCAGCATGGAGTCTCTTTGAGATTTTCCCCCCATCTCCCTGCCCCTCCTGCTTGTGTGCTCTCTACCCATCCTCTCTAAAATAAATAAATAAATCTTTAAAAAAAAAAACAAACCAGAAACTATTCTGTCAAAGTTCTAGAGGGTAGAAGTCCATGCTCCCTTGAAAACGTTAGAGAAAAATCCCTTCTTACCTTTTTCCACCAACTAGTGGTTCCCAACAATCCTTGATGCTCCTTGGTTTGTAGCTGCATCTCTCCAATACCTGTCTCTAAGTCTTCACATGCATTCTTCCTTATGTGTGTTTCTGTGTGGCCCCTTCTTACAAGGACACTAATTATTGGATTTAGAGTATACCCTATTCTATTATGACCTCATCCTAATTACTTCTGCAAAAATTCTATTTCCAAATAAGGTCCCAATTTGAGAATGAGATGCACATGAATTTTGGTGGGGACATTATTCAACCTACTACAAGTGGTACCAACAATAGCACTGAAATAGGTTCTCAGGGGCCTTCTGCTGTTCCAGGCATTAACCCTTTAGTTATTGTATTGTGGGAAGGTTGGGAGGTGGCAGTCTAGGAGGAAGTATTTATGCAGCTAGGGAGGTAAAGAAGATAGAGGCTGGGGGAGGGACAGAGAATATCATCCATTTAACTGTAAATGGCCTTTATTCAATACTTTAACAATTTGTACAGTTGTATATTAACCTCAACAATGATACTGCTAAAAATGATGATTGGAGTGCTGGCATCTAGGCTCAAAGCAGACCCTCCTCCAATCATAGTAATACTTGCACCTGTGCTCCAGGCAAGGCTTAAGAATGTTGAGAAGCTTTCGTTTCTCTTGATGGCTGCATAGTATTTGCAACGACATGGATGGAACTGGAGGGTATTATGCTAAGCAAAATAGTCAGAGAAAGACAATTATCACATGATCTCTCTGATGTGAAGGATTTGAGAAGCAGGATGGGGGGGAGGGGGAGAGAAATGAAACAAGATGGGATGGGGAAGGAGACAAACCATAAGAGACTCCTAAACTCATGAAACAAACTAAGGGTGGCTGGGAGGCAGGGGGGGTAGGGATGGGGTGGCTGGGTTGTGGACATTGGGGAGGGTATGTGCTATGGTAAGTGCTGTGAAATGTGTAAGCCTGATGATTCACAGACATGTACCCTGGGGCAAATAATACATTATATGTTAATTAAAAATAAATTAATAAAAAAACACACTTAAAAAAAAAGAAGGTTGAGAAGCAGAGGTATCATCAATTAATTTCTTACTTACTAGAAGGGAATGAGAACAGTTTTGTGTTTAAAGATGTAGAAACCATTGCCAGATTCAGTAAGAAATTCAAGAAATGTAAGACACAGAAAGAACTGGGTTTATTCCAGTGAAATGTTTTCTAAGTTTCAGCAGACAGAACCTGACCACTACTCCTACTCTATTCAGTTATTAGAGACAGCCAAGGAAGAGAAAGGCAAGGCTCACCCTTGATAATGAGGGAAGCCTGCTTTGAAAGGAACACGGGGGTGGTTCCAGCCAAAGTCCTAGTAGTTAGTGATGGGGAAGTGCTATCATGACAGCTGAGAGGTCCAGTAACAGTTTCACAGGCCTTTGAGGAGGGTAGGAGTTTCTTTAAAATTCTTCTAAGAGTTGGTTGCCTAGATGAATAAGTCCCACTTTGATCAGTTATTGTGAAGACCCAGGGAACTGAGAAAATTTAATAGATGAGTTTGGGATCCTGGAAATACTTTAAATCATCTGGAAATAGCAAAGGCCCACCAAGGTTGCACCGTGTCAGATTTGCACCACTATATCTATTTCCTTGTACCAATGGGACCCTGAGAGGAGCTACTACCAAAAATGCAAGGAGTTTGGCATTAATCGCTACATAGTGGGTCACAAGTTTCCCTAAATTCACATCATTTTAGGACAAACATATTAAATATCTCCAATTGAGAGTTTATGGATGTTTCGATTTTACATATTAAAGTATAACATGTAGCTCACTATGTGATATTAAAATGGAAGCTCCTTTGGGGTAATGTGGTCATCAGGCATGCAGATATGTCTATGCTGGAAGCTAAAATCCTGGGTGTGCTGTTTCAGTGTTGATTAAAATCCAACTATGAAAAATGGTTTTCAGTACTCGTGGCAGCACACAGGTACCAGACATCATTATATGCTTATTACCCAATGTCTATGCACCAATATCTATAAAAAGACGGGCTGGAGAGAGGCCTGTTTACAAACATATTCCTTGTCATCTTCCCAAGGATGTCATTATAGAAAACTCCTCTTCCTTTAAAATCCTAGGGCTTTGAATTGGAATGTTTCCTGATATTGGACGAGGACGAAGAGAAACTAGAGCTCATAAAATTTTCTTCCTCTATGAAATTATCTTGATTGCATTTAGTGTGGAATTGAGTAGAATTGAGTGAATTCTGACCCGAGAGGCAGAGAAAGAGAGAGATGATAGACGGGGACAGAGAAAGAAGATAATTGCAATTTCTGATATCAAAACTACTGATATAGAAAATATCACAGGCTGGATTCCCTGAGAAATGGAGGATTCTGAGACAGAGATCTGTGAGCAGAAAGCTATTTGGGGAGTGTTCTCAGCAACAACTGTGAAGACAGGAGGTGTTGAAAGACAGAATATGAACTGGCATCCAGCTGCAACAAAGAAACCAGTCAGTGCCATGGGGAGCTCTGATACTGGGGAGGCCCTGCAGAGATGCCTTCGGTTGAAGGAAGGGGATCAGGCCTTTGTCCTGTGAATCAAACATTCACCAGGTGAGAGCTGGCCGTGGAGAGGAAGCATAACCTTGGGCAAGGCAACTCCCCTAGACAGAAGGATAATTTCTGTGGGGGGAAGGGGAATATTAGCCATGGTTCAGCAGGCAACAGTTCCAGAACCTGGGGGAATGATGTCTCCATCCTCCAGACATCTGGGCAGCACATTATAGCCACTGCAGGAGGGAGCTCTTCTTGCACACAGAAGGAGCCGAGTTAAGGTGACACTCCTGGTCTCTCTCCACATTTTCTCACCTTTCGATGTTGGGGGTTGGAGGGAGAACTTAAGGAGAAAACAGGTATGGATAGCTTAATTTTCTTCCTTTTTATTGGGGGGTGGTGAGAACTTCTAGCACGAAGAATGAGGCTGCTTTCCTCTCTACTTTTCTCCTCCCTGTGGGAAGAACTACAGGAAATAGCAAAATAGAAGAGTGAGAAGCCCACTCACTGTCTCATGTTGGTTTAGACTTCTGATGAAAAAACTACAGGAGAAAGGGATGAAGCAATTTGTAAGAGCCTGTTGGAAAACCTACAGGAAAGAATATCCCACAGTGACTGTCAGAACAGAGGAGGATAGGAACATACGTAGAAGTTCGAAGTTGTTCATATGTCATTGTAGACAATGAGCTTGTGGCTTGAAATATGAGATTTGACCTTTTCACAGCCACTGTTATCTCAATACTGTTACTCTTTCACTCTCAAGTAACATCTCTGTACCTCTGAGGCTGATGATATCCTGCTATCCCACTCCTGCCTTCACATAATTTCTGATCTCAACTAACCACTTGATTATCCCTTACCTCACTGAAGGTTATGACATCTGATTCAGTCTTCCATGCCTCTCCAACTCTTACTTTTTGTCTGTAAAATTTCCCTCAACCCCATCACTAAGCTGATAAGCACAAAAATGTCTAAAGTTCCTTGAATCCAAAGGAAGGACAAAGAGAAGAAATGTGTATAGTTAAATGGCTAACAGGCTCATGAAACAATGTTCATCATCATTAGCCATCAGGGAGATTTATATAAAAACCACATTGAGACGCCCCCTTTCACCAGTTAGAATGGCCAAAATCAACAAGACAGTAAACAACAAATGTTGGAGAGGATGTGGAGAAAGGGGAACCCTCTTACACTGTTGGTGGGAATGCAAGTTAGTACAGCCACTCTGGAAAACAGTGTGGAGATTCCTGAAGAAATTAAAAATAGAGCTACCCTATGACCCTGCAATTGCACTACTGGGTATTTACCTCAAAGATACTGATGTAGTACAAAGAAGGGCCACATGTACCCCAATGTTCATAGCAGCAATAGCCACAATCGCCAAACTGTGGCAACAGCCAACATGCCCTTCAACAGATGAATGGATAAAGAAGATATGGTCCTATATACAATGGAATGGTATGCCTCCATCAGAAAGGATGGATACCCAACTTTTGTATCAACATGGACGGGACTGGAAGAGATTATGCTGAGTGAAACAAATCAAGCAGAGAGAGTCAGTTATCATATGGTTTCACTAAAGTGTGGAGCATAAGGAAAAACATGGAGGACATTGGGAAAAGGAAAGGAAGGGTGAATTGGGGGAAATCGGAGTGGGAGATGAACCATGAGAGACTGTGGACTCTGAGAAACAAACTGAGGGTTTTTGGAAAGGGAGGGGAGTAAGGGGTTGGGTGAGCCTGGTGGTGGGTATTGAGGAGGGCATGTACTGCATGGAGCACTGGGTGTGGTACATGAACAATGAATCTTGGAACACTGAAAAAATAAAATAAAATTAATTTTAAAAAAAGAAATGTGTATAGTGCAGGGGCAATGTTGACTGATATTTTTGAAAATTATTCCATCACATTTCTCTGCTAAGAACAAACTTATCCCATCACACCCAGCAGGAATCCCCTTGGAAGACTCTCCAAGGTCTCTGCGGCCTATAGTGCCTCTCTGAAAGAAGAGTAAGTCACAGACTCTATCGCTAGAGACCTTTAAGTCTAGCCAGGAGATAGCCACTAAAGCAAGGTTATGACAGTGTGATGAGTGTTATTATTTTCATGTGTATACCACACTGTGGAGTATAGACTTAGGAGCTATTTCACTCTGTTGTGGTGGGGGAGTCATTCTTCAATATTTCAAGAAAGTATTAACAGAGCAAGGGACAGTGAGGTGGGCCTGGAAGGATGAAGAGAAGAAAAGTCAAGGTCATCTGGAAAGTAGCAAAAAAAAAAAAAGGGGGTGGGGGGAAGAAAAACCCTTGAAGGTATGAAAGAGTTTGTATTGTAGTGTTAACACCAGCAGGTCTGATGTCCTTAACCCTGACTCTAACCTTCCCCAACTCCCCCCAACCCATGCCTATCACATTGCTTTGAACAGAATAGGTGCTTAATGGACTTAGTATATTTAATCAAAGAGGTTTCCTTTATTCTTGTCAAACTTGTTCTAGAAAATTCTTCACCTATTTGGTCCATAAAGAATATATTTTATATCCCATATGTGGAGTTCAGTAAAGATATGAAAGAGGCCAAAAGACTTGTCAGCAAAGAACATTTCTACAGTAAATTCTACCAACAAAATTGAATAAGTATGATGGAAAATGGCTACATGTGGGCAGGGGGGCAGGAAGAGAGGCAAACCATAAAACAGACTCTTAACTACAGAGAACAAACTAAGGTTGCTGGAAGGAGGTAGGTGGGAGGATGTGTTAAAAAAGTGATGGGGATTAAGGAGGGCACAAGTTGTGATGAGCAATGGGCAACGTATAAAAGTGTTGAATCACTAAATTCCACACATGAAACTACTATTACACTGTATTAACTGGAATTTAAATGAAAATGAAAATTTGAACCTAAAAGAAAATGGTTATATAAAACCTTAATTCACTTGTACCTTTATTGAATTTAAAGGTTTTCTTTCCATCTGTAATGGGCATTGTCATCTGCCTCCCTAACAACTATTCCCTCTTTTTCCAACAATTCTGACTTTGCATAGTGATTAAGCTGAGTCTCCACTGCTTCCCTCGATCCTTTCTTCTACCTTCCCACTCTGCTGAGCATTCCAACATTAATCAATAGGAACTCCACCACAAGCTCTCCTTCCCCAACTTTGAGAGCACAGCAGGTGGGAAGAAGGATAGAAACATCAGAATTCCCATTTCCCCAGCTCCCTCTCTATAGGGTTATCACCGGCTGGCTGTATCTCCACACTAAAGGAATCAGCTCCTGTCAGGTGGCCCTCTCCATGTGGTCTCTCTCTAAGTATTGGCAAATACTCCCTTCCATCATACTTTCAGACTCAAGGATGTTGACAACCCATGCTCTGACTGGCCACAAACACTGTGATCTTCACAAAGAGCTGTACCTTCACAAATAATTCCTTTTTAAAAACTTTTAAAAATTCTCATCAAATTCCTCAATTCAGTGTGAATGATTCATTCTTCCCATGCTCTCAGGTCCAGTCAGGAGCCTAAACCAATCAGCACATCTTTCACTGGCTGCCATGATGGCAGGGCACATGTCCCTTACAGGTGTGCTCACAGTAAAGATCAATACTTTTGCTAAGACTGGTAAGACAAAGATGTTCACTATATTCTGCTAGAGATGAAGCCATGAAGATACATACTAAAAGTTGCTAGAAAACATTTTGCAATCATAAGATCAGGTCTGAAAACGGTCAACACCTAAGAAGTAAAACCACGAAGTATATATAAAAGTGATAAAATAGTGGTCCCCAAAGATGTCCATGTCCTAAAACTCCACAAATGATGACTATGTTAGGTTTTATAGCAATGAGGAATTAAGCTGAACTTATGATGGGGAGAGTAATTTGGATTATCTGTGGAGGCCCAATGTGATCACAAGAGAGACACAAAAGAGAGAACCATAAGATGGTAACATAAATGACCTGCTATTGCTGCTTTTTGAAGTTAGAGGAACTGGCCATGAGCCAAAGTACACAGACAGCATTTTGGAGCCATAAAATGGCAAGAAAATCAAATCCTCTCCTAGAGCCTACAAAAGAAACACAGCCATGCCAATACCTTGATTTTAACCCAATGAGACCCATTTCAGACATCTGACCTCCAGAACAGTATGAAAATAAATTTGGACTATTTTAAGCCACTAAAACTTGTGGCGAATTTGTTATAGCAGAAATAGTAAACTAATACAATAAAGAAATGTAAGCCACTGGAGACCAGCTTGCTGTTATTATACTAAAAGAATCTTAATTATATAATACTAAAATCACATAATATATGGGTAACAAATAAACTTACCAAGAAGAATATTTTCCTACTGACTTCCTATCATCCTCTTTCAAAGATTCTAGCTAAACAAGGTTTTACTGAAGGATGTAAGAAGTAAGCAAGACGGGGCGCCTGGGTGGCTCAGTGAGTTAAAGCCACTGCCTTCGGCTCAGGTCATGATCTCAGGGTCCTGGGGTCGAGCCCCACATCGGGCTCTCTGCTCAACGGGGAGCCTGCTTCCCCCTCTCTCTCTGCCTGCCTCTCTGCCTACTTGTAATATCTCTCTCTGTCAAATAAATAAATAAAATCTTTATATATATATATATGCAAGACAATGGTGCCATGTGGGGAAATGGCAGAGATATTGAGAAGGTGAGGGAGTTAATATTGTATAAAAAAGAGTGAGTCCTTAAGAAATTAAAAACAGAGTTACACTATAACCCTGCAATTGCACTACTGGGTATTTACCTCAAAGAAGCAGATGCAGTACAAAGAAGGGCCACATGTACCCCAATGTTCATAGCAGCAATGGCCAATATCACCAAACTGTGGCAACAGCCAACATGCCCTTCAACAGATGAATGGATAAAGAAGATATGGTCCATACATACAATGGAATAATATGCCTCCCTCAGAAAGGATGGATACCCAACTTTCGTATCAACATGGATGGGACTGGAAGAGATTATGCTGAGTGAAACAAATCAAGCAGAGAGAGTCAGTTATCATATGGTTTCACTAAAGTGTGGAGCATAAGGAAAAACATGGAGGACATTGGGAAAAGGAAAGGAAGGGTGAATTGGGGGAAATCGGAGTGGGAGATGAACCATGAGAGACTGTGGACTCTGAGAAACAAACAGGGTTTTGGAAAGGAGGGGTGGGGGGTTGGGTGAGCCTGGTGGTGGGTATTGAGGAGGGCATGTACTGCATGGAGCACTGGGTGTGGTACATGAACAATGAATCTCGGAACACTGAAAAATTAAAATTTAAAAAAAAAAAGAAAGAAAAGAGTGAGTGGTGGGGTACCTGGGTGGTTGTGTCTGACTTTTGATTTCGGCTCAGATCACAATCTCAGGGTCGTGAGATTGAGTCCCACATGGGGCTCTGCACTCAACAGGGAATCTACTTAAGATTCTCTCTCTTCCTCTCCCTCTGGCCTCCTCGAAAATAAATAAATAAATCTTTTAAAAAACAAAGAAAAAAGAAAAAAAGAGAGAGGGTGGTGTATTCAAAGTCACAGAAGAGAAGCAGCCAGAAGTTGGAAGAGAAAGGATATATAAAGGCCAATAATACATCATCCTAGGGGTGCCTGGGTGGCTCAGTCAGTTAAGCATCTGTGTTCAGCTCAGGTCATGATCTCAGGGTCCTGGGATAGAGCCCCATATCTGATTCCCCACTCAGCAGGCAGTCTGCTTGTCCCTCCGCTCCTCCCCCCACTCGTGCTCTCTCTCTCTCTCTCAGATAAATAAACTCTTTAAAAAAAATACATTAACCTGGATGACAGAAGTGTTATATAAGCATTGTAGAATAATTTTAATAATCATTATTATCTTTAGCAATTCCTTATTCTTTAGAAATATCATCATAACACTTTTCCAAGAAAGCCATTACTCCATCTCACTAATGAGGACTCTGAAGATCAAAGAGGTTAAGCAATTTGTCCAATAATATAGACAAGCTAACGAATGACACCTGGAATTAAACACAGCCTCTCTGACCCCAAGGTCTGCAGACTTAAATACTTGGCTATACTGTCAGCACAGATACAAGCTTTGAAGCCTCAAACATCCAACCATCGGATCCTTACATCTGTACACAGAGCTCAATAACAATTGTGTATCTTCCCGTATTTTGCTTTTACTAGGTTATGATTAACTTAGTACTTTAGGGAAAGGAATCTTTGGCTGGAAGCTTGACCTTTTCCCTCCATTCCCCAAAAAGCTTTTTGTCATTTATAGTTGCGTGGTTTTGAAAAAGTTACTTCACTTCTCTGAGTTTCAATCTGTTGTCTTTTCAGGAAAATAGACTTGCTGATTATGAAGTTCTTTCAAGTTGTTATATCCTTTGTATTTTTGATATAGCAAAGAGTTAAATGCTGAGGTATTTACATTTCAGAGTAGGCAGTAGGGGCCACCTCCTGAACAGGGCTATGATAAACCATCTGAAAAGAATCATTCAACAGTTGAGTTTAAAATGAAGAGGCAGTTGCTAGAGGCGGGGAGATGAGAGAGAAATTTATAGAATTCATTCACGTCCTCTTAACAGTCTACAATTCATGGACTAACTAGGAGCAAAAAAAGGTTGCCACCTTCCATATACTTGGAGGCTCTCTCCCAACCCAGGACTCAGACTACAGAAGCTTTGACAGGTGCCAGGTGCTGTGAGTTTCTGGGAAAAGCTTTGTGTTGAAACTTTGGCATCCAGCCACATAGGTGAGAAAGTCCACACTGGCACTGGCACTACCTGCTGGCAGTCACAATAAGCAATGAAGTTGAGGAGTGGACCACAGGTAGAGTGGCAAAGGAAGGGAAGGAAAGAATACAAAGGCAGATTCCTAGGAGCTGTGAACAAAGACACCAAGGCAAAGAGCCAGGTAGATCACTACTACCTGTCAGGGAATGGCAGAGGGATAGTGACACAGCGTGGCTGGCATTTTCCTGCCTGCAATTTCTGAGCCAACTCTTCTTCTGTTTCACAGAAACAACTTTGAAAATAGTTCAGGGAAATAAAAAGCCTAGATAAATAGGATGGTTTGTGGCTGTCTGTATTACTCTTTGTCTTCACTAGACTTAGTTCCTCGTGGCCTCTTCATGCTTCTAACACACAAACCCAAGAAGCTGATCCAATAAATGTGAAGGGCTTCTTGATATCCTATAACAATCACCCTTTGTCAATTAATGTGCACATCTGTGACTAAACTATTTGAAACATTTATAGAATTTATAACTAGGGAAAATAAAGACTAAAGGGATGGGAGACAAATTTGAGTTGAAGTTCACATAATTAACTATACTGAGATAAAAAGTCATTTCAATCATTAAGGGAAATAATGAGTATTTGGGAGAGATGGGTGAATCATAGAGCTCATGGATATTCTAAAAGTGATGATTACTCTGCAGCTTCAAGGCAAAATTTACCTACAGATAGAATTATGCTTAAAAATCCCTTAAATCACCCATAAGTGAAAAATAAACACCATTAATATCATATATGTGCTAGGACACCAATTTAATTAGTATTTACCAGTTATATCCTTTTTTCCAGTAGTGTGCTAGATGGTGGAGCTGGGAAATTACAAAAAAAAATACATAGTCATTTTCCCTGAGAGGCAAAGAAGTTGGATTCTTGTGAATTAAGGTACTTTTTATGGTATTTTCTTATGTATTCCATCACCAAAGTACAACTATAAGTTGTACTGTGGAGTACATAGTACAACTATGGAGTCGTACTGTACTATAGAAAACCACCTCATGTGGAAAGAGAGTATAGATCACACTGAATTAGTGGATGCCATCTGCCATCAGCAGTAGACCATGAGAAGTTCAATATTTTAATCAAGATTAATAATGGTAGAGAGCAGAAATGTATCAAGTTACCATCAGACAAATTCTTAAAAAAAGTGTCCAAAAATAAACAGGAGAACAAAGAAAGTAAGAAAAGCAAAGGGAACCTCAAAAGGATCTTGTTGGTTTGCAACAACACTGTGGGTTAAACTGAAACAATAATTGGGATATAGGAAGAAAATTCCATTTTGGCAGCCCAGTCAGGGCCTGAAACGTTCCCTCTAAGTATCAAATTAGCAGTAAACCTTGGTCTCCAATTTCTTCTGAAGTTCCCTCTCCAAAGTTTCAGATCTGACTATTTCCCTACACCAAGGCATTTGGGAAACAGAATCTTCTTGATGGCATTTCAATTCTAACATTTTACTCAGATGTGCACAGTACAATTCATCCAATTGTTTAACAAAACCCAGGTACAAGGGTCAGCAAACCTGGCTCAACTGTGAGACTACTCAAAGAGTCCAAGTTTATACATTTTTTTTTAAGAATCTAAAATAAAGTGTGATTGGATTTCAAGGGTTTAAACGAACTCTACAATAAAGCAATCCGATAAAACCACCTTGAGAAAGAAAAGCAACAGAGGAATCAGAATTCTCTGGTGATAACTAAAGTCATTTTGTGCCAGAAAGAATGATCCAGTGAAACTGTTAGAATCTAATCAGGACTAACATTTGCATGTTAAAGGGCTCAAATCTACAGCTCCCTTCTGTAAAATTAACATTTTCTGTTTTTTTAAAGAGAGTATTGGGTCACAAATGGAATAATAATAAAACCGTCCTTTCTTCCCTGTTTTACCCCCAACCCTGATCCCCCACATTGTGTTCCTGAACAGAGTCCTGTGCAGTGAGAAAGAAAAGTAGAAAGGCTGTGAAAAGACATTCCATGGCAGGAGAAATTTGCCCAGACCAAGTTTTTTGTTTTGTTTTGTTTGTTTTGTTTTGCTTCTCTTCACCCATTACAATTGTGTGGTCTGTTTTCAGAAAAGGGAGAAGCCAAAAACACTGAGTTAGTTTTGGCCATTCTAACAACAGACTGAGGGTTTTGAAGGGGAGGGGTGGGGGGGTTGGGCGAACCTGGTGGTGGGTACTGAGGCAGGCACGTACTGCATGGAGCACTGGGTGTGGTACATGAACAATGAATCTTGTAACACTGAAAAAATAAAATAAAAGTATTTGGGGGAAAAAAAAACCAAAACACTGAGTTAGTGCTCAGTGTATATAAGACTGAGAGTGCAAGTCAAATTTCTATGGAACAAGGGAAGGCAACCTATTGTCATCTATGTTATTATCAAGTTGCCTGTGAATAAAGACCATACTGGGTCATAAAACAAACTGTGCCAAATCCAGGAGCATGAATCTGTGGCACTGGTGAGGGTGAGGGAAGGCTCCTTAATACTACTGAAGAAACATCTGTGGCCTGGATAAATTGGTTTAGAAGATGGACTGGCAGTGGTATCCCTTAGGAGCAGATTGATCTCATAAGCAATATATTCATCTTAAGAAGAAGATGTTTACTAAGATTTCAGACTCCTGCCACTTTATAAAGTACAGCTCTAAGGGGAGCAGGTACAAATGGAACAGACACAAATAGAACAACCTACATAACTTCCAACAGGAGACAGGCAGGACTCCAAAAGAACAAGGTGTAGTTGTGGTTTGGCTGTGTTTCTTAAATGATTATTCCCACTTTCCCACTTCCTTTCTGGGCTAGGCCACTTAAGAGGGAAATAAAACTCCTTGGTGACAGAGGCGGGCGAAAGGGAGAAATATAAATATCTCCCTAAAGACTGACAGACTAGATGTGGTCAACAAAATTATGCAGGGTTTTGATCATGCAGGCCCTTTGACTTGGCTTCCTCTTCCTCTGTCTGCCCTTGAGTCAGGTAATTGCTTTTTGTGCCACAACTGGAGAGAAGGTAGAAAAAACTGGGAGTGAAACATAGAACTGAAAGTGTGGTCCTGTGGAGCACATTGGAAGTCTAGAGGCTTGCGTGGCTCTTTTAAGCATTTCCAAAAATCTTCTCTGATGAAATACAAAGGGAAAAAACCAATACTATTACAAATTAGATTTGTAGAATAGAAGCAATATTGTGATTTCAAAAATGTAAAATCAGAGTGTAATTTCTAGAGTCTTTATCCAACGAAAAATGGAGATAATCCACTAGGGATGAAGCATATAGTTAAAACTTATCAAAATTTAGGAAAAAAGTGCTTAGTTTATTTTTTATTAATTACATTGCTGTATTCTGGGTCCTACCCTCTTTTTTTTCATTATAAACAAATGTGAACTATTAATATATGTGAAAGTGCTTTGTAAAATCAGAATTACTAATCGTATAAAAGTTTTTTAAATCATTTTTGTTCAGGTTCACTGCTCTAGTTTCCTATTATCAGCCTCCTAAAACATTTCTAGAAATGATTGTTCCAACTTTCTATGATTCTATGATATTTATTGAGCAGTGACTATATTTTGGCTTTTGTTCTCAGCCTGGGAATACAGCAATGAATAAAAGATAAGGCTTCTGCCCTTGTGGAACTTATACTTGGTTTGTGGAGGAGGAGAGAGAAATAAATAAGAAAACCAACATGAGTAAGTTGGAATAAAAAAGTGTTTTACGTTGGGGGGATTGGGTGGCTCAGTTGTTTAAGTGTCAGCCTTTGGCTCAGGTCATGATCTCAGGCTCCTGAGATTGAGCCCTGCATTGGGATCCCCACTCAGTGGGGAGTCTGCTTGTCCTCTGCCTCTCCCCCTGCTGGTGTTCTCTCCCTTTCTCTCCCTCTTGCTCACTCTCTCTCTCTAATAAATAAGTAAAATCTTAAAAAAAATAGTATTACCTGTTATAAGAATATCAAACAGGGTGATGTAATAAAAATGAGTGGGATGAACTACTTTAGCTTAGCTCTTGAGGCAAAGTATCATTGGGGCGAGACTTGAATGATAAAAATGAGCCCTTAATAGTGAAAATGAGCTTACTGTATTGAGAGATAGGCCAATGTGACTAGAATCTATTAAATAAGAAGGAGGATAGTAGGAAAAAGGATCAGAGAGTTATATAGCAGCCAGATGGAATAGGATCTGCTAATCTGGATAAGGGGTTTTGGTTATACCTAAGAGCAATGGAGAAGTCACTAAGCATTTTAAGCATTAGGTGATAGGATCTGATTTATATGCTTAAAAGATTGCTTTGGTTCCCCTTTTGGCCTAGACTGATTAGGTTGCTTAGGTTCAGTTTTTCCACTCAGAACTAAAAAAGGAACAATAATTTGTATTTCCTGATGCTGAGTGACGTTGAGCATTATTTCATTTGTCTGTTGGCCATTTGTATGTCTTCTTTGGAGAAATGTTGAAAAATGAATGGCTAAAGATGTGAGATACACACACACACACACACACACACACACACAGAAATAATATTCAGCCATCAAAAATGAAATTTTACCATTTGCAACAATTTGAATGGAACTAGAAGTATTATTCTAAGCAAAAGAAGTCAATCAGAGAAATAATTATATGATTTCACTCATATATGGAAATTAAGAAACAAAACAGAGGATCATAGGGGAAGGGAGGGAAAAATAGAATAAGACAAAATCAGAGAGGGGTACAAACCATAAGAGACTCTTAACTATAGGAAATAAACTGAGGGTTGCAGGAGGGGAGGTGGGTCTAGGGAAGGGGTAACAGGCTGATGGGTATAAGGAGGGCATGTGATGTAATTAGCACTGGGTGTTACATGCAGTGGATGAATAATGGAACTCTACCTGTGAAACCAATGATACACTCTATGTTAATTAATTGGATTTAAATATAATAAAATTTTTAAAAAGAAAATAAAAAATAAAGATGGTCTCTACACACACACACACACACACACACAGAACAATAATACTAACAGCTGACTTCTCAACAGATACATGAAATCTAGAAGACAATAGAATATTTTGAAAATATGAATAGAAAATAGCTATCTTATATTTACGCTTACTTTTATTCTACATCTAATATATACCAATATAAATGGAAACATGTGTGTGTGCATGCACAGATGTTCATAGCTGATGTTCATAGCAGTATCCCTCATAATAGTCCCAAACCAAAAACAATCCAAATATCCATTATTAGTGGGTTAGATAAATAAATCAAGTTACACTCATACATTGGAACATTACAAAACAATGGAATTGAGTAAACTTCAGCTATATACAATGACATGGTTGAATTTCACGCACGTAAAATCCAAAAATGAAGGAAAAATAAAGACATTTAGAGCAAACAAATATAATTTGTCACTAGCTGAAAAACGTTTTAAAAATTTCTAAAAGGTATTTTTCAGGCAAAAAGAAAATAACTGTAGAAGTAAGCTCAGAAACATAAGAATTTATACAGAGCAATGAAAACTACAATAAATTCAAATGAATATGGTGTAAGTGGAGATATTACAATAAATTGAAATAAATATTTATAGTGTGAAATACTAATAACAATATCTCATGGGGTTTACAGTATGTATATAATTAAAATATATCCACTATACTTTGAAAGTATACTTTGCAAGTCTGAGGAAACAAAGTTAAGGTGTTCTAAAAATCTTGCATTGCTCAAGGAGAAAAAGAAGGAAAGGAGAAGCAAGGGGAGAGTAAGAATTAAAAAAAGAAAGAAAGAAAGAAAGTAGGACTTAATTTATTGAACCAAGACTTACTATGTAGTTACAGTCATTAATATAGTATGTATAGTTTCAAATATAAAAAGACAACAGAGAAGAATATAAATAAATAAAATTTAAAATACCCCCCTCCCCCAAATGTCACTTTTCTGTAAAGACAACTGATGGCAGAAGAGAATGGGAAAACATGGTAAGATCTGTTACTAAGTGCTTTCAATGGTTAGGTGAAGAAAGATGACTATTTGGACTCAGACATTAATCAGAACACATCCATGAATGTGATGATACTTGATTAAAGATCAAAATAACACTGCAGAGCAGTCGGGAAACAATGGTCCCCTCAGTAAGAGTGCTGTTTCAATTGGGCATTCAAAAAGAAAAAATGAAATTAATCTTCGTCTCACACCACACATGAAAATGAATGTTCAGGTAGATTATATACCTAATTTTGAAAGATAAAACAACTAATCTAGACTATAAATAGAATTTATTCACAAATTCAACATGGAAGAGGATCTCTTAAATAGAAAAAGCTCTACCCATAAGGACAGTAACTTAAAAAAAAAAAGACAAAAGCTGATAAATTTAACAACATTAAAATAGCAATATTGGTACCTATTTAGAATTGAAAAGGTAACCCACAAAACATATTCATCACACGTACAATTGACAAAGGGCACATATCTAGAATATGAGAGTACCTACTCATCAGTAAGAAAATAGGCAGCCCAACATAAAAATGGACAAGAGACTCAGTTACCTCACCAGGTATTCAAATAGCCAATAAACACTTGAAAAATGATCAACTTCATCAGTGTTAGAGTAAAACAAATAAAAAGTATACTGTGATGCCGATAGGCATCTGCCAGCATGGATAAAATGAAAATGACAGACCATACAAAGTATTGATAAATATGTGGAGGAAATGGGACTCTTATATCTTGCTGGTAGAAATGTAAAGTGTTATATGAACAACTAATGACCTAGAAATTCCACTTTTAGGTATATATGTAACCAAAACACATATGTATATGCACATGCAAGTATGCATGTATGTACAAACATATATGACACATAAACACACACAGACAATTCTAGTATCATCTTTCATAATAGCACCAAAATGAAAACAAACCAGAGGTTTATTATCAGTGAATTAGATCACGGAATTGATGTATATTTATACATTGAAATACTATTGAACAGTGGAACTGGTCAAGCTTCTGCTATACGTAGTTAAATTTCATAAACATAATACACATAATGTTGAACAAAGGAAGCCAGATATAAATGGCATATAAATATGTATATATTTATTACTCCATTCATGTAAATATCAAAGGGAAAAACCAATTTATAGCATTAGAAGTCAGGATACTGTTTTCTTTGGGGAGGAATAAAAGAAAAATGGTATCAAGGGTATATAAGGCAGGTATTAAGGGTTAGAGGTGTCTAGGATTCTGGTAATTTTTTATCTCTTGATTTAGGTGTTGGTTAAGATTGTGTTCACTTTGTTATCATTTAGTGAACCGTGCATTTATGACTTTTTCAATTCTGTACTATGTTATATTCCAGTTGTTTTATTAAATTTATTTTACTATGGAGCAGAGGGAATGGGGGGAATAAGAAGCTCTGTTACAAAGCAATTTCAATGTCCAGGTGAAGAACAATGATTATTTGGATTCAGATATTAATAGCAAAAAGGAAAAAGGCATATAAACCTGTAAGAGATACACTGGAGATAGAACCAATCAGCTTCAGTCATGGATTCAATGTGGAAGGGGTGGGAATTGGAAAGATCATGGATGACTCTTATCTAATAGATGGGTAGTAGAACCATTTATGGAATAAGAAGTTAGGTGTATATCTTTGGAGTGAGATGGGAATGGATAATTCTTCCTTGGATATTCAAGTTGGAATATTGTGAGACTGCTATAAGGCAAGTAGGTCATTGGATGTGTATATGTAGAATGCAATGACATGGTCAATACTGGAAATTTCTACTTGGAAGTCATCAGGATAACACCTCTTTTATCAACTTATCTATATCCCATCCATCATTCCATCTTTAAAGAATTGGGAATAATGAAAGACATGGGATGATAATAATACATAATCCTAGAGCTTTACTATTGGTCAACCACTATTCTAGAGGCTCCATATGCATTAACTTGTTTGACAGCTACTACACCTCCCCTTTGAGATCAAAAATATTATCTTCATTAGATCCATTTTACAGAGACGGAAATGGAGATGCTGAGTTTAAGCAACTTTCACAATGCCTCACAGTTATAAAGTATGAAAGTTGAGACTGAAACAAAGACAACCTGAAGTCTTCATCTAACTCTTATGGACACCACCTTCCTAGGAAAAGAAGAGTGAAAGGGAGGAGAGAGGTACTCCAGTTATACATTGCTGCAAACAATTTAGTGGCTTAAGACAGCAGTTATCTTGTTATATCTCACAGTTTCTGTGGGCCAAGAATTCAGGAAGAGATTGCCGGGGTTTCTGGGTCTCTCATGCCACTGTATGTAGCTGGAATAAGTGGAGTGGGGATGAGAGAAATTAAAGTACGTGGGGGCTGGCCAAACATCTCTATTTCTGCAGGTAGTCTCAGGTCCTCTCCCTGAGATCATTCCATGTGAGCTAAACTGGTCTTCCTCATAGCATGGAAGCTTCAGGTCAGACTATTTAAATGGTAGCTCAAGGTTGCAAGAGAGCCACATGAAAGCTGTATTGCCTTTTAGGATCTAGCCTCAGAAATTACATAACATCACTGCTGTTGTGGTCACAAGCCCATCCGCATGCAAGAGGAGGGAACATAGGGTCCCTACTCCTGATGGGGAGAGTGTCAACATTATAAGAAGAGCATGTAGGACCAGAGTTATTGTTCTAGCCATTTTTGCAAAATAAAATATGCCAAATGAAGAAAAAAGTGTTTGGAAGGGAGTTAGTAAGAACAGATGCACAAGAGAAGGGGAAAATGTGTGCATCTAATATAGAAAACCTTCATTTAGCAAATAATTGTCAAATACCCTGTGTGTACTAGACATCACTAAGAATTACGAGTACACTGTTAAGCCAAATGTGATCCTTGACCTAAAGAAGCCAAAACTGTCTAGGTGGGAAAGTTATATATAAAAGACAGAGTGGGAGGATTTTAGGAGTTCTTAACACGAGGACAACAAGAAGATTCATGAGATTTTATGGTGCAGAACAGGGGTCAGCAAACTATAGCTCACGATCCAAACCCAGCCTACCACCTGTTTTTGCAAAAAAGTCTTATTGGAACACAGCCATATCCATTCATTTACATATTGTCTACGGCTACCTTAGACTATAAAGTTATATTGAGTGGTTAGAACCGAGAACATAATGACTCACAAAGCCTAACATATTTACTATCCAGCTCTTTACAGAAAAAGTTTGTCTACCTCTGGTGTAGAATATTGCACATCCACTCAGAAGAGAGAATAGAACTGAAACAGAAATAAAGTTCCAGATTTCCAGTATGGCAGAGAGGAAGACACATGGGCCTTTGATTCAGGTAAATGAAATTACTGGCTAACCACTTGCTAACCTCATGACTTTGAGAAAGATTACTTCATTTCTCCAAATCGCAGGTTCCTTTCCTGAAGAAAAATCTTAGCCATCCTTTTGCTGCCCAGGATGACAATGTGAATCAAGTAAGATAATATATGAATAAATGTCTTGTACACTCTGAAATGCTAAACACATATGCTGCCATCTTTTCCATTGCATTTCCTGTCAAGTAAAGCTTTGTCGATGCTCTTCCATCTCATCTTTATTTTTATACTCAGGACATAGTTTTCTTCTTTTATGGCTTTAAATAAGCACATCTTTTCCTATTTTGGTCACCAAAAAATGTTATTCTCTGATCTTTGGTCCTTTATTGTTTTAAGACACTAGAAACTATTCTTTAAAACTCCTGACTTCTCCAACTACTCATACTTTTGGATCCTTACTTAATTCTCCAAGAGTCCTCACTCTTCTGTCTTACCTTGAAATTCTTTTTTTACGTTATTCCAACCCATATTCCCACTTTTTTACATATTGTTTTTGGAGTGATGTGCTGTTGGAAGGAGGCACTGAAATTCTCTGATTCTTTTTGACAAAGTTCCTTGACCCACAACTGCTCAAAATTATTGGTGGATTCTAAGAAATCCTGCAAAGATACTTCTATAGAGTTCTTTGGGAATCTCTTTCAAATCAGTGGCCTTGTAACTGTATTTTCTAAACTTTTTTTTTTAGATTTTATTTATTTATTTGACAGAGAGAGAGATCACAAGTAGGCAGAGAGGCAGACAGAGAGAGGGGGAAGCAGGCTCCCCGCTGAGCAGAGAGTGCAATGCGGGGCTTGATCCCAGGACCCTGAGATCATAACCCAAGCTGAAGGCAGAGGCTTAACCCACTGAGCCATCCAGGTGCCCCCTTGTGACTGTATTGATCAGAAGAATTAACTCAACTTCATTGATTCCTATAAGTATATACCATATCATCATTAATTCTTGGGCCTTCATTTTCCACATCCTTTCATCATATCACCACATTAGCTGCCAACACACCCTAGTCCAGGACAAACTGGCATGAGTCATCTCCTTGTACCTTCCTCTCACTAAGCATCTTCTATGCAAAATTCAATCTGTAAAAGGATTGGACTAGTCAGGAAAATCTGACCACATGGAATTGGAACAGTTATAAAGCTTCCATAGCGAAATCTCCCATGCAAACGGGTAATAACTTCACAACTTGGTTCAGATGAGACTTTGAGCTCTTGCACTTCCGAGCCAGCTGGTCATTTAACACACATTCCATGCACAGGAAATGTCCATTACCAGAAACCTCACTAAATAGCTATGACAATAAGCTCAAGAATGTTATGGCCAAGGACACTGAGTGGGAAGATTTCGAGAGTTCTTCCAGGGAGAACCACAGTACGATTCCTGGTATTTCATGACAAAGACTAATTAAGAAACTAACCATGGATGATAATGCAGCAGGAGAATGCTTGAATTTAGTCAGCGTCACTATCTCATTGAAGAAGAGAATGACAACAATGATGCTCCTGCAGACCGTATATAAATATCAGATTAGGGCCACTGGGGAAAAGGTGGTAATGTATCTCTATGAATGAAGTAAATAAAAGGCATCTAGAAAGAGTCTGAAGGGAAGCCAGTTTTTAAATACCTTAAGTGGGAAAGGTATATTTCTACTTTTATAGGTAGAATGTAGAAAGGTATATTTCTACATTTCTATGTTATAATAATCATACTTATAAATTTCTCATGAAATTCCATCAGATGAAACTTGTTCTAGCTCTGGCCACATTACATGCCTGAGCAAAGCTTTTAACTTGAAGCAATATGAAATTGCACATCCATTGGACCTTGAAAATGGTAAATTACATGCTTTGTTGAGTGAATGAATTTGTGTCTTGGCAAAAATTAAGACCTAGGCCCAGGGTGAGGTACACCAGTGGAGCAATGCAATTTCTTTACAGGTTTTCCATTTTTTACTTCTTTGTTCCATGCTTAGTCATGTCTATATGTTAGTCCTATATGTCAAGACTCTTCTGCCCAATGTATTCAAGACTGGTACTAGAAGGAGGGTGATTTGATACTAGACTTACTCAATGAATTATAGAATCTTGGATCTCAAGCAACCTTAGAAATTACATAGCCCTGATCAGTGCTGTCCAAGATTAATTTCTAACAGGCTCACACACAAAAAAAGAAAATAAGGATGATGTTCATGAGTGGGCATCTCTGTGTATATGTATGTACATGTGCGTACACACCTGTACAATATGTTTACCAACTCTTATTTCTTATAAAGAACTGTCCACTTTATTATATTAAAAAGCCCTTTGTTTATGAAGAGCTAATTGTAGCAGATGTTAGTTATGTGTATATGTTTTCATGTCTTGGCAAACTAAAATTATGGTAATATTCTGTTTGCTCTAACCCTCAACATTCCCTCCAAGTTTTTGAAATTGTCCCGGTATGGTACATGTAATCTGAAAATCCTACTTCCCTTGCCCCCCAAATTATCCTGTCTAACTAAAAGCCTGTTATACTAATAAATAAATCTGGAGAGACAGTTTGGGAAAGAGCTTTGTTTAGAAGTTAGGAGAAAAAAATACATGGAATTCTCCCCATTCCTATTCCCTTCTCTCACAAAGAATCAGAATCCTTTCCTAAACTTGGAGTCTTCTCCTTTGGAGAAGGTGTGGACACAATAGCCCCTCCTTCAGATTCCTGAATTCAGTGGAAGTATTTGTGGGTGGGTAGGAGTCTATAACCTTTCCTGATGAATCAGAAAAGGGGCAATTGTTAAATGGCGCTCAGTCTCCTAAGAGGAAGAAAAGGAAGGCATTTCCAGAGCTATTCCAGAGATCAGATTCAGCTGGTATCAAAAATCAAATCCTGGCTGCTCATGTGGCCCAGGAGGATTACTGGGCATGTTTACCAAAAGATAGTATTCAAGAGTGTTCTCTCCATCCAAATGAAATACTATGTCATTGCATCCTGCATGATTCGGGACCAAGGAGGAAGGAAAGAAAATAATATGTTTTATACTGGTTCAATTTCTACCAAGAACCAGCTGACCAATATGCATATTTTTATTTTCACTTATTGAAAACATTTTCAAAGATAACATATTACTGAGGACCCAAAGGAACACATTACAGATAACCAGTAAAAGTAAATGGGAGGCAATCCACTCTCTAGGAGATGATCATCTATTACCGTTCCTACTAAAGATGACCTTGGTGGACAGGGTGTTTACTACTAAGTGAAAGTGTGACCAGCCAGAACTCCTTACGCACTGTGCTCCATAAAGGTTGCTCTCAGTTTTGTAGGTACTGGTATTGAGCATCCAAACCATACAATGTCTTATCTCTGTTTCTGGCATACCAACCTTCCCAGGGTGCTTTACATTTATCTATCAAATATTTATTAAATCCCTACTATGTGCCCCTGTGTGGTAATGTGAAGACGCATGAGGCACAGTCCTTGCCCTTAAAGATATTTGTCTACCTGAAATTTATTGATTACCTATTGCCTATTAGGTTTTATAGACTGAATTGTGCTGCCTTCAAATTCATATTTGGAAGCCCTAAAATTTACTCTGACTATATATTAAGACAGAGCTTTTAAATAGGTAATTAAAGTTAAATGCCATCATAAGGGTCAGGTCCTAATCTGAGAGAACTGGTGAACTTGTAAGAAGAGGAATAGAGACAGCAAGGGATCTCTCTCTTCTTCCATACGCACACAAAGAAGAGGACACGTGAGCATACAACAGTGGTGGTTGCCTCCAAGCCAAAAGAAAAGGCCTCAGCACAAGGCCTACTTTACCAGTACCTTGGTCGTAGACCTCTCAGCCCCCAGACCAGTGAAAAATAAATTTCTGTTATTTAAGTCCCCAGTGTGTGATATTTGTTATGGCAGCTCTAAGCAAAGACACTAGGCAATGTACTAAGAACATTACATATATTTAGCATGCCACAAGATACTACCTTGTTCACAACTGTGCCTTAATGTGTGTCCTCAGTCATTATCCAGACTGGATCTAGTTTGGAGAGGAGATTTTTTTCTTTTATTTGTTTCATTGCATTTCTCCAGGGCCCTCTGGGTGTCTCTTCTGGTGTCTGGCTTCCTTCTATAAAGTCATCCTCAGAAAATTCTGTGGTTTCAAGCCACTGTGTGGCTACACTGAAGCTTTTCCTGAGATCCCTCTCCTGAGATAAAATGATCCAGTTTCTGTATTCTTTCTCCTTTCTATTCAGAAAGGAGTGTAGACAGATTTACCCATTTATACAAAATGTCCATAAAAGATAACCATTATTTCTTATCTGAAGATTAAGAGTACACCACTACCTTCCTACTTAAAGCATCAGCCTCACTTCGAAGCTTGTTAGAAATGCAGAATCTTGGGCCCTTCTAGATCGATTTGTAGGCAGTAGAATTTGAAAGGCTCTGATCTACCAAGTTAAATAATAATCTAGTTAAATAATTAGCTAACTGTGTATCCATGATCCAGGCAGCACCTCAATGAGACTCAGCTCCATCATCCTTAAAATGGAAGTCACCATTCAAATAATCTTCCACTCCACTCTGCCCTTCTCAGTCACTTTGTTCCCATGAAGTCCATTCTCCTTGCCGGATGTTGTCTTACTGTCATGTGTCCTCCACCTCCTTTTAGGAATACTGACTACAAATGACCTGAGGCAGTACAATCTAATAGTTAATGTGTGTGGGAGGTGGGAGTAAGACTACTGGAATTCAATCCTTCATACACCTCAGAAAAATCATGAACAAATAACTCCTAAAATGTTCTCTCACCTTAAAAGCAGGAGTATTTTGTGAAATATCTGGTCATTGGAACACTCAAAGATGCTGTTGTTTTTCCTAGTTAATGTTGTAGTGCCATGAAAGTTGCTTTTGCTCCAAGAATATGAGAACATTACACCTCCACAAGTGTAAGCATATTATTGATACAAATGTTAGAGCACAGTGGCTCACAGTATGGACCTGGCTATCAAACCCAATAAAAATGTGCTCTTATATGCAGCCCTAACCTGTGATAGTCAACCTGCCCAGTATTGTTCTATGAGGCCGTTGTGTCTCAGAGAAATGAAAAAATTGGGAGAAAAGGGAGCTCAAATGTTGGGTAAAATTAATAGAGGTGATAGAAAAGTAAATTTATTATTTCAGTTATCCATTCAACAAATTCAAATTATTCACTGGGTGCCTATTATTTCAGTTATCCATTCAGCAAATTCAAATTATTCACTGGGTGCCTAGTAGGAGCCAGGTACTGTGTCTATCAATAAAGCAGCAGAGACAGGCATAAACAAGTAAATCTCCCCCCCAAAAAAACTTAAATTCACACTTTATTTAAGTGCTCTGAAGGGAAAAAACAATACAAAGAAAAATAAGGGAGATCTACTAGGGGAATCAGGTTATAGCAGCAGTGGAAAAATCCAGAAAGAGAGACTCTTTTTCATTTTAATAATAATGCATTTTCCAAAATGTCTCTAAAGAATACAATTTCCATGTGGTCAAATCCCTTTAGAAAATGCTTTGAAATTCATCTTGAAGCTTCACAATTCACATTGTCTTATCAAATTTAGGTCCTGGGAAGGCCTGTAGTAAGGAATACTGTCTTAATGAACAAACCTGGTTTGTATGTTTTATTCACCCTTTTATCCCCAGAACTTAGAACAATGCTAAGTAAATCAGAGAAATTCAGTAAACCCTTGTTAAATGAATGACTAAGAAATGAATGAGAACAAATCATGTAACCATTTTTATATAACTCCTATTGAAGCGAGGAATACGTGGTGGGGAGCTGGTGGGGGTGGATGGAGGGGAAATACTATAATGGAAGGAAAACATAGGCCAGCCCTCACCCCTGGTCATGCACTTCTAGATTTAGATGAAAAGGAGAGAGGCACAAGTGTCATGATTGAGTTTAGGGAAGAGGAGTGAAACTAAAGACTTCTTCCCCCTTTTGTTTTGATCTTGTACATAGATATTGTAAGATCTCTGCACTTAGAAGTCTTCCGTATGCATACCCTTCCCCCATTCTCCATCCAGTTTCTATGTTTTCCCTATGTTATTTTGATGTCTTCTTCCATTCTGCTTGACTTCACTTAAGCTATCCTTGATGGCTGTTTTTAGGTCTTCGACCATTGCTGGGAGAGATTCAGAGATTTTCTTTCTCACAAGGTTCAAATTGTCAGATGTTAAATCTGAGTTTCAAGGAAGTTGGACCATATCACATCCAGGTCCAATCCATCATGCATTGAATTAGTCACCAAGATATTCTCTAAGAGCACAATGTGCTAGTGCCCGCCTGTTGCCAGATAGTTGTGGCTTTGAGACCTTCATCACTCAGCTCGGGAGCAAACCACATTCAGGAGTTTGTTCAAATAAGTAGCATTGTTGACACTTCTATCTAAAAATTATGGCCCTTCTGCAGAGACAGAAAGCACATTAATAGTTGCCAGAGGCTGAAGTAATGGGGAAATGAGGAATGACTGCTTAATGGGTACGGGGGTCTCCTTTGGGAGTGATGAAAATATTTTGGAACTAGATAAAGGTGACGGTTGCACAACATTGTGAATCTACTAAGTGAAATTGAATTGTATATCTTAATATGGATAATTTTATGTTACATTAATTTATACTTCAATTAAAAAAAAATATGGCCCTAGAAGACACAAAAAGGAGAATGTTCCATTAACAGAGAATACAATCTCATGCACCCAAAATCCTCAGGACACTCTGAACTACAGATCTCACTCTGTTCCATTTCAGTGACCAGAAGGAAGATGGAAAATTTGTCAATAGGACTTTGTTACTCACTTGAAACATATGAACATTTCTATTTAAAGCACATTTTTAGGGGCTCCTGGGTGGCTCAGTCAGTTAAGCATCTGCCTTCAGCTCAGGTCATAATCTTGGGGTCCTGAAATCAAGCCCTGCATCAGGCTTCCTGTTCAGTGGGGAGTTTGCTTCTCCCTTTCCCTCTGCCCCCCACCCCCCACTCACGTTCTGTCTCATTATCTCAAATAAATAAATAAAATCTAAAAAGGAAAAAAAAAAGCACCTTCCTGGTCTCAAGATGGAACTGTAGTATAAGGGCATGGTGTAGCATGAAGAGAGCATAATTTTTTAAGCTCCAGTATTTATTAAAAAAAATTATGTTTTGAATTTAAAAATTTTTAAAGTTTTGCTTCTGAAAGTCTAGAATTAAAATATGTATGGGTAATATGTATAGGAGAGGAATTGCTAGGGTGGGAAAAATACAGCTGAGAGGAAGGGGGAAAAAAAAGAGGAGAAATGACTATTTCTTTAAATATGTCTATTAATCACAGTTCAGATGCTACTCAAGGTAGGAAGCCACAGCTGTGAAGGGGAAGGCAAGAGGAGATCATGATTATTATTTTAAATATATTTATATTAAATCATTACTGAAAGTGGACAACCAGACCAAGAATTTGCAGCTGGCAAAAGGGCAAAGAAAACTTTGTCCCTAGCCTTTGAAATGGATGTGTTAAATGGGTCTCCTACTAGGTCAAAGGGGGCATCCTCCAGCTGGAAGTGGGAGGTCTGAAAGAGGAGGCTAGTTTGTCTATCTGTCACTTTAAAATATGTTCCTTCTCTCTCAGTGTAAAAACCTCTCGCAAAGTAGAGAATTTATGAAAATGGGAGAAAAGAACAAGCAGCTTCCTTCCTAAGCCACTTCGATTTCTCATCTTTAAAAAACTCCATGGATTTTGTAATACAACACCATTTTTTTATTCCTCTGTGGGAAGAAGTATCAACATTCTTGACATTCTTTGGATGTTAAATACGGTTCTTCTTTAGAGCAGACACTTCTAACCTCTCGGATTAATTTCTGCATCCCAGAACCTGACACAATGTCTGGCACATTTTATGGATGGATAGATGGAAAGAAAACGGGAAGGATGGAGAGATGGATGCAAAGATACTCTCAATGGGGCGCCTGGGTGGCTCAGTTGTTAAGCATCTGCCTTCGGCCCAGGTCAGATCCCGGGGACCTGGGATCGAGCCCCGCATCGGGCTCTGCTCTGCAGGAAGCCTGCTTCTCCCGCTACCATTCCCTCTGCTTGTGTTCCCTCTCTCGCTGTGTTTCTCCGTCAAATAAATAAAATCTTTAAAAAACAAAAACAAAGATACTCTCAAGAAACCAGGACCAGATATGCATTGGAAAGAGGAAGAGAAAGTCTCCACTAAGCCACCAATTATTCCACCTTATGAGGAGATATTAGGTCTACCATCTCACTCGTGAAATAATGTTGGATTATCAGGAAAAGCACTGGCTTTGACAATCTCACAGACCTGGTTTCAAATATCAGTTCTTCCATTTCTGGCAATGTGACTTTGAATGAGCAGCTTCTGAATCTCAGGTTTCTTACCTATAAAATTATGATTAAGATAACAAAAACCTTGCAATATTGTCAAAAAAATTAAACCAGATGGTATAAGTAGAGTACCTGGCATATAGAGGTTGGTTTTTATTATTAACATATAATTTATTATTTGTTTCAGGGGTACAGGTCTGTGATTCATCAGTCTTACACAATTCACAGCACTCACCATAGCACATACCCTCCTGAGTGTCCATCACCTAGGCACCCTATCCCTCCCATTCCCCTCCCCTCCAACAACCTTCAGTTTGTTTCCTGAGATTAAGTCTCTCATGGTTTCTCTCCCTCTCTGGTTTCATCTTGTTTAATTTTCCCCTCCCTTCCTCTATGATCCTCTGTCTTGTTTCTCAAATTCCTCATATCAGTGAGATCATATGATAATTGTCTTTCTCTGATTGACTTATTTTGCTTAGCATAATATCCTCTAGTTCCATCCACGACATTGCAAATGGCAAGATTTCAGGTTTTTTTGATAGCTGCATAGTATTCTATTGTAGATAATATACCACATCTTATTTATCCATCTTATTTATCATCTGTTGGTGGACATCTAGACTGTTTCCATAATTTGTATATTGTGGACATTGTTGCTATAGACTTATTTTTTTAAAAAAACACTAATTATCTCTCAGTTATGTACAGTGGTATGCTTGAATTATGTTATACCAGCTCATGAGAGCTAATTGTATGCATCTCTTCTCAATGCTGTGCTCAGTATTATTAAGTTGGTAGCTTCAAATTAGCCATGTTGGGAGCATTTATATTTCAAAAATTGATAAAAATAATGATCAAGACTTTTTTCTAGAAATCCAGTTGTTAAACATTTGCTAGCATAATACTGACTCACAATCTGAGTATGGATGGTAGAAAGAATTCTGATTTGGGGGTCAGAAGAACTAAGTGTTAATCCAAGTGTTACAAAGTGCCATTTGTATGATCTTGGACAATTTACTTCACATTCTGGTCCTAAAGTTTCTTTATCTATAAAATGAGAGGTTGAAATAGCTCAGGTTTCTGTTTTTGATAATGATGAGTTACTACTTAGATAGCCTCCCACTAAAAACTTAAAATGCTGGATAAATATATATAAAAATACAGAAACACCAAAGACCTAACAAGAAAATCAAGAATCAGGATAAAACTGAAGGAAAACAAAACAAAACAGCATAGTAAGCAGGAAAGGAGTTGCTTTTCCATTAAGAGAATTTGCCAAATTTCTATTTTTGTTTTGCTGGCCTCAGTGGCAGATAGAAATTTAAGTTTCTATAATTAAGTTCCTAATGTGAGACATTAGGAACATCTGGGTGGCTCAGTCACTTAAGTGTCTGCCTTCAGCTCAGGTCATGATCCCAGGGTCCTGGGATCAAGTTGTGCATAGGGCTCCTTGCTCAGTGGGGGAACCTGCCTCTCCCTCTGCCTGCACTCCCCTGCCGCCCCACCCCCCCACATGTGCTCTCTCTCGATCTCTCTCTCTCTGACAAATAAATAAAATCTTTAAAAAAAATGTGTGAGACATTAGTGGAAGAATCTCTCCACAGTAAACAAACTACTCTCTCATGTTCTTGCAATCCACTTTCTGAAGTCTTGAACTTGGATGAAGTTGGCCTGGGACTTTAGTATGTTCATATGCCTGTGAGAAGCAAATAAAATCCTCTAAGGAAGAAAATGCCTTCATTCTAAGCCTCCAGTTACTCCTACAAATATATTTTTCAGGTGAATATGATGAACATATTATAATCAGAGATAACGAAGCATTTAAGGAAAGAGGGCACCAAAAATCTGATAAGCAGCAGAAATACAGCAAATTCACAAAAATTTCAAATACTAAAATTATTACGTGCAAACTACAAAACAATCATACTCAGGGCACCTGAGTGGCTCAGTGGGTTAAAGCCTCTGCCTTCGGCTTAGGTCATGATCTCAGGGTCCTGGGATCAAGCCCCGCATCAGGCTCTCTGCTCAGCAGGGGGCCTGCTTCCCCCCTCTCTCTGCCTGCCTCTCTGCCTACTTGTGATCTCTCTCCTTCTGTCAAATAAATAAACAAAATTAAAAAAAAAAAAACAATCATACTCAAAAAATGAGTTTGAAAATATATGCAAGGAATAAGGAAACTATAAAAAGCACAATAGCAGATTTGCTTTTAAGAAAAAACAACTCAATACAACTTCTGGAAAGAAAAAATAGAATAACCAAAATTAAGAAAAAAAGATCTTAAGTCATAAAGTCCAAGGGCCAAATCTAGCCTGAATTCATATGGGAGATTCTGAAGTTTTGGCCTATAGCAGTTAAATAAAATCTTGAACCAATCTTCGAAGATAAGAAGATTTCACATAAAATTCAAATTTTGAGCTTCTCATAAAATGAGGTCTGGCAACACTGAGCCAATTCACACAAGACAACGATCTGCTAAGATGAGCTCACACTCCAGTTTGCCACTTTTCCCAACACTTTCTATCTCCCCAGCACTGAGGCTGGGCAAGCTGCCATTTATCTCAAGTTGGTAAACTCCTTCAATAAATGGCCATATAGTAAATATTTTAGGCTTTGAGGGCCATACAGTCTCTGTCACAAGTATACAACTTTGTCATCATATCATGAAAGCAGTCATAGGCAATACATAAACAAACATATATTGCATTCTAAAAAAAAAACTGATTTACAAAAATAGGGTGCAGGCTGAATTTGGCCACTGGGCTATAGTTTATCAACCTCTGCCATTTATCTTTTCACTTGCACTACCGTCTTTGTCAGAGAAATATCTCTCCCTTCTCATGATACTGTCAACAGTAAGGAAAAGATATACATCCTGAGAGGACCAGGTGTTTCAAGAAAAATAGGTAAGATCATGAAATGGCCTTCTCCGTTGATTTGTATTACCTCTCTGGCCTCTTCAGGCCTCTGTATTTGTGTCACCAAGCCTAAAGGATCTCTACAATTCCAGCTATATAAATTTATGGACTGATGAAAGTTATCAACGTGGCCAGAAGTCAGAAATCCTGGGCACTGTGTCCTCCTCATTTCTCTTACCAATTACCAAGCTCTCCCTAAAGTCTTGTTTTCAGGTTATAGCAGAAAACAAGACAAGGTACTTGGGAAAGGTGCCAAACAGTACTTCCTTACATTCAGAAGTGATTGATGAGGGTAAAAATGCTCATTTCTCCTACTTTTGTTTCCTCTGCTATGATCCAATTTTTATGTGTGTGTGTTTTTTTTTTTTTTAACAAGTACAAAATAGAGGGAAAGATAAAGATGAACTCTACTCAAGTTTTTGGACTGTCTGGTAATTTTAAAAGTATTACTACTTGAGACAAAAATAGATTAATTCCATAGTTTAAAGCTAACTTCCAATCTGAAATTTCATTAAAGGCAGGATTTTGATTCAGTTCAAGTTGTTTTTAATGGCTTTGCCCTTTTCCTTGACTCAAATTATAGTGAAACATTTTTTATTGTCTTTTTAACAAAATCACAGTTTCAATAAAAATGAATACAGAGAAGAAATAAACTGGATTCTCTCTATGACTATTTCCTGAGCTCATTCTGAAAGAGAATTCCATGTATACAATCCCTTTATAGGTAAGGACATCTTGTTTTCTTCAGGCTCTTGAGCCTTTGGGATAAGATGTAATAAAAATTATTTAATCCCAGATCTTCTCTAGAGTAAACTGCATTATAATATTAGCATATTTTATCAATTCCAAGAGGTACATGTTTTCACATTTTAATGTATCCATAATTAAGATGACTCAAAATTACTGCTACATAACAGTTGTGATGTAATCGTCATTGTAGGCATATGAAGAAGTTTAATTGTCAATCTTGGTGGAATGACTGAACAATGGCAACTCCTCAACAGCTTAAGCAGTTAGCAAACTGCTTAAGAACAATTTGAAGAAGGAATATGAGTACTTTGTTGTCTTACCACCTTTTGTTGACACTTTATGATCAGATCAACAAAGTTCCAGCATCAAAATCTGCAGAGTAAGCATCTCAATGGCTAGACAGATATCCTAGAGACTATAATAGGACATTATTTTAAGAGATACTGCACTACTAATGTTTCCAATGGTACAGAGGGTGATATTTCATGGAAAAAAATAGACACTAATAACTGTGAATTAAAACTAAATCCTACTCCTCAAACCAATATTACCCTACATGTTTACTAACTAGAATTTAAATAAAACTTAAAAAAAAAAAAACAAAAACCTGACTCAGGACAGAATTTCCAATGACAGCAGAGTTAAGAGGTTGGCAAATTCTCTCCTGAGAAAGCAGTTAAAACTGGACAAAATCATCAAAAATAGGTACGTAAGGACTCTGGAAAATGACCAAAATAAACAATATACTGAGATGCATTAATTCATGATATGTTATAATCAGTTTGAATAAGAATATTGGCTGTCTGATTTCATGTTCTCTTTTTAGGGCAATGAAAGTATTCTGTATGATACTACAATGATAAATACATGTCTTTATATGTTTGTCAAAATCTATAGGAATCCACGACGCCAAAAACGAACCCTAATGTAAACCATGGACTTTGTGTAATAATGATGTATCAACATTAATCCATCAATTTTAACAAATGTACTACTGTCGTGTGGGATGTGAATAGTATGGGACTTTGTTCATGTGTGGGGACAGGGGATGTATGGGAACTCTTTGTATTTTCTGCTCAATTTTTCTGTGAACCTGAAACTGCCCTAAAAAGGGGGGGGAGGGTTACTAATTATAAAAAGTCACATCAAGAAAATGTAAAGGAGTTTTACAACTTCATAAGAAAACAAGCAACACAATTAAAAATGGACAAAATACTTGAATAGATAGTTCACCAAATATATGTAAGTAGCTACTAAGTGTTCAAAAATGCTCAATATCATTAGTCATTAGGGAAATGCAAATTAAAATTACTATAAGATACTACTATAAAACCACAGAATGGCTATAATAAAAAAGAATAATAATAAAAAGTGTTGGTGAAGATAAGGAGAAACTGAAACCCTTTTATACTGTGATGTTAAATGGTACATACAGCCATATTGAAAAATTTTGGCTATTTCTAAAAACTAACTATAGAATTCCCACATGGGTAAACAATTCCACTCGGGTATATACCAGGAGAAACAAAAGCATGTGTTCACAAAATTTTGTACACAAATGTTCATAGCAGCATTATTCCTGAGAGACACAAACTGGAAACAAATCGTCTTTTTAAACAAAATCTGACCTATCTACACAATGGAATACCACTCAGCCAATAAAAAGGAACGCCGCACCCATATGTGCCACATGATAAATCTCAAAAACATCATGCTAAGTAAAAGAAGCCAATCACCATGAAATTATATGCTGTATGATTCTGTTAACATGAAATTTCCAGGAAAGACAAAATCATAGAGACAAAAAATAGATTATGGATTGTCTCAGGCTGGGGTTGGGAGCACAGACTGAATGCAGTCAGGCATGAGGGAACTTCATGGGTGATGAAAATGTTCTAAAACTGCATTGTGGTAATGGTTGTACAATTCTGTATCTTTTCTAAAAGTCATTGAACTTTATAGTAGACAGTGTGAATTTTATGATATATAATTGATATCTCAATAAAGCTATGTATGCACAGGAAAGGGAGGATCAAGGAGGTAATGCAATTTACTCCAAATCACAGAGCTAGTTTCATGAGAATCAGAACCAGAAATAAAAACTCCAAGCCAACGGGCTTTTCACTATAAAGGTTCTAGGGTATCACATAAAATGATTGAAAAATAATTCAAATGGAGGAACTGCCTTAAATCATTTTTTGGAAAAAAAAAAGTGAAGTATAAATTGGTAATAAAAGAATAGAAATATGAACAAACATATATTTTAGTCATTCAGAATCAATAAATTCTAGTAACTTATATTCAAATATAAATTTTATTATAGGACCTTTATGTTCCAAAATATTTACTCTCTTTTTCAGTGTTGTTCTTACTTGTTGCATATGTATAAATCTGATTTCCCAACTCACACTGGAAGCTCTCTGTCTTTCTAGACTATGGTTTCCCTACACAGGGTGCCTTCCTCAGCCTGCTGCCATGCAGAGTACTGCCTTGATAAGCGCCTGGGTCTTTTACAGCTTTCTATAAGGTCATCTCTACTATGTCCTGCATCTAGCTGTTACCTCTTTGTAGTATACTAGAATTTCTAATAGGTTGGCCAACTTAACCAAAAGCACCACTTTCATTCTGACTCCAGGAAGACCTCAAGATTTGTCAAGAAAATAAGTATCTCAACTTCATATAAACAAAAATGATAGAAACTTATCATATTTTGATTTTTTTAAAATCTCCATAAAGGACATAAAACTGCCTTATGAAACATAGAAGCAAAATTTTCCATTCATATATATGTAAACACATTATATATACATATATGTAGACATAAAAATATATATATATATTTTAATGTGGGGCAGATGAATGGAAACCCATGTTTTTTGCCTTTAAGCTATGGTATTTGGCTTGGACATACCAGATGAGAAAGAAATTTTTCTTAAATACCAAGACTAAACTCTTTTCTGACTGTATTCAAGAAAAAGTCTGGAGCCCTCTGGTGGTAGAATTACCATACTCACTATTAAATTCCCTAATACCAACCTCTTTTGGTAATCCGATGGTAAAAACTTCTATTTCACAACAGGAAGTTGGCAATTCTTAGTCTTCAAAGGGGCCTTTCATTAAAATAAGTGCAGGTTTTTACTTTATATAACTCTTTGTGGTATGTATGTTTTCCTGGCAAAAGGCTTGGAGTTAATAAATATTTAAATCCATGGCATAGCACCTTATGTCAGAGTAAAATCAGAAGTTAGAAATGAGCTCCAGAATCACTCTAATGATTAGAAGGCATCTCTGATAGTCCCTAACTCCCTTAAATGTAAAATGGCTTCAAATGTCAAAATCTTTTGCAACTAACATGGCTTATTTGGAAATTAATTGGAAATTACTGCATCCTACACACAACACTTAAATCTCTTCATCGATAGATGAAACTGTTCTTTTGTATTACACCATGTACCATATAGCTTATAAGATGCAACAGATTTCTTGAGATAAATAATGCTATCATTTGTTTTAAGAGAGCAAGGAAGAAGGAGATGGAAGGGACTTATTACGTGAAATTGGCCCATGTGATTACAGAGGAAGACAAGTCCCAGGATCTGTAGGGTGGACCAGCAAGCTGCAGATCTGGGAAAGTCCTGGTTCATTTCCAATCTGAGTCTGAAGGCCTAAGAACGAGGAGAATGGATGATAGAGTTCTTGTCTGAAGGCTGGCAGGTTTGAGATGTTTCAGTTCAAGCTTGAAGTCAGGGGGGAAAAAGCCAATGTCCCAGCTCAAAGGCCATCAGGCAGGAAGAACTCTCTTTCACAAAACAAAACAAACAAAAACTGCCTTTTTGTTCTCTTTAGGCCCTCAACTAATTGGAGAAGGCCCACCTATTAGGGAGCACAATCTGCTTTCCTCAGCCAATCAATGTAAATGTTAATCTTATCCCAAAACACCTCACAGAAATACCCAGAATAAGGTTGGATCAAATACCTGGGGACCGCGTGGTCCAATCGAGTTGACACATAAAACAAACCATCCCAGAGCCAGAAGGAAAAAAAGAGACACTATCACATACAGAAGAAAAAAATTATAGTTGGCTTCCTGTCAGAATCCATGCAAACACAAAATAACAAACATCTCCAAAGAGCTGAAGAAACTGTCAGTGTGTAATTTTATATGCATCAAAAAATATCTCTCAAAAATGAAGGCGCTGAGGGGCTCATTGGTTCAGTCCGTTAAGCGACTGCCTTTAGCTCAGATCATGATTTCAGGAGCCTGGGATCCAGCCCCATGTCTAGCTCCCTGCTCAGCTGGGAGTCTGCTTCTCCCTCTGCCTTTGCCCCTCCCCCTGCTCATGCTCTCTCTCTCTCTCTCACTCTCTCAAATAAATAAGTAAAATCTTAAAAAAAAAAAATGAAGGGGCTGGTAATATGATTCCATACATGGCATAAAATTGCATAGAACTACACACACACACACACACACACACACCCAGAGACAATAACAGTACCTCTTTTATAAGATGCCTTCTAATTCCTAGGAATTGACCTACATCTTTTGGACCACAAATGCAGTTGGCTTTGGGAGTTGATGGGAAGTAGGAAAAACCACCCTTTGGTCCCCACATTTTTCTCCCTCACTATAGGAAAACAAGAAAACACAGATGACAGGAACACGATCATTTAGCAGTGAGGGTCAAACTGCCTAGTAGAAAAAAGAGGAAGAAAGGTAAACTGCCTACTTGGACGTGCAGGTTTTTATTTTACTTTTTAATCATCTAGGGCTCGATTTGAAATATGTTGACTCATCTAGTACCACTTACAGGGTATCAACTCCTGACAGAGCATATTTGCTTCAAAGGCTCTCCTGAGAAGCAGTATTTGGTGGGGTGAAAGGTTGGAAGTGGGTTAGAGGTGAACATTTTACATAGCACACCACATAAGCAAACTTTACCTAACCATTACTTGGATTATTTCCTTGCACTGGATAGCTCTCAGACTCGTGTTTTATTTTCAGAAAACCAAATGTCTCGTCTCCTCTTCAGATTCAGTCACACAAATTGCATCAGTTCTTAAAGAAAGCCATACCTCAAGACCTCACAAAGAGGTATCTATTACCAGGAGCTCTAAGCAAATGTTCTTTTAATTAGCTACATTTATCTTTAATCCCTGTTTTGACAGAAACTGTAACATAAACATACATTACCAATACATAAAACCCAGCTCAAAGTATGGTTAATTTTTATATTTGACAGAGCCAGTTGGAAAAAATAACTTTGACCTTTCTCCGTCTTTGTGTGATGTCACTACGACCTAGTCTCAGGACCTAAAACAGAAACAGTGGCATCTGCAGCTAAAGTACAATAATGATTCTTAAACTGCTCCTTAAAAGTGGCAATAAAAACCCTAATAAGACCTCTGGGCCTTATGTCGAAGCAGCTGCAAAATCAAGTTAAATAATTTCTGCTAGGACTACAGTAATTATAAAACTGATTAAAGTTTACCTACACTTCATTCCTAGAGGGTTTTCACCAAGGACTTAGAAACCAGATGGTTCAAGACTATGCATGATGGATATATTCCATGAAGCATGTCCGTTGTCATGGAAACAACAGAAATAACATTATCTTTTCTGTCTATTCCTTCACAAAACCATGCGTTTAAGAGTTGCCGCCAATTCAAGCAAAATCCAAATGAATACTTAGGTATCAGGTCAAAAGCCAGTGCCTCTACCCACTTTTAATGCTAAAGCCCAACTGTTGAATTCACTAAAATGACTTCAGTGAGTCCATTTACTTTCTACAGGGCATAAGTACAGCCGTCACAATTTTTAAAATTTTTATTCTCCAGAGAGAATCAGAAAGACCGAAGATCCTGAGGAATTGGATATGGGGCTTAGAGATTGCCCCTCCGCTGGGAGAGAGAATGGTCAAGGAAAGAACCATCCTTCCCTTGTTGCCCTGCGGAAAAAGCCCGTCCTGTTTCTCTGGAGAGCCCACTCCTCCAGCAACATCCGGGACGTATCCCAGCTCTCCTGCTAAGGGAGAGTTTTGCCAAACCTCTTCTCTTCTCTTCAATGTTTTCAACCTCAATCATAATGACAATAACAATCGAACATTTCTTGAGTACTTGCTACGTGCCTAATATGTATTATACCATTTCATCCTTACTGCTACTGTATTATCATTATTATCCCTATTTTACAAATAAGGGAACGGTGGCTTAGAGCACAGCTTCTTAAACTATAATGTACACATGAATCATCTAGAGATATTTTCAAAATACACAGGCCTGGGGCAAGAACCAAGAGTCTGCATTTCTAACAAATTCCAGGTGATGCTGGCCCACAGACCACACTTTGAGTAGCAAGGATTATGATGGTTAAGAAACTTGCCTCCAACACCCAGCTATTAAGAAGCAGAGCCTGGGATTAGCCCATAATTTCCTGACTTTAGAATTCTAGCTCTTAATCATCATGCTCTCCCATCTCCCAATTCCATCAGACACATTGCAGTGGCCTCTTCTTAAAAGTAATGACAGCAACAACAACAAAAAGACAAGTTCTTAACAGCCTGACAACTACTAAACCCTATTCTTTCCCTTCAGCCAAGATTTTCAAAGCAAGAACTTATATCTGCTTCTGGTGTTTCTAAACTGTCCTTTTCATTGCCTCTCTGAACTCTCACTTGTAAACCTGTGATGTCTCTGACTATGCTGTCTTTTTCCATCACTGATTGCTCTGTGAAAACAGCCCTGGTCTTGTTTGTGACCAAATTTCATACATGCCTTTTTTTTTCAGTAGCACTGAGATATGAGTTGGATTCTTACACAAGCAAAGTAGATAAGAAACTGAAGATAAGCTACTATGTAAGTAGGGAAGTGAACCAAAGAGTAGTTTGAGAACTAGAAGATGAGAATCAAAAGAGAAAAGTCAGCCCAAGAGGACTTTTGTCAGTAAAGGCTGCTGGATAATCTGAAGATGGATGGGACATGACTCTTTCGACATTCCAGAGGTAGAAGATGGAATGTCCCAGGTCTGAAGTGGAAATTCAAGAAGAGAACGCACACTGATTTGGAAAGGTATGAGTTAGTAAGTGAACTTTTCAGGGAATTAGACCAAGAAGATCGATCATAAATCCAAAGTTCCTCTCCAACTAGACTAAGCAGCCATCTGTGACTCCACTGGGTACCTGTGACTTGCTGCCCTGCATTTAGAGTTTGTACCTTGAGAATTTTCAACCAGTGGGAAAATATTTCTGGCCAGGTCAGACATATAGACCATGTAAGGATCATCCCCTCAGGCTCAATTTTAAGGAGTTCTAGAAACATCTCCTAAACTAATCTGTGCCCCAGATTAGTCTATGTCTCCCCTACTCTAAAAATTACCAACAAGGGACCAAGGCTTTGGAGTCAGGCAAATGAAGCCAAATCCCAGCTCTACAACTTATATACTATATATACTATATACCACAACACACACACACACACACACACACACACACACACACACACACACACTGTACAACTATATATTATATACAATCTTAGGCAGGATACTTAACTCTCTTGGGCTCTCTTAGGCTCAATTTCACCCACTGTCAAATGGGTGGGTGCAAAAATTTTCACCCACTGTCAAATATTGTGGGTAAATTTCACACTACAGGGCTGCTGTGAAAATTAAATGTGCTAATATATGCAAAAGTGTCTAGCACCACACCTTGAATGTATAGGGTTGAGCTCTTACTGTTTCTTTTAAGTCTTTCTTTGATGCACCTGTGTCCCTTTCCCTTTGTTTCCGTAACATTAAAAACTCTCTATTTTGTCACACCTTCCCCTTTTTTGTCTCTTTTACTGATAGTTTTTCCTTTCCGCTTAAAACTTTCGGGCATCATTTCCTTATCTATAGGTAGAGTGAGTTGGATGAAATCATCAAAAATTTCTAAGATTCTTATCCTAATGTTCCCCTGCAACCACATCCTTCTCTTCCTCCTAACCTAGTATACACACCCTTAAAGTTTGAGCAAGCGTGTTTGCCCTGCTGGCACCCAAAGCCACATCTACAGACCAAATGCTCTGATTCTAGCCCTAATTTCAAGTTTCCTAAAGGAAATCTAAAACGAGTTAAAACAGGGGTGCCTGGGTGGCTCAGTCAGTTGAGCGTCTGACTCTTGCTTTTGGTTCAAGTCATGATCAGGGTCAGGAGCTCCAACCCCTCATCGAGCTCCAATGCTCGGTGCAGCATCTGCTTGAGAGTCTCTCTTCCTCTTCCTCTTCCTCTCCTGCTCTCCCTCTCTCTCCCTCTCTCTCAAATAAATAAATAAATCTTTAAAATACTAAAAAAAAAGCAGCTCCTTTTGCAAAGTCTCCATTCCAGCAACATCATGTTTTGAGTGGCCCCTAGTCTTCAGTCCTTGCAGCTGTCTTGGCTCTCTTTTCAGACTGTCCCTTATGGCCATCAGTTGCCAAGCTCTCTAAGTCCCTCCTTCACAGACTCCCTAATATCTGACCTTTCCTCTCCATGTCCACTGCCATCATTGGGACCCAGATCCTCATTGTCTTGGGAGTATTTCCATAGCTGCTGCTCTTGCCTCCCTAACTCCGTTCCTTTCCCATGTGGAGAACAGCACTGCCCAGCTGTTTTGCATCTCTCATTTTTATTTTCTCATTTCCTTCCTTATTCTCTAGTGATGCTCTATTGCTTCAAGCTTCCCCTAGTCTGTCCTGGCATATTTTTTCTCTTACCCAAGAAGACCAAAACAATAATTTTCTGCAACTATCAAACCTCTTGGTTATTAGTCTAGTGTAGCTACCAAAAGCAGCCATAAAGAGATCATCACTTTTTGAGAGAATACTGTGTGCATGTGCTTTTCATCATTATTTCTAATCCAGCCTAGATGATGTTCTGGAAATGTTCCAAGAAAAAACAGGAAATAGAGGTTCTGGTATCTAATACATTTGGAAAACACTGTAGAATACTCTTGTAGATGGTAGCTTTGTCTTTTGGTGGGTGGGGTAAGCTACCAGCATCACAACACATTTCTTATGGTTTTAGGCATCCTGGTGACAGTAGAGGCCACTTCCCACTAGAGAAACTGAAAACTCCTCATACCTTTTTTCCCAGCCTTCCTATTTGGGCTTGGACACATAGCCTGGACTGTGCCAATCAATTTAAGGATTTTGTTTTACTTTTTCGTTGCTTCTGCAATGAAGTACCATAAACTTAGTGTCTTCAACAATTCAAATTTACTTTCTTACCGTGCTGGAGATCAGAAGTTAACAATGGGTTTCACTGGGATGCAATCACCATGCTAGCAGTACTGGTTCCATCTGGAGGCTCTCAGGGCAGAATCTGTTTCCTTGCTTGTAGCGGTTGCCTACAATCCTTGGCTCATGGCCCCCACTTCATATCATTTCACATCTCTTACTACTGACTAATTTCCATATTCCCATTTTATAAAGACCTTGAGGATTATATTGGTCCCACCCAGGAAATCCAGGGTAATTTCTCCATCTCTAAATCCTTAATCATACCTCAAAATCTCTTTTACCAGGTAGGATATTCATTCACAGGTTCCAGGGATTAGGGCATAGACATTTTTGGAGGTCATTATGCAGGCTACCACAGAACCCCAGATTTTGAATTGGAAGTTAATAAGACAAAGAACCAGGGCTTACAGAGAATCCATGCTGGGAATAAGAGGTGACCCCAGATGCATCACCATCAAAATCCCAAGAGTAGCAGTAGCACCCAGTGTTAGCATTCACGGCAAAGCCAGTGGAGTAGATGGACACAGGACTCAGCAACAAGGGGGAATGCAGGCTCCCCCAACTGGCTTAGTCTATGAACATGGCCCTGGTGTCCCCTAGCCTGCTTTGTCTCTGTGCTTTCTCCATACCTGGCTCTAGGCTTCTTGCCATTTCTATGAGCCACCCAACATCTGTCTAATACATTCCTTCCCTACTTATATCAACCAGAATGGGCTTCTGTTCCTTGCAACTAAGAACCACCATTTAATGTTCCCTTCTTGCATAATCAAAAATTAAATTTAGCTGCACACAGGATTTTGGGGGTATCAGACTAAATGCATTTATTTAATTGTGCTTTTTCAAGTGCTTTCCAATTTTATTTGACCACAAAATCTCTTTTTTGCATTGTGTTATTCCTAAAGAGTGTGCTATAGAACGACAGTGGAAAAATGTTACCCCCCATTTTACAGATGAGAGAATAAAGACTCAGAGGGTTTAAGGAAGTTACTCATGGTCACACTGCTAATATGTGCCAGATCCAGGATTTAAAACCTTATCTATTTAACTCAAAAGCTACTCCATCATATCTCCCCCTATTAAATTTCCTATATCATAATTAAAGTTATAAACAAAATGATGTATTTATAAATATTTGAAATGTCATGATTTTTAGTGGTTCATTGCAATTACTTAATCTTTCCATGTACTGATAAGCAGGCTTTCCCAATGTGATAGCTATACCAAAGAAAATGATAAGGTGGGGAGACCTTTCTAGGGTAATTATTACATACTTTATATAAAGAAAGACAAATTAAAATATTACAGGCATCATATTTTAGTGTTAAACAACATGGGAGTTGTTCTCTTCCCCATAACCTTCTCCCATTCAAGCAGCAATAAGGTCTTTCAATACACACTTCTGTTAGGAAGGCACTATAGGGAGAAAATTGAACGTTACACTCACAGTTTTTTAGTTCTGAAATCAATTTTTATAAATTCAGAGCAGAAACAACAGTCTTAAAAGCCATGACCTTCAATTGCAAAAGTCAGGCAATTGGAAGAGGGAACAAATTTTTTTTTAATTCAAGAGGTTGATTTCAGGGCCAAACCCTGGAGAACCCAAAACATATCATTTATACCATAAAGTAGGGATGAAAGCAGAATGATGTAATGCCACCCACCCACCCTAAAGCAGATGAGGGCTCCATCCCCTTGTGAAAGAGGAGGAGGAGAGTGGCAGCACCACTGCCTGGAGTTGGATCCCAGAAGCGGAATAACAGAAACTTCAAAGAAGTCTGAGGAGTCCCTGAGCAGAAGAGACCACTTCCTGGCTGCTTCCCAGAGCGTATGTGAAAAAACTGAAAGCCACATAGGGAACCTCTGCCTCCCACATGAGCCCCAATCAGTAAAGAAGCAATGACCAGAGACAGTTTCTAGGACAAAAAGACCTCCAAAGAAGGTTCGCAGAATCTGGAAGGGTCCAAAGTGCTGTGGCAAAAACCTCCAACCCCGTCCTTTCATCTCCCCAACACACCTCAGGATGTACTGGAGCTGGAGGGGCTGATGGACCAGAAATGGACCAGAAGAGGCCTCCTGATTCCTATGAGGACGGTACAGAGCGAAAGAAGCCAATACCTAGGAGCCATGGAGGAACTGCTGACACCCTCAGGGACTGAGGCAGGTTTAGAAATGCCCAGGCCTGATGAAATGATGACATCTGGGTCAGAATGAAAAGGACAGAAGGTAGTCGGGGACACATGCCAACCTCCCCACACCACCTTCTCTCTAGGTAAGTCATGTGTCATATGTGCCCCCCACCCAACCCAAGAGGAAGAGGCAAACCCAGAGAGGGGAGGATCCCGATTTGACTAATGATTTACCACTCCCTCCCCACTAAGGTATTGTTAGACTAAAGTGAGGGAATGATCTGGAACGGATACGTTTTCTAAAGCTCAAATGCGTTTTTAAATCTAGAATGAGTTTAGGTATAGATAACCAAATTCGTTATCTTTTTTTGTTATAGTTTATGACTGTATAAAATTCGTACTCCGTTCACAAGTCTTAAGGAAATGTGGACTTCCTGTTGGTATATGACTTGTCAGGGTACTCTTTTTTATTATTCAAATGACTCTGATATGCCCCATTTATAATGTTATGAGTCATAAACTTGAAAGAAGGCTTATTTCCCTGGTGGAGGGAGAAACTGTGGAGCAGGTGGGAGTGAGCTCTGACAGTGGCCAGGAAGCATGAGAAGGCCTCCTTGCTGACCACTTTGCTTGTGAAGGTGGGAGCAGTGAGCCGACCAGCAGCTTACAGGCCACCTGAAACAGCTTTGTGAGCCGCTGGCGGCTCATGAGGGAACAGGTGGGGGACCACTCGTGTGGGGGAGGAAGCAATAAAAACATGAGTGTAGAAGAGAGCTGGGACTGCAAAAAGACGAAAATTAAGCTATAGTTTCATTGAAAAAGGAAAAAAAAATGCACACACCAAGAAATACATTCTGTGAATTCACGGAGGACCCTTCAAAGATATGAAAGCAAAAAGAACCCAATTTTTTAAAAAATAAAATAGAAAAAGGAAAGAAAACCAACTGAGAAAACAGTGGAATGGAGCTTTCAACAAAGATCACTCTAAATAAATTAGTGCTTTTCAAATTCTTAAGAGAAATTAAAACTTCCAGAAATTAAACAGGGATAAAAAGGAAATACCTAAAGTGAGTAGGAAAATAAACCAAAAGTTCTTGTAAGAGGGATTGTCTCATGTTAAATGATTTCCCCCAAAGAACACAATCATTAGTATAGCAGAAAGAGGCTAGTGGGTGATTATCATCAGTCAGATATACTAAGTTGTCCCTTAAAATTGCTTTACTATTTAGAAGAAAAATTTTCAATAATCAACTAAAATATAAATACCCCTTGGACCTAAATAATGTGAACTTTGTTTAATATAAAATAGCACCTTTTTATAAATTAAAACTAATTCATCAACCATTGATTATTATTCTCTCCATTGTAGTGACAAGAGACAGACAATAGTTAAATACTTTCTTCAAGGCCTGAGTAGGGCAGTTAGAGACAAGACATTTATTCCTCAGTTACTCATTTTAAAAGAGGAATTGTATATAATTAGTATACGATGACAATATGAAGCGTGTAGTACTGACATTGTGAATGGCACAGAGAGTAAAAAAATAGCCCAGAAATAGACCTATCCATATATTGACTCTTGGTCTGATAAGATCAGGGAAAAGGACAGGCTTTCCAAGATGATCCTGGAACAATGGATATTCAAGTCATTTTTTAAATTTAAATTGGATGACTTCTTTACATCATATACAAAAATCAAAATTCAACTCCAAATTGGTTAAACGTTTGAGAGTAAAATGAAAAAACTATAAAGCTTTTAGAACATAATAGGAGAATGTCATTATGACCATGGTATATATGGAGAGACAGTGCTTTGGAGACAAACTCAGTATCCTTTTCACTGTGGGCATTCTGAGAGCACATTTTCTAGCCTCACTTGTCTTTCCTAAGAAAGACATAACTGGCATCTGGCCATTAGAATGGAGGCAGAAGTGACTGTTACACAGCACTTCCAGGACTGAGTCCTGTAAAACTTCCCATGTGATCCTCCTCCTCCCACATCATGTCTCTCTTCCTTCATCTTCTGGCCAAAAGTAAATGTAGAGGATATAGTGGAGAGCTCCGAGGTCCAATGATGATGAGGCTTTGGACTGGGAGGAGCCAGGGTCTCTGAATGACCGCATGGCACAGAGCCCTCTTTCCCCCAACAACACACTATAAAGTAAAGATGCCATACAAATCATTAAGAAAAAAAAGGTAACCTGAAGAAATGATGGGCAAACAGTTAAATCAAAGAAGACATCCGAATGGCAAATAATCAGTTAAAAAAATGAAACTTCTTTAGTAATCAGGGATATATAAATTAAAAGTATGTTTCATACTCACCAGATGGGCAAAAATGTAAATATCTAGTAATATCAAACACCGGCAAGAATGCAGAGCAATGAGATAGAAAGCAAATAATTTTGCAATAGCAAAATTTGCTAGCTAGCAAATCTAGCAAATAATTTTAACCTAAAATTATTAAAACTCGAGGTAACTGAAAAAATAGAAATCACCACATTATGAAAATCAATACCAGAGATAAAGAAGAGCCATTACTGAAAATGAAAATATTATAATGTCTTAAATATCATTCAGTGGCAGAGAAATTATTTCTAAAAATCAACAATAAATTAACAGCTACTTTTGGGTTTGGTCATAAATGACAATTAATTTCTCTTTGGTTCAAATTCAAAATTCCAACTCTTACAAATATCTCTTAGAAGCAAAATACACACCAGATGAATCAAGTCAAAGATCAAACAACTGCTGTGGGAAGGAAATACTTGAGCTGAGACCTTAAAATTAACCAGAAATTAGCCTGGTTAAGAGTGCTCCAGGCTCAGGGAACAGTAAATGGGAAGGTCCAATGGCGCAAAAGAACTGGAAAGAGGTCAGCTTGGCAGAAACTTAACAGCAGTGTTCCTAAAGAAGGCTGCCTGAAGAGGAAGGGTGGGAGAAGAGACTTTCCAGAAACTTGGATTTTGCTAAAATGTTACTGAGTGAATCTCTACTTAATTCCATCAGATCTGATAACTATGCCCCCCCCCACACACACACACCGAGACACCACAACACAGCCACAGAGCTTTGAGATGAACATATTTACATTTATGGGAGGAAAGTACAGGGTAATTCCATAGAGATTTTTCCCTCTCTGATTAATGTGTTTCTATAAACATCGTAAGTAGTAAACCAAGACTGAAAAGAAGGCAGGCATTGGAACTAGCCAGAAAAAAAAGCAGGACCTTTTCTTGACTTGGAGTTTAACACTGAATATGTAGACAATCAGTGGGGCATGTGCATTCCCAGAGATACAAATCCCAGGGCTACTGACAAGCTAAGTAGTCTCTCTTAGAACCTGAGCATTCCCTTTCCCACTACAGTGTCTGTAGACTTTCAAATAAAATATTTAGGGACACCTGGGTGGCTCAGTTGGTTAAGCATCTGTCTTTGGCTCAGGTCATGATCCTGGGGTCCTGGGCTTGAGCCCTGCCTAGGGCTCTGTGCTCAGTGGGGAGTCTGCTTCTCCCTCTCCCTCTGCTCCTCCTCCTGCTCATGTTCTCTCTCCCTCTCTCAATCAAATAAATAAATAAAATCTTAAAAAAAAAAAAAAGTGTTTAGGCTTCAAGACAGTGCTTTTCCAAATGGGAGCAGACAGGTTTTCAAGGTGTGATCAACTTACCCTCCTTTTTGCAAGAAAATGGCTAATTCTTTATACTTACCTGAGTTAATAAATTTTATTCTTGTTGACAAGAAGAATAGTAGCTTTGAAATAAATAATCACACCATGCTTTTAAAAAGCCCACTCTTTCCCCGCTTCATTTTCATGTACAATACACATATTATTTCAGATAGGCATTTAAAAGGACAGATATGTACCTGGTACTTTAAATAAATTACACATTTTCTGGTGCCAGAGCACACAGATGGTCCATTTACCATTTCAGGGGACTTGCCACTGTTTTTGAAGCAGTAAAAGTTTCTTTTTCTCACTTTTTTTTTTACTTCCTATTCTCTTTCATGATATTCACTAATACTATGAAATTCTCCAGACATTTGGGAAGCCATTAAAAAGTGGGGAAATTTTCTGTTCTCTATGGAATGTGGATCTAACGTTTGTTTTTAAACCAAACAGGTGTGCTGAAAAAGGAGGCAAAGGGATTTACACTTCTACAGTAACATGGCCTTTGGTTCAAAGTCAGGCACACCAATGTCAAATCACTTGGAGTAGTCACTTGCACATATGAGGAACTCAAGGCCTGTTGGTTAGTTGATTGATTAGTTGGCTAATGTAGCAAGTTTAACTTGCTTCCTTTGTTTGGGTCCCAAGAGTTCTATGAAAATACGAAGGGATAAAGAATACCAGAGACTCTTAGATAGTACGGGACACAAGCAAAATCAAAACTAGGATTTTCCTCACTGATCCTCTGCTATAATCCTTCAATTGTTCATACCCACTGTTGCTGAAACAGGAAACAAAGATAGGACAGAGAAGAGGTGGAGGGATGGATGGTCAGCTCCTTGACTCGGTTGATCTTATCAAGGTAGAGTGAACTGTACTGATACCATGGAAACCTATTCAAGGGTGTCTAGGTATCCACTTAATAAAACTCTCTCATCCTAGTTTGTCATATAATTGGGTTCTACACTGGATAGTAATTTAATAATTCTCTAAGTCTGATCATATAACCTTTCCAAAAATACTTAGAGATAATTAATCCCTAGATCTTATTCAATATTTATACAATGGCTCTAATCCATGTTTCCGTCTTGTTTCTCTGTTGTCCCTTTGCATATAGTGTTCCCTTACTAACATTTTGCTTTACCTTGGTATATTGACTTGTGAATATAGTTATGGTCCCCAACTTACCATGGTGCGACTTATGATTTTTTGACTTTACAACGATGTGAAAACAACATGCATTCAGTAGAAACCGTACTTTCACTTTGATCTTTTCCCTGGCTAGCAATATGCTCTACAAATCTCTCTCGTGATGCTGGGTGGTGGCAAGGAACCACAGCTCCCAGTGAGCCCATGATCATGAGGGCTTAAAAAAATTCTGTACTCATACAAGCATTCTGTTTTTCACGTTCCTTATAGTATTCAATAAATTACATGAGCTATTTGACACTTTATTGTAAGACAGGCTTCATATTAGATGATTTTGCCCAACCACAGGCTAACGTGTTTTGAGCACATTTAAGGTGGGCTGGTATGATATTCAGTAGGTTAGACATTAAATGCATTTACAACTTATAATATTTCCAATCTGTGGTGGTTTATCATAAGTTGAGGAAGATCTGCATATTTATTTGTACAGAAACACATGTTTCATCAATTGTCCAGGAACCAAAGAGGAAGCAGTCCAACAACAATAAAAATCCATGATAAAAATCAACTGAAAGAGCATATTGTAACAAATTTCTAATAGCTCTGTGGCAAAAAAACCCTATTTTTTATATTCAACAGATTCTACTTTGTGGCAATTCAGCAGTCATTCAAAGGCCAAAGGAGGTGGAAACTCCAAGATTCCATTTAAAATGCATGCTCTTTAATTATCTGCAGGAGTATCCCACCTTTTTCTCCTTTGGTCCATGGAGCCCTCCCAGACAAGGGTGGGTTTGGCCCTTTACCAATGCTGAGTACCCAATAGGGGTGAACAGGTATGAATTATTTATAATTAAGGAATATTTGCATTAGTGCAAATTGAGGGGCTTAGTAAAGATAAAGACTTAAGGCAAGAAGTTGTCCTTTCTCAGCTAGGGTCCTCAAATTTTCTCAAAACTATTCTTTCTGACCAATGACAAGACCTACCACTTGATCATGACATACATAAGTCTGAACAGGAAAAGCCTGGCTGCTCTGCACAACAGGATGTCACTAACCACATGTGGATATTAAAATTAAATAACATTTAAAATTCAGCTACTCAAACACACTAGCCATCTTCCAAGTGTTCGGTAACAATATGTGGTTGGTGACCACAATCTCAGGCGACACAGATCATTTTCCACTTAGAACTTTTCATTGAACAGCTCTGCATAGCCCTCCTAGGAGGTTCTGCTTCTTAGAAGACAGAAACTGAAACTTAACAAATCCTGTTGGATTAAAAAACAATTGTATTTGCTCTATAGTTCTTGCAAGCTTCCAGTACCCATCTCCAAACTGGGAACTATTAAAACTATTATGCTAGGGGCGCCTAGGTGGCTCAGTGGGTTAAAGCCTCTGCCTTCAGTTCAGGTCATGATCTCAGGGTCCTGGGATCGAGCCCCGCATCGGGCTCTCGGCTCAGCAGGGAGCCTGCTTTCCCCTCTTTCTCTGCCTGCCTCTCTGCTTACTTGTTATCTCTTTCTCTCTCTGTCAAACAAATAAATAAAATGTTAAAAAAAATGGGTTTTTTTTTTGTTTTCTCTAATGTTTTCTCTTCCTCTGTTTCTCTTTCATTTTGAATTTTTCTGCTTGTACTGCTCAATCCCACTTCCTTAAGCTTGCATCTCAAAGGATTTCGCACTTTCCCTGGGTCAGGCTCAGACCTGCCTCCCAACGTCACCTATGTTTTCCTACCGCATCAGTGTGGATCTTGTTATAGTTCCTCATCATAACAATATGTTGGGTTTTTTTCATTTGGAAAGGTTTTTCTCATGGAACCCAAGCAGGCACTTCCAGTGATAGAATTAATTAAACCATTCCAGATCAAACAATTTTCAGAGTCCTCTCCTCTCCTCCAGCCACATCTACCCACAATAGTAAGTAAATACTCAGTCATAATATCTTAGCCCGAAAAGACATAAATTCATAATTACATGAAAGTCAAACTTTTGCCTTAAGTGTCTTGACCCTGATATAAAGAAAATGTTATAATTAAATTTCAGATCGTGTTCTTTCAGGCAAAGGTTTCCCTTACCCAAATATATCTTTGAAGCTGGTAGAAAGGGCTTGCTGATAAATGTTTCAACACTACGCTTTATTAAAACAAGTTATTTCTGTTGTTTACTATGTGGTTAGGCCCTGATGAAAAGCAGATCTTGACCAGTGCATTTTTGTGCAAATTCCTTACCTTTCTGTTTACAAAAGAAAGTGAAGACCTTTCAGGGCTATTTGTCACCATGCCCTAGTAGCCAACAATGCACACTGCCAAGTGCTGAAGGTTTCAATTCCTAATTGACTTTCCTAGAAGTTTAAGAACTGTCTGAAAACATGAAGCCTTCCCATTTAACCTTCTCTCATCCCACTTGGCTCGGTTCCGGTCAGATGATGAGTGCACTGAACAATAAAGTCCTCAAGTGGGGTTGGAACCATCCTGAACACACAGAGTAATCTGAGAAGGCTTTCTGCAGGACAAATTAGTATCTACTTCATTTAGAACCTTTTTAAAGGATTACAATGTTAAGGCAGTCCTGCCCCAAGACCATGCACAAATGTTGAAGTTATTCTCAAACATACTTATTTCCTTCATTCCCAAGGTGAGATTCATTTTCACTTAATCACCAACAATATTTCCTAGCCCTTGGCTGAGGGATTCCAGATCACATATGCACACAATATCTCAACCTGCTAGTAACAGTGAACTTCAAATAGAATCATTATTATTAGAAGAAATAGAATTTTCTTTTAAATCCTTGTTTGATTTATGTGTTTGTAACAAAATCCATCCCGTTTAAAAATTAAATAACTACTCAAGTATCCTCCAATCATTATGCTACTATCCACTTTAATTGAGAGAAATCCTCTTGGCAAAATTTTTGGATATGTTTGTAAAAAAAATGCAATACTGTGGTCATTTCACATGCTTTCTCACAGATGCAAGGATTCTTTTGTCCATTTTACAGGAAAAGGAAATAAAGAATAGGAAAAGTACGTCACCAGCCTCAAGTTGCACAATCTGTCAACCATGAAACCAAGAGTGCTCCTGACTCACAATGAAGCACATGTGTTTTAAAGGAAATCTCTTATCCCAACCACATTAGTATACTCTGCCCATCTTAGAGAAAAGACCTATCCCTGAGGATAGTTTCTCAGGCAGCAAGTATTTATTCATTTCAGAATATCCCAAAATCTTTATAATACGTTTATAGTATCTAGAAATAGTGAGAAGAATAACTATAATACACCTGGCATTCTTGAATGCATGATCCAGACTTTCTTTCTACTAAGATGGCTTATTTCCACAAGTCTCATTTTTGCAGAAAACATCAGTTCGGTTGTAGGGAGCTCTGCCTTTTTCTAGACCATATTCAGGAAACATTACTGAGCAGGTATCTCTGGATACACTTCCAATTCCATGATATCCCCAACTCACATCAGCAGTTAGTGCATAATTATCTGCACTAACATCAGCAGTTGGCTGATGGGCTGCCCACATCAGCAGTTAGTGCATAATTATCTGCTTTCCACTACCAAAAGTCATTTTGCATAAAGATAAAGATAAAATTTTTTTTACAAGGATAGAAATTTCAGTTAGCCCCACCAGTTCTTCCCAATAACCCATAATACCTAGCAGAGTCAAGTGACTACGATGCTGAGTTTGGTAGAAGAAAGCAGCTGGAAGACTGAAGACAGCGCGGTGTAGATTCAAGTCGCAGTTTTTGTCCCTGGATCTTAGCTCCCCTTGGTCCACTGCTAAAATCCAACCGGGCTCATATCCTTCTTATGACTCAAGTGTAGGGAAGGAATGCCCATCTTGGTGCAACTCCTGCAGACCAGGGGCTGGATTCGCACACAGTGCCTTTTCTGAGATGGGTCTTCTTGGGCTGTTACTTATCTATTGACTTGGAAATTGAGGGCAAAAGTAAAGTTGGTTTGCTCAGAAAACCCAAGGAGGAAATTCGGACATTGACGTCAAATGTACATCGTTCTCTTCATTAAAAGGTATTTGGAGGGCGCCTGAGTGGCTCAGTTGGTTAAGCAACTGCCTTCGGCTCAGGTCATGATCCTTGAGTTTCGGATCCAGTCGGGCTCCCAGCTCCATGGGGAGTCTGCTTCTCCCTCTGACCTTCTCTCCTCTCATGCTCTCTCTCACTTTCTCTCTCTCTCAAATAAATAAAAAATAAATCTTTAAAAAAGAAAAAGATATTTGGAATGGCTGGTTGGGTTGACACTTATAAGTGCTGCCTGCTTGCTGCCCAAAACATAGCAACCGTTTGTGCAGCAGAGAAGGCAGTGACACTAATAACTCATAATCCTCATAGAGGCAACCTGGTTGCTTGCCAAGTCAGCTTGAATTGCCTGTGACGGGGGAGGAGGCTGGACTTTCAAGGACGGTCAAGAATACACCAGCCTTGCTGCAAGTGAGTCTGAACAACCATTTATCTAAACATTCTCATGCAGAATAATGTCATTGCTTTACTTGAAGCCTTGCCGAGTTAAATACATTAGAAACACCAAATCCCACCTGAGCCACATTTTCTTCCAGTCTATACACATTGCCAAGATGTAAAGAGATAACTATGTGTAAACTTGTTGGGCAGATCCTTTTAACTAACCAAGAAGCAAAGGGAAAGGAAGATGAAAGAATTTAGAATCATGTGGCTAATTATATAATGGCCAAAATAAAGTCTGCTTTCCAATGTCAACTCTATCTTCCTGGATTCGAGTGCAGCTTGGACTGTGAGCTTCACACTTGGATGTTAATTTTGGCAGAACTTAAGCAGGTGAGGGAATTAAGAGGGATTGAAATTCACCTGTCTAAAGCTTGAGTGCAGCAGAGGAAGGGAGGTAGCAAAAAGGAGATAGCTCTTTTTGGTTAGAGGAGATGCAATGGAACTGGGCATAACACATGCCAACAACAGATGAGGTTGACAAATGGGTTCAGGTGCCAGGGCATGGGTGAGGTGAGGCATGGTGGGCCAACCATGGAACTCACAATGGACATGAACATGAGGAAACTTTAAGAACAGTTAGAAGAAGGCAGGAATTCCGAGTGCAAAGATAAGGCCGAATTCAAAACCCATGGATTGATCTCATACAGGACATGGAAGGAATCAGTCATCAAATAATTTTACCTAAATGATTTGGTCCTGTGTCAAGTAGCCTCTATAAACCCAATTCAGGATCTACAGATCTTGCCATAGGGAACAAATTAATAACTATCAGTTTAGCTTATTAGAAATAATGCTTTCAGCTACCAAGTGGGAGACAGAAAAGAGGTAAAGCCAAAATAGTAGTTTCTGAGGTCAAGCAGAAGTTTTATGTACTAGTACCCACTGTGAAAGTTCATAACTTTTTTTTTCCAGAACAACACAGACATACATCAGCTCACATAAATTAACATCAGCATCTCCACTTACTTGGGAATAAGAAGTTACATAAAAATCATGATAGAGTAGGAGAAATGCAGAACTGTGAGGAGATTGTGCTTTTAGAATTTTTCAAGGTATGAATATTTGCCCATCACTGTAATCTATAATTCATTTTTATAAAAAAGCACTCCATGTGGTCAAATGTCAGTGGTGATTCTGACATATTGAAGATAAACAGTTGCAGTGTCTATGCAGTTGAACAATAGCACAGAATAGTGCTGATGGAGAGAAAAATGAGGGGAGAACAAAAAGTAGACAGAATCATGGCATCAAAGGTCAAAGAAGGAAGAGAAAATGTAAACAAAGTATTAGTCATCGCTATTTCAGGTGCTCGGCTACAAGTCACTAATGGTATAACCATTTTATCTGAAAAAAATAGCAAACTGTAATTTCCCTCAAGTTTGAAAAGTTTACACATATTAGCATTCCCCCCCTTTAACATTGATCACACTATATTGTGTTTTCCTGCTTAATGTCCTTCTTCTAAGCTAGAGGCTATGCATCCAGAGGTCAGGATCCTCGTAGGTTTTGTTCTTCACCACATTTCTGGCCTCTGGAACTTTGCGTGACACTGTAGATGCTAAATAGCTAATTTCTTGGAGGGAGGGAGCAAGAAAAAAAGGAAACAAGTAGGGAAGAAGGGACAGGATGAAGGAATGACACGTAATTTTAATCAAGGTACTTAATATCTAAATAGTATAATTTGATAACTAGAGTTATCTTTAAATAATTTGAGAGAGTTTCAAAAATTGATGTTCCTAGGGTTATGGTCATGCAATGGGAACAAGACTTAGGTAGTAGAATGTAAAATGCATTGTAAACTTTTGAAAAATAAGAATTCATGGGGGATTATCAATTTACCATAAAGATTTTAATTCTGACCACTAGAAATGAATAAATCTACTGTATTAACTGAAATGATATGAGCTTAAATAAAGACAAATACAGATTATTTTGGTATCCACCCACACGTAGTACCTTCTTACACTTCTGGAGAATTTTATAAAAAAGTAAATTAAGAATACAGTCCTACTAGGTCAGTGTTGTATTAGTGTAAAATTATTTGATTCAAGAGTCGGGGGTGGAAAGGATTAGCTCTCATAATCCCATAAACCATAAACTGGGTTGCAGTTTCTTCACCTGAGAAGTGAAAGCAGTGAATCATATTATTTTTGAAGCCATTTTGAGTTACAAATGTCTTTGATTTTAGCACTAATTTTATATTTTAGTGAGAGTGCCACTAATACAGCCATGATGAAGCATATGTTCTCTTAATATACAAAGACTTTTATGGTACTTATTCTCTGTGGCTGCTAGGGGAAGTTATAAAATTCAGGATTTAAAGCATAA
>CM053606.1:128866133-128926409 GCA_028646535.1 Procyon lotor | reverse complement strand
AAAAAAATAAATAAACCCGTGTCCTTAACCAGTACTGTATACTGTCTCCATGCCCTCTCACATGGTCCAGCCTAATCAAGAGTAAAGAAAAAAGCCAAAGTAATGGGATTCAAATTGTTCATAAGGTCTGTCATGGATTCGAATGTTTGTGTCCCCTCCAAAATTCCCATGTTGAAACTTAATCCCCAATATGATGATATTAAAAGGTGGTGCCTTTCGGGGGCAATAGGGCCATTAAAGTAAAACCCTCATGAACTGGATTAGGCTCTTATAAAAGGGACATCAGAAAGTTCCCTGTCCCACTCCCCATATGAGGATACAGTAAAAAAGTGGCCACCCATGAATCAAAAAGTTGTCCCACACCAGACACCAACACTGCCAACACCTTGATTTTGTATTTCCAGTCTCCAGAACTATGAAAAGTAAACATTCACTGCTTAAGCTACCCAGTCTATGGTATCTGTTATAGCAGCCTGAATGGACTAAGACAAGATCCTTGAACCACTACTGATAGGCATTACTAACAACAGTGCTGAGTAGCATAGATCTATGAAGGGTAGATAGACATAAGGACCCACAAGGCCACCCCAGTCAACTATCCCTTCAGATGAAGGTCCATAATCACTTTCTGGAATATTACCAAGTTGCCACATCATAGGGAAATAGGGCTCTATTAAATGTTCTATCCTGGTAATGGTACATAAGACATCTACTCACAGCTCATTGGTCAGAATTGGTCACTTGATCCCCTAATCACAGACAGCCAAGAAGTCAATCCTATCCCAGAAGAAGGAAAACTGTAAATATTGGGACATCACACTAATAACTACTACAGTGCCAAGTCATGTGAGTTGTAATCCACGTGTGTAAAAAGTGCTTTGGGAGCATAAAGAAGGATACTGGAGGAATGGAGAAGGTTCCATAAAAAAAGATGACACTTAGACTGGCCCATAAAATACTGGAAAGATTCTCTTTGTAAAGATAAATGGGAAAGGGGTATTCCAGGAAAAAGAAGGGAACTATAAAACAGACTCCTAGTGTGAAGGTACCCCACATGTTCAGAAAAACAGGGAAATAGCTAGTGAAGATACAGTAGAAATGTCTACATTTTATTGTACTTAGGAGTCATCTAGGGAGCTCAGAGCCCCATCCAAGACATAATTGATCTGCAGGTTGTAAGTAGGTCCTAGGTAAATCCATTTTCCTCTTCCACCCTACTCTGTGATTCCAATTCAGGAAGTCCATGGACCACATTGTGAGATACACTGAAACAGAAAATTTGAGAAGTGACCAGGGAGGGTCTAGAACGGAAGAATTAGCTCTAGAACCAGAGGGCCCAGTTGCCCTAACAAGAGTACTGTCCTTATACTTTTGGTAAGGGAAGTAATTGGTATGTTTAACTGGAGGAGCTTTCAGAGCTGTTGGTGGTATAAAGGGAAGGCTGGAACAAGAGACTGAATCGAGGACAACCGCCCGAGGAAGCTACTGCACTAACCGGCTGTATTGTTGGTAAGGACCTGCGCTCCAGATGCTAATTTGAAGCTCGCACAGACATTATTTTAAAAAATCAATAGCAGGGGTGCCTGGGTGGCTCAGTCTTTAAGTGTCTGCCTTCGGCTCAGGTCATGCTCCTAGGGTCTGGGGATCGAGCTCCACGTCGGGCTCCCTGCTCTGCAGGGAGCCTGCTTCCCCCTCTCCTACTCCCCCTGCTTGTGTTCCCTCTCTCCTCTCTCACTGTGTTTCTCTCTGTCAAATAAATAAAAATCTTTAAAATAAATTTTAAAAAATCAATAGCAATACCAATAATCCTTTAGAACTTAGACTAATGAAAGTTTTTTTTTAAGAGAAGATTATTTTATCATTGACATTGCATGGGGAAAAGAAAATCAGACTTTTAGTTGGTTTTACTGATAATTGAAATTCTCTCCAGAAAATGCATGCCCTTATTAACTGTACCATGGAGTGGCCTACTCCCATCCCCTCACCTTAGAGTGCCTGCGGGGGGCGGGGGAGGGGGAACCAGACCAATTCAAGGAGCTTTGACAAATATATACATCCATGAAACCACCACCACAGTCAAAATAGGAAACATTTTCATCAGTCCAAATGGTTCTCTATGCCCTATCCCCAATCTCCAGCTCCGCATTTAGCAACCACTGGTCTGCTTGTCTAGATTCATGTAAGGCAATTAGACAATATGCACTCTTTTGTGACTAGCTATTTCTGCTCAGTAGACCATTCTTATGATTCATCCATGTTGACCACCCATTTTATTGCGAAGCAGGATTCCACTATACCAATGTACTGCAACTCTTTAATCTGTTCACCTGTTGATGAACATTTGGGTTGTTTCCAGTTTGAGGCTATTATGAATAAAGCTAATTTGAACAAATTTTTCTGTAGACATGATTTTGCTTTTGGGAGAAGGCTGGTAAAAACCTAAGGCTGCTAAAATTGCTGTGTCATTTGGTAACTACATGTTTAGCCTTACGAGAAACTTACCAAATGTTTTCCAAACTGGTGCCATTCTTCATTGCCACCAAGAATATATGAGAATCCTCGTTGCTTCACACCCTTGCTCACACCTGGTATTGTTAGAATTTTTATTTTTAACCATTCTGGTGGCTGAAATGGTGTCTTATTATTGACCCTGCCCTTTCTTTGTAAAGTTTTCATCAAACTAGGGACTGATACTAAATCATACCAATTCCTTTCTTAATGCTCTCAGATCCCAAATATAGCTCAAGGAAGAATTAAAACTAGGACTGTTTATAAAGATAACGTATTTCTTCAATAGTAAAAGGTAGACTTGGGATCTTAATGATGAAAGGAAGATAAAATTCTATACACTACTTTTTGGTCAACCTGACATCTCACCTCATACTTATGCAAAGAAAAGACTATTCCGGAAGTCCTATGATACTTCCTTTTCCTACCAAATGTATAAATATGTCATACAAAGCATTTGCTATTCCCAAAGGGCATCTTTTCCATATTCCAGGTAAGTTGTTTGTTTGTTTGTTTATTTTTTCATTTGCACTAAGATTAACATACAAAAGAAATTTCAGAGAATGAAGGGACACACCACATAATTCTTTTAGATTAGGAAGAAGTTTTCTTTTTTTTTTTTTTTTTAAAGATTTTATTCATTTATTTGACACAGAGATCACAAGTAGGCAGAGAGGCAGGCAGAGAGAGAGGGGGAAGCAGGCGCCCTGCTGAGCAGAGAGCCCGATGCGGGGCTCGAGCCCAGGACCCTGAGATCATGACCTGAGCTGAAGGCAGAGGCTTTCACCCACTGAGCCACCCAGGCGCCCCAGGAAGAAGTTTTCTAAGAAAGGTCCAAACCCAACTGCTCCAGAGTGAGACAGAAAGCAGAGTGGCAGTTAGGCAGCAGTAAACTGGTAGGAACATTTTGTTTCTCTGTTAACTAAGTTAACACTTTTAAACTGTTCATGGAATGGACTGTCGCTCTTAAAGAATCCCATCCTTAGTTGAAGATGATGACTTAGTTCCTAGTGGAAAAGGTTCCCAGGCACACACAAACACAGACTCCAATACACCCTCAGTTGACATCACGTAAGTCTAGATATGGGTTTGCACAATTCTGCATTTAGACATCTGCTGACAGGTGTATGAATTATTGAAACGGGCAAAAAAGCAGCATAAGCTAATTGAGATATTACTTAATAAGTACTGCATGGAAGCCAGAAATACTCATTTTTTACACCATAAATCTGCTAACTCTTTTCTTCTATTTGTGTACATGCCTTTTATCCTACCCCTGAGCAGACGTATATATTCTTAGAAATTTAAAGCTGACAGTGAGGCAGAGGTAACTACAAACATTATCTAGTCTACCAAACTCATTTTCCAAATTGAAATTGAGGCTCATACCAGTTATGTGACTTGTCCCAAGTCCCTTCTGTAGTGACAGGCAGAGTCAGATATAGAACCTAGATTTCCATTGCTCAATCTCCAATACCATCATCCTGTGTCCCATGGTGGCTAAAAGAACTGGAGTACAAAGATTTAAAAAACAAACATACATATTTATAAAACATTTAAGCAAATGTGATTTCCTAATGGCTTAGCAAAATGAAAGTAAAAATTTCTAAAAAGAGCTAAAGTTACTTCCAGATGGCATCAGTTTATTCCTTCCAATTCTCCACCATAAAAACAATTAATTAATTAATTTTAAAAATGAGGAAGTCAGGGCGAAGAGTTCTCTTTTCTCAAAAATTACCTGGAAAGGAATTCTACATCATCTCCAACCTTCTAACACTGTTACTTCAATAAAGAAATTAATTCTTCTTTGCAATCAAACATAACAAAGAAACTATAGTATTTTGCTTTGCATCCTGGGTGAACTCTTAGGTCTTGCCCTCCTGCATTCAACAATATATGGGTGTACAAAGACATTAATATCCTACAAAGCCCAAGACTGACAAATAAAGCAGATATCAGGAGGATTATCTTTGGTAGGGATTCCCGTGAATCTAAATCTCCTAGACTGCTCCCACTTTCTAGTTTGGGATCAAATGATTATCTTGAATTAAATGATTTTCTCATGTCTCCTACCTGACATTCCACACAGCCCAGGTCCCTTCACAATTTGACTCAAATTTCCTGGAAATTCGGCCGAAATTCAATCTTGGCTTGTGAATCTTGGCAAAGGATTCTGCTGGCTGCTCCAAGCTCCCCCCAGCCGGCAGCATGCTCTCTTTTCCCTCTCTGGAGGACCCAGGGGGCACAGTTTTACTGTGTGTTTGTGTTGGTTAGCCTTCTCAAGTCCAGTGTGACGTCTCTTTTCCCGAGTTCCAGGTCTATCGTTCCCTGATGTTCTTACCCCACCCCAGAGAGAAAATAAAAACCCTGGGATCATACTAACAGCAAAAACTTCTATAGTATCCTCCAGCGTGGCCAGTTTAATCTCGGGCTTCTTCTTCTCCTGCCATGGCCACCTGGACAGCACTCTTTATAGCTCCACCATCCTTTGACACGATTGTCCTAAACACCCCTTTAGTTACTCTTCACTTTATCATGTACCCCATGACACCATGGGGTGAGAGAGTCTATAAAGTATATTGCTCCTATTTTATCAGTTGGAGATTCCAGTAATGAGTTAAAATTTTTCTATCTCCAGGCATAAGGAATTCCAATCAGGGAAATTTTGAAACTTAAAATGAACTCTCACTTCAAATATAATCTGCAGTCTTCTCAAACTAATAGGTGCATTTAGAGCAACTGTAACTGTAAATTTGTGATTGCATTAAATCCCAAAATGACTATAAATGTGAGGATTCTAAAATCCATGGTAAAAAAATAAATAATAAAGTAAAATAAAATCCACGGTAGGGGCACCTGAGTGGCTCAGTCGGTTAAGGGTCTAACTTCATCTCAGGTCACGATCTCAGGGTCCTGGGATCCAGATCCAATGTTGGGCTCCCCCCTCAGCAGTGAGTGTGCTTCTTGCTCTCCTTCTGCCCCTCCCCCTGCTTGTGCATTCACTCTCTCCCTCATAAAAATAGATAAAATCTTCAAATCAAATAAAATACATGTTAAATTAAGCAGATAAAAATACTCAAAAAAGTTGGTGTGGAGTAGGAAAAACTGCTATAACTTAAAAGCATAAAAAAAGCTGTAACAATTTGAAGCATTTTTATCCTGACATATAACTCAGGAGGTGGACTATGAAATTAAAAAAAAAATCCAAGAAGACATAAGAGTTTAATAAATGCTAAGGAAAATTCAAATCAGAATACTTGTTTGCACTAATCAAACCATAAGAGACTCTTAATTAGAGAGAACAAATTGAGGGTTGATGGAGGGAAGGTGGGCAGAGTATGGGCTAAATGTGTGATGGGTTTTCAGGAGGACACTTGTTGGGATGAGCACTGGGTGTTATATGTAAGTGATAAATCACTAAACTCTACTCCTGAAAACAATATTACAGTATATGTTAACTAGATAGAAATTAAATAAAAATTTGAAACAAAAAAAGAACATAACTCAACACCCAGAAAACAATAACCCAATTAAAATATGGGCAGAAGGCATGCACAGACATTTCCCAAAAGACAACCTACAGATGGCCAATAGACACATGAAAAGATTCTCAGTATCACTGATCATCAGGGAAAAATACAAATCAAAACTACAATGAGTTATCACTTCATGCCTGCCAGATTGGCTAAAACCCATAACACAAGAAACAACAGGTGTTGGTGAGCCTTCTCCACCTTCTACACTCTTGGAGGGAATGCAAGCTAGGGCAGCCACTTTAGAAAACACTTCCTCAAAAAGTTAAAAATAGAAGTACCCTATGACCCAGCAATTGCACTAGTAGTTATTTACCCAGAGAACACAAAAGTACTAATTCAAAGGGATACATGCACTCCTATGTTTATAGCAGCATTATCAACAATAGCCAAATTATGGAAGGAGCCCAAATGTCCACCAACTGATGAATGAATGAAGATGTGGTATATCTACACAATGGAATATTACTCAGCCACAAAAAAGAGTGAAATCTTTCCATTTGCAACAATGTGGATGGAGCTAGAGAATATTATGCTAAATGAAATAAGTCAGAGAAAAACAAGTATCATATGATTTCACTCACATGTGGAATTTAAGAAACAAAACAAATCAAAACATATTTGATCATTTGATCATTTGATCAAATGATAAGGGAAATAAAAAAGAGAGGAGAACAAACCAAGGAACAGATTCTTAACTATATTCCTAAACTCTATTCTTAATTATAGAGAGCAAACTGATGGTTACCATAGGGGAGGTTGGGGGCGGATGGATTAAATAGAAAATGGGAATTAAGGAGTGCACTTGTTGTGATGATGTATGGAAGTGTTGAATCACTAAATCATGTACCTGAAACTAATATTGCACTGCATGTGGGAGAATTTTGAGAGAAACACAGCTACGCTGTAGATAAGACCAGAGATAAGTGCCTCTGGTGAGTTGTCAAAGAGAAGAACAGCATGACATAAGGGACAACACCCTTAGCAGATACTACAATGAATTATACTGAGTGACTTCATCTAATGCTCCTCAGTATGTTCCGTTGTGCCAAAACACCATTTAATTGAAATAAGTGGAATTTATTTAATTAAAATAAATGGGTCATTAGAGTGACATATAATTTATCATCCAAATAATGGGGTACAATATTGCACTCCCAATATTCCACTGCATATTGCACTGGAATTTAAATAAAAACTTAAAAAAAAGAAAAAAGAGGAAACTTCTCTTAACTCAGAGTAGAGTTGGACTTTATAAGTATAAAGGCGTACTCAAAACATAAAAGGATAAGCTGATTATATATGACCTCAGAGGGTGAGAATATTTTAAATAAATTTTGGATGTCAAAATCACTGAAATCAAAATACAACAGCAGAACAAACAAACAACCAAAAAGTGGACAAGTATCTTTTGCTCACATAATAGCAATGTATATGCTAGCTAGCTAGCTAGTTAGTCAAGTACATAGTTAATATATGTGAATGGTTTTTGTAAATCAAACAGGAAAAAAATGAAAACAGCAGCTTAAAATGAACAAAGGATACCTATAGAAAACTCATAAGAAATAATATTAAAATGGCCCATAATCATATGAAATACGTATGATCTAGGCATCAGTGGATATGGCCAGAAACTGGTATTTCAAAGACATAAAATTAAGAGACAAATTTTCACCTAATAAATTTATAAATATTAAAGACAAGTCTGGTGTTGATGAGGTAGAAATAGGCTTTCTCATCCATTATCACTCTGAATTTAAACTGGTAATTTCTGAAAGTCAATTCAGAAATATGTATGAAGAACCTTACAAATGTCAAATCTTTAACCTAGATACTCAACTGCTAGACATTATGTCTAACACAATAGGAAAACAAAAATATGCAAATGCATATGTATGGAGATGGTCATCGTAAGAGCATAATTTATAAGAGATGTTGACTTTTCAAAATAAAGATACATAGGCAAATCAGTGCAAGAATGAAGTAGGTAAAGACTCCTGCCCCAGGGGTGCCTGGGTGGCTCAGTCGTTAAGCATCTGCCTTCGGCTCAGGTCATAATCCCAGGGTCCTTGGATCGAGCCCCGCATCGGGCTCCCCGTTCAGCAGGAAGCCTGCTTCTCCTGCTACCATTCCCTCTGCTTGTGTTCCCTCTCTCGCTGTGTTTCTCTCTGTCAAATAAATAAAATCTTAAAAAAAAAAAAAGACTCCTGCCTCAAACATCTGTTTTAATCCATACTATTTCTATGCAAAGTTATTAAAAATGTCAATGTTACTAGGATGGCCCTGATTAAGGCTAGATCATACAAAAGGACAATACAGGAATAGGTTTGGAATCAATGGGAAAAACCCTGCATTAAGATCATGTCAGCTCCAGATCTCTGAGATTTCAACATTGGCGCCACAGAAACTGACTGCTAGGAATACTGGTAGACATTCACACCAGGGAGGCTTTGGGACCTCCTTGGTAAGCAAAGACCTGTGTACTTCAAGTCCATTGCAACAAGGTTGCCTTTCTTCCTATTTTGCCTGGGACAGTCCGGGTTTATTCCTGTTGTCTGGCTATAAATGGTTAACAGGTACTTTCTTTTACTCTCAAAAGTGCCCCATTATTTGGATGATAAATTATATGCCACTCTAATGACCCACTTATTTTAATTAAATAAATTCCACTTATTTCAATTAAATGGTGTTTTGGCACAACGGAACATACTGAGGAGCGTTAGAGGAAGTCACTCAGTATAATTCATTACAGTATCTGCTAAGGGTGTTGTCCCTTATGTCATGCTGTTCTTCTGACAACTCACCAGAGGCACTTACCTCTGGTCTTATCTACAGTGTAGCTGTGTTTCTCCCAAGGATCTGCTGTATTCTTGTCTCCTAGACCCAGTTGCAGAACTGGTCTTTTCTCTTACTTTGTGTTCAGCCATTGCTAGATACTTGGCACCAACTGTCATACCTTCAGTCGGATCGTGGCTCTTGAGTTCTGGGAGACAAATTACTAGGTCTGTAATTTACCATTTAACCTCCCCTTCAAGTTGAAAATTGTTGTTCATCTTATGGATTTAAAAATAGCAGAAATATCATGCCACCCACCCACCATTGAACAATAGGATTCTGGTCTCCAAAAGACACATGTTACACTAAGGGTGGCTGGGAGGCGGGGCGGGGTGGGGGGCGGTGAGTAGGGATAGGGTGGGTTGCGGACATTGGGGAGGGTATGTGCTATGGTAAGTGCTGTGAAATGTGTAAGCCTGAAGATTCACAGACATATACCCTGGGGCAAATAATACATTATATGTTAATAAAAATTAAAAAAAAAAAAAAAAAAGACACATGTTACAATAAGAACATGATAGACACCAGCACCACACAGCACACATTTGTCAGGTCACCTTCTCATATAGCCAGTGTCTTACTAATGATGCATCAATAATAAAATTAATTAATTAATTAATTAACACATTCCCAGAGTTCAGTCAAAAAAGGAAACCCAAGGCTTATGTCCTGATGATCAGTTGATTGGAGAGTTTATTCCTATACCTAGTATCTCCTACTTCTTTATTTAAGACAGCTTTTGGGGTTCTAGACCTATAGAATGCTGTTGCTCTAAATGGCACTCTGATTTGGCTAAGGATATGACAGAATTCTTTCTCCAGTTGCTAGAGGATGGTCAGGACTGTTAGTGACAGAATTTCAAGCAGCAAGAGAAGCCCGGCAATTGATCACAGCCATCTTCAACAGTAGTTGGCAGAGGAAGGAACTTAAAATAGAATATAGAAGGTTTAGGCAACAAACTGCAATTTTGTTTTCCTTTCTGATATTTGTACTGAGCATCACCATTTCCTCACTTATAAAGACATATTTTAAATATGACATGGTCATACGATCTTTGGAACTTTTCTGCAGATCTAAAACTATTTTTTAATAGATTTTTAAAAGATTGATTGGACAGAGTGAGCACAGCAGGCAGAGGGAGAGGGAGATTTTTTTTTTTAAGATATATTTATTTATTTGACACAGAGAGAGTGAGCACAAGTAGGGAGAGCAGCAGGCAGAGGGAGAGGTGGAAGTAGGCTTCACGCTGAGCAGGAAGCTCGATGCAGGGATCAATCCCAGGGCCCTGGGACTGTGACCTGAGCCGAAGGCCAACACTTAATGACTGAGCCACCCAGGTGCCCCAATCTAAAACTATTTTAAAGTAAAAAGGTTATGTTTTTAAAAGGACAGTGTCTTTAAAAAAAAAAAAAACAAAAAAAAAAAACTAGCTGTTAATGTTGCTAAACAAATATTTACAGTTCTCCACACTCCAGGCACATGGTAAGATTGCATTTCCTGGACCCTTGTAGTTACATACAGCCATGTGACCATCTCTGACCGATGAATTAGGCTGGAAGCATTCCTGGCATTGCAGTTAGGTCCTGCTATATAAGATACCACTTTCCCTCTACCACAGTGATCGAGAATGTTCTAGCAAGTGGATGCTCTCCCACTCTGGGTCTTAAGTAATGATAAAGGAGAAACAGAACAAAAGTCCCAACTGACCATTGATGGACATGGAGATAGGAACTTTTATTTATTATTTATTTTTATTATTATTATTATTATTATTATTATTATTATTATTATTATTTATCAGCACCTGGGTGGCTCAGTTGTTAAGTGTCTGCCTTTGGCTTAGGTCATGATCCCAGAGTCCTAGGATAGAGCCCCACATCAGGCTCCCTGCTTGGCAAGAAGCCTGTTTCTCCCTCTCCCACTCCCCCTGCTTGTGTTCCCTCTCTGTCTCTCTCTGTCAAATAAATAAACAAAATGTTTAAAAAAAAACTTTTATTTTTTAGGTCACTGAGGTTTGAGATCTGCTTTTGTTCCACAGCATAATGAAGGATATGTTGATGTAACATATTAGAACTTTAGCTAGAGTGGTGAAATCCAAGTTTATTTAAGTGTACTCTGTGTGTGTGTATATGTGTGTGAAGTTTGTTAAATGGTCCCTTGTGCACTATAGTATGACTCTAACTGTACACTATTTGTAGTATTTGTCTGAAAGAGTTCAGGTTAATGTCTATTCTCTTGCAGTAATAAATCAGAGTTGTCTTTCATTTTCAGAAGTGCCCCAAGCCACACAACAAATAATAGCTATGCTAGGACTACAGCCCACCTCCAGCAAATGGATTAGAATTCACGGTATGCAATTTGTATTCAAACTTCAATAGACATTTCTGTCTTATTTTCCTAACTTTACTTCCCTTCATGTTTTCAAGTTATTTAAAAATTTCTTATTTTGCTGTAATGTATATGCCTTTCAAAACTCCTACTGGTGACTGATTAGCCCTGAGATTAACTAGATATTGTGTTAATGAGTGTTGTATCAGTGAGGGCTTTTAATTGCCAGTGACAGAGGCAAATTCTGGCTAAATCAAGAAGAAAAAGAATTAATAAGGTATCAGGTAACACATGCCCTCCTCACTAGGGAGTACTGGGTGTGGTATATGAACAATGAATCTTGAAACACTGAAAAAATAAAATTAAATTAATTGGAAAAAAATCAAAAATATAAATAAGTAAGTAAGTAAGTAAGTAAGTAAGTAAATAAATAAATAAATAAATAAATAAATAAATAAAAAGAAGGTATCGGGTAATTAACAGAATCTTTAGAAGATCTTGAAACTAAGTAGCCATGGTTCCCAAATACAGAATCTTGTTCAGTAAGGAAACACCTTCAGCTGACTGGCCTGCAGCCTTAAAGGGAAAGTTATCCTTTACTTCTTGAGTTATGAGCTCTTGAATAAAATTCCTAATATAGGTATTCATGACTGTTATGTTGGGTGCCAATGTTCTTCTGTAAAGAAGTTTGGAAAATCAAAAATCTAGCATTTTCAGCCACTATAGTAAAGGTCTGGGGGCGCCTGGGTGGCTCAGTGGGTTAAAGCCTCTGCCTTCGGCTCAAGTCTTGATCTCAGGGTCCTGGGATCGAGTCCCGCATCCGGCTCTCTGCTCGGCAGGGAGCCTGCTTCCCCCCCTCTCTCTGCCTGCCTCTCTGCCTACTTGTGATCTCCCTCTCTGTCAAATAAATAAATAAAAATCTTAAAAAAAAAAAAAGTCTGTTCCACACAAGATACATAGGATGGGGAATTAAACAGATATTCTCTTGACGTTTTACTAAGGGTTTAGATGCTGAACCAGAATGAATAAAGAGCCAAAATAAATGACAAATGTCTATTTTAGGCAACTAAATTCAATGCAGAAATACAAATGATCACTATAGTGCTCACCCATGCGGCTTGGTCCTATCCTATCTGTTCCCCTTTACTGAGACCACAGCCACTATTTGAAAAGCCACGCATTCATTCACTTCATACCAATTTGTAAATTCCTCCTTTACAAATGACTGCAGAGAAAATGACTAAATGAAAGCAAACATCCTTCATCTTCCGCCACAAAAAATCTGGAGTAGCATCTCCATCTCTGTATCTAGATACAATACCAGCAATCCTTTTTAAATTTAATTTTCTTTAAATTAAATTAATATATAGTGTATTATTAGTTTCAGAGATGGAGTTCAGTGGCTTATCAGTTGCACTCAGTGCTCATCACATCACCCAGTGACCCCAACTCCTCCCTTCTTCCCCTCAGCAAACCTTGTGTGTTTCCCATAGTTAAGAGTCTCTTATGGTTTGTCTCCCTCTCTGATTTCGTCTAATTTTATTTTTCCCTCCCTTTCCCTGTGATCCTGTTTTGTATCTTAAATTCCACATATGAGTGAAATCATACAGTATTTGTCTTTCTCTGACTGATTTTGCTTAGCATAATGAGTCTTTAGTCTCAACAAATTTGCCTATTTTGGACATTTCATATAAATGAAATCATAAAACATGTACTCTTTATAACTGTCTTCTTTCACTCAGCATAATGTTTTCAAGATTTGTCCATGTTGGAGCACTTACTATTCCTTTTTATGGTCAAATAATATTTCACTATATGAGTATACCATATTTTATTTATTCATTCATCAGTTGATGAGTCATTTCTACTTTTTTTCACTATTATGAATAACACTGCTATAAATATTTAGGTACCAGTTTTCAGTATAAATGCCTGTTTTCGTTTTTTGGGCATATACTTAAGAATGGGATTGCTATGTCTTATGGTAACTCTGTTTAACCTTTTGAGGAACTGCCAGACTGTTTCCCAAAGTGGCTGCACCATTTTACATTTCCGCCAGCAGTGTATGAGGGCTTTCTCTGTATCCTCACCAACACTAGTTGTTATCCGTCTTTTTGATCAGAGTCATCCTAGTGGGTGTTAAGTCATAAGTCACTGCGGTTTTGATTTGCACTTCACGATAACTAACGGTATTGAGCGTCTTTTCATGTGTGTATTCGCCATTTGTATATCTAATGATATTGAACATACTTTCATATGCTTATTCACCATTTGTATATCTTTCTTGGAGAAATGTCTATTAAGATCCTTTGATTAATTTTTTTTTTCTTTTTTTTTAGAGAGAAACACAGCGAGAGAGGGAACACAAGCAGGGGGAGTGGTAGCGGGAGAAGCAGGCTTCCTGCCGAGCAAGGAGCCCGATGTGGGGCTCGATCCCAGGACCCCGGGATCATGACCTGGGCCGAAGGCAGACGCTTAACGACTGAGCTACCCAGGTGCCCCTCCTTTGATTAATTTTAATTGAGTTATCTATTACTGAGTTGTATGAGCTCTTTTTATACTCTGTGAACAGGACCCATAGCAAATATATGATTTGAAAATATTTTCTCTCACTCTGTGGATTGTCTTTCATCTTTTTTTATGGTGTTCTTTGAAGAACAAATGTCTTTTAATTTTGATAAAGGTTGGTGTGTCTGGTTTGTTTTTTTTGTGGGGTTTTTATTTTGTTGTTGTTGTTGTTGTTGTTGTTGTTGTTGTTCGTCATTTGTGCTATTCTTCTTTAGTCAGTTCCAGGAGGTTGTAGTTATCTAAAAATCTAATTTTTTGACATTCAGTCGTTCACAGTATTCCTTTAATATCCTTTTTATTTGGGTAAGATCAGTAGTGATGTAACTAAGTTTTGTGATTTGATTATTCTCTTAGATTTCATTTATTTTTTCTATTGTTTTTCTATTTTCTATTTCATTAATTTCCACCCTAACCTTAATTATTTCTTTCCTTCTGCTTGCTTTAGATTTCATTTTTCTTCTTTATCCAATGTATTAAGGTGAAAGTTTAGGTAATTCATTTGAGATATTTTTTAATGCAGGCATTTTAGATATAAATTTTCCAGTTAAGCACTGCTTTGGATGCATTCCATACATTTTCATAAGTTGTATCTTCATTTCCATTTATCTAAGAGTATTTTCTAATTTTCCTTGTAATTTTGTGTGGGCCCATTGGTAATTTAAAAGCATATTAATTTCCATACATTTTTGAATTCCCAAATTTCTTTTTGTTATTGATTTCTAAATTTATTCCATTATCGTCAGAGAGCTTACTTTGTATGATTTGAATACTTTTACATTTATTGAGGCTTATTTTTTGGCTTCGTATGTGGACTATCTTGAAGAATGCTCAATACATACTTGCAAGGAATATGTAGGCATTCTACCATTGTCAGATAGAGTGTTCTACAGACATTTATTATTATTAGTTACAGTTGGTTTATAGTGTTGATCTTCTGCATGTTTGTTCTTTTTATCATTGCAAGTGGGATACTGAAGTATGCAAATATCACTATTCAATTGTTTCTTTAATTCTGTCAGTTTTTGCTTCATATATTTTGAGGCTCTGTTGTTAGGTGCACATATGTTTATAACCATTTTATCTTCTTAATGGATTGACACTTTTATCATTATAAAATGTCCCTCTATCTCTAGCAACAATTTTGTTTTTAAGTCTATTTTGTCTTATACTTGTATAGCCACTCCACCTTTCTTACAGTTGTTACTTGTATGGTACATATTTTTACACCTTTTACATTCAAACTGTTCATGGATTTAAAGACTATCTGGTATCATTTTCTTATTCCAGTATAGTTTTATTCACATTTACCTCCTTTGTGCTGCTATTATCAAATATATTACATTTCCTTATGTCACAGGTCCAATAATAAGATTACATACGTACTGTTTTATATAATTGTTTTTAAGATTTTACTTATTTAGGGGCACTTGGGAGGCTCAGTCATTGGGTGTCTGCCTCCAGCTCAGGTCATGATCCCAGGGTCCTGGGTTTGGAGCCTCGCATTAGGCTCCCTGCTCAATGGGATGCCTGCTTCTCCCTCTTCCACTCCCCTTGCTTGCATTCCCTCTCTTACTGTCTCTTTCTCTGGCAAATAAATAAATAAAATCTTGGGGGGGAAGATTTTATTTATTTATTTATTTATTTATTTATTTATTTATTTGGCACAGAGAGAGAGAACAAGCAGAGGGAGTGGCAGGCAGAGGAAGAAGCAAGATACTTGCTGAGCAAGGAGCCTGATGAAGGATTCAATCCCAGGACCCTGGGATCATGACCTGAGCCAAAGGCAGACACTTAACTAAGTGAACCACCCAGGTGTCCCTACAACTATTTTTCAATTAGTTAAGAGAAGAAAGGTTTTTGTTTATCTGGCAATTTGTTTATCTGGCAATGTCATTATTTCACCTTCATTTGTAAGGGATATAGTTTTCTTAGATTCTTGGTTGACATATTTTTCTTTCAGCATTTTTGATGTTACCCAGTTGCTTTTTGCCCTCCAGTGTGTCTAATGAGAAATTGGAGGTTTATCTTACTAGGATTTCCTTGCACATCTCAAGTCATTTATCTATTACTATTTTCTAAATTTTCTCTATCTTTAGTTTTCAACATTTTTACAATGATGTATGTGGGTGTGACTCCCTTTCAATTCATCCTATGCAGTTGAGGTTCCTGAATGTATAGATTAATGTTTTTCATCAAATTTGGGACAATTGCAGCCATTATATTTTCAAATATTTTTCTGTCCCCTTTTTTTCCCCTCTCCTTCGGATACTCCCATTATATATATGCTGGTACACTCATTTCACTGAGAATCTGCTCATTCTATATTCCTTTTTCTCTTTATTCTTTAGATTACTTAATCTCTATCAAGTTATCTTCAAGGTTATGGATTCCTTCCTCTACCAATTTAACTCTACTGTTGAGCCCCTCTAGTGAATTTGTCATTTCACTTATTGTAATTTATAACTCCAGAATTTCTATTTGGTTCTTTTCTATAATTTGTATATTTCTATTCCCTATTCAATGAGAAATACATCATTTCATTCTTTTTAAAGAATTATTTATTTTAATAGCTACTGTGAAGTCTTTGTTATTCAAGAATGACACCTGGTCCCTCTCAAAGGCAGTTTCTAATCGGTGCTTTCTTTCCTGTGTGTATGTTACACTTTCCTGGTTTTTTTTACATGTCTCATTAATTTTTGTTGAAAACTGGACATTTTAGATTAAATATTGTAGCAACTCTGGATACTAATGCCATCTGTCCCTCAGGTATTGTTTTTGTTGTTGTTTGCGTTTTTGGGTTTTTTGGTTTTGTTTTGTTTTTTTTTTTGAATGACTTCCCTGAACTATTTTAGTCAAGTCTATTTCCCCAACAGTGTTCAGTCTCTGATGTCATGCCTCAATGGTACAGCCTTGGGCATGCTCAGTCACCCTGGTTTGATAGTGGTTTATCTTCTCTTTTATTGTCTCTTTTCCTGATACTTCTATTAAGCTGTTGTGGTGGTGTCATAGTCAGCTGTTGCTTCTACCCACTGCCGGCTGACTGCACTGTGTTTTAAATAATGCCACAGGGCATAGATTTCTCTATAGTTTGATTCCATTAAATTTGAGTTTCTTTGCAGTGGCAATCTTTGAAGCCAGGCTTTGAGGTTTGTTATGAAGGGTCTTTTTAGCTATCTCTTTCCTCGGTTCTATCCGCCAACCTTCTCTCTGGTTTATAGTTTAGCTTACTGCTCTCAAGAAGCTATCAGATTCCTCTCAATTGGTTATCACCACAACCTCCATTGTTTTTGAGAACACACTTAGGTATATAAACTTCCACACACTCGGTTTCATATAATAAAGTCAGTTGCTTTGGAGAAAGCTCAAAGCTCTCTGTTCTTATGGCCTGCTCTCTCTCTGGCAAAACATCTGCACCACTGTTCCAGAGCTTAGGGTAGAGACAGTGACCCACTTCTCTCAAATGATACCCCTGAACAGGGTGCTAGGCTAGAGCGGCAGCCTTTGGTCTTCTCAGCATGCCTCTCCCTGTGAATGAGCCCCGCCCTATAAGATTGGACAGGGACAATCAGGGTACCAGTATTCTTGGCCTGCCATGCCTGAGATAGAGTTTCTACCCCGTGTGCATAAGATAGGTAGAGAAAGAGAGCCTTGGACCCATCAGCTACTCTTTCTGAGGACAGAGTCTTTGCAAAGTGGATTTAGTGACAGGGGTATAACCCACAGTTGTATCTTTGAAGCATAACATCTGAGGCTGCACACTGTGGAGGACTGTGGTGGCCTGCACTTCCCAGGAAGATAGCATAGCCCTCCGCTAGGAGGGGAGAGAGCCCTGTCTTCTTAGCTGCATACACCCGGAAGTGGGGAGGGAGGGACTGAACTGTGACTCAAATGCCACCAATTCCTTCTATTCTTATTGATATCATACATATTCTTAAATAAATGCTTCTTTATTCATCAAATTAAATGTACTTCATTCAAGTATATTTCTAATTGTACACCTTTAAGATAATTTCCAAAGATTTTCATTTTTTAAGTGATTTTCAACAAGCTACAGTTGTTTCATTGAACAAAGGTTTACAGAGCTCATCACTTCACCATTCCAGAAGTCATCTCTCATTCATCTTAAGTAGTTGTTTGAACTTCAAAAAGTTTTGGTTAGTATGCTATACGGATTTTACTGTAAAACCTTCCTAGAGCTAAGGTCTCCTGCCTCCCTTGTTTTCTCCTCACTCTCGTGCTGTTCACCTCATCAAAGTGTCACATTGGAAGAATCAGAAACGTCAATGATGTCGATTTTCTTCTCAATACCCCAGAAACTACTGGATCACTGGCCTACAGCAGTTCACAAGTGACTTTTAGGGTACACATGCTTATCTTGTTTCACATAAGACCAAAAATTCAGCTGCAGTTTCCTTCCAAAGTCTTTGTCTTAAGTTTAATTTCAAGTACACTTGCAATTATATCCTTCACTTTAAGCTTCTCCTTTATGAAGCAATGGTGATGCAACATATATTCCACACAGACAGCCAGAACTGTGACACCACTAAATGATTTAGTAATGTGACATCGACCCTAATATATATAGCCACTCCCATTGTGAAGAAATCTTCCAGTCTTGGCCAATTACTTGATATTGCCATCGTGTTTACCGAATATTTAAAGAAAAAAAAAGCAATTTTGCCAAAGGTAAACATATATACAGCAGTGCTTCTACTGTTTTCTACATTTTGCTTCTATTAGAAACAGAGTAGTGCACATGTTTACAGTATCACAGTTTTTCTGAATATTAATAGAGTTATATAAGGTCCTAGCCAACTCACCCATCTGCAAATTTCATTGGTATACACCATCCCATCTCCTTAGTCATGAGCAAAACTATTAATATATGCCAGCCAAAGACCAACCCCACTGATATTATACTTGATATTCTCCTTTGCCTTTTAATTAATGAAAAAACCATTGAAAATTGCTAGGAGCACCATTTTAACCAGGTGTGCACTCGCTTGGCAGTGCACAAAAAAACTGGGGCATTCTGGTAGGTAACTGGTCTAAAGAAAATTTCTCTTCAACATTTTAATCTAGCCATGCCCCCGTGTTTAGAATTACATTGAAAACTTTGGTTTCTCTTTATGGTACTCCACTTCTACTCCCAGATCCAGAGGCTCATTAATGAGGATGAGATGGCAATCAATTCAATCTACAGATGAAGAGACAGAATCTATTGTGAATAATTTAGGTGCACGGACGGCATATAAGTTTAATTTTGAGCTAATCTCAACACATAATTATTAATTTCCTAGAATACTATGCTGAGAAAGATTCTGAGGCCCTATATGGAGTCAGTGGGAAGAATGTTGCATGATTAGCAAGGTTCACCTGCAACATAGGAGAGAATAAAGGCAGTACTCATATTATTTATGCACTGTCAACAAGGGCCTAGATTCAATGACCCTGATATTATTTCCAGGTACACGATGCTATATTCGGTAAAACTGCTATTATCCAAGCAATATTTCTTCATAGAGTGACAATCTTCACAAAGCTATATTCCTTCATACAATATGAAAAGTATGATATGAATATGATATAAACTATCCTGCTGTTCTTAGTTTCTCTTAAGTCATGCTTAAGCCATCTTGCTTTCTTTATGCTGCTTGCCTGTGAATACTGACATCAGAAAACTCTTCTTTTAAGTTCTATAACAAATGTTTTGAACATTAAGAAAGCCTACTAGAAAAGGACAGTAAGAAGCACTTTCCACTAGATGGATTAATAAACTGAGGGATATTGTCCAACAGAGATGATGAGTGATTTATGGTTGTCTGTACAACATGAAGATTTTTAGAAGGCCAAAAAATATTAGTGAGTAATGATGAACAGAGTAAGTGCTTCCTGGGACATAATGTATCTGTACATGTCAATTCTGTGCCTTTGTGGGCTTCCATTCAGAAATAGCTGGGACCTGGGACAGTGATCCATTCCATATTATCATAAAGTGGTCAGCTTGAAAATTTTTTACTTATTTGAAAGGAATTTAGTATTATTCTCTAAACTCTCAAGACACACAAACACTCAGGCCTCAGAACAATATATTTAGTCGATTTCTGTCAAGCTCATATAAACTACTTTTTCACTTTCAGTATAGTTTAGTGCTTTGATGATAAAAGGGTTTTGAGGCTGAAATACCAGTTTCTCTAGTTATTCTGATTGAAAAGCAGCTGAAAACATACAAATAGCTCAATTTTTTTTTCTCTTAAGTCTTAGAACAGGCCAATGTTTTTAGCCTCAGAAACCTTCAAATTTAACATGATCTAAACCAGTGCTAATCAAAATGTGGTCCACAGACTAGAACTGGCCGTGGACTGCTGTTTACTATTAATCTGCAAAAAGTACAAAATGGAGAATAAGTGTTTATAAACATTTATAACAATTTGACAAAGTAGCTTTATTTGAATTAAATAACAAATCTGGGATTGATTTTTGGATATCTTTGTGGTTTCATTTTTAGACTGATTCATTTTTATCATACTTTATAAAAGAATCAATCCATGTTAGATTGAAAATAAAATCAGTGCTTCACCACAGATAGTTTGAAATAGCTGAGCACTTGAGTTTATGCCCTACCTTTCTACCTATTCTTCTGTGAAAAACAATTATGAGTAATAAATAGAAATTCTCCCATTTATATTCCCCGTAAAATATAATTGTATGCTCTATATTAGTTTTGTATTCCTGTGTAACAAATTACCCAAGTTTAGCAGCTTAAAGCAATGCCCATTTATTAGCTCATAGTCCTTTAGGTCAAAAGTCTGGCACAGCATGGCTGATTTCTCTGCTCAATATATCACCTGGCAAAAATCAAGGTGTTGGCTGAACTGAGTTCTTACCTGGAGGCTCTAAGGAAAAGTCTACTCCTAGGATCGTTCTTGTTGTTAGCAGAAGTTAGTTCCTTGCGATGACGGGACTGAGGTCCTCTTTCCTGACTGGCTGTCAGCCAGAACCCACTCTCAACTCCTAGACAGTGCCCATAACTTTTTTGTGACTTGCCTTCCTTCATCTTTAAGCTAGTAACAGTGCATCAAGTCCTCCTGCTTCAAATCTCTGACTTCCTCTTCTGCGACCCCTGCCATGGGTTAGGTCAGGCCCACATGGATTATCTCCCTCCATTAAGGTCAGTTGTGCCATATAACATAACCTGACCATTTAGTAAAGTCCATCACATTCGCATTGTCAGGATGTCACAGCCATGTACTCCATGGGGGAGGGGGGGTGGGGAGGGAGGAGGGAATCTTTGAGGCAATCTTAGAATTCTGTCTAACATGCTCTGTTAAATTTCATATCTGAACTTGGCAACTGTTTCCTTTGAATTCTGGCCAATAAAGACTCTTGACCATTAAATAACATTCTTTACATAAATCTGTGCCTTGTTTGGAGCAGGTCTTTCTTTGTGCAAAATAGGTTAAAATTGTTTAATTTCAATGACCCAAATGATATTGACTAAATACTTCTTGTTTAAAAAAAAAAAGGAACTGCACCTGTGTACTATATATTATAATGTTTAATATCAATATCTCAAATTTCATAGGGTGTGAATAAAATAAAATTATGTCTTTAAAAATTAATTTTTGTAAAGTTCAAATATTATTTTTAAAAAAACCCTTCCCATTAAGAGTTATTTCAAAGGAATGCCTGCCGTTTCTGCTAACTTATTATAGATCCATCCTTTTATAACATAAACCAAGGACTGTGTGATAAAGCATACCAGTTAGAAATATAAACAGATATAGATAACTTAAGTAATACTCTTCTCTTCTATGAATACAGTTTATGTCACTTAAAAGCTGGAATCAAAGGAAACCTATTTTTAGAGATATGTAGAGCTGGAAGATGTAGCAAGCAATAGCAACACTAGCTAATTAAGCCAAATACCATTCATGGTCTCTGTTAGCATTTTAGGTTTCAAGATGAAACAAGATGGAAAAAGTATATGATCCCTTGATAAGTATAACTTGCAAAAAGTTGGCAAACTGGTAGGAATTAAAAGCCAAAAATAGCAGTTTTGCTGTGTAATTTTTTTTCACAATGACTTTATAGCTCCACATCCCAACTTGCATTACTCATTTTGTAAAATAAAGAGAAAACTATATTTAAAAAAAAAGAACTTATTTTAAATAAATTTCTCCACCAAATTGACCAGTTTAAAGAAAATATTCCATGGGCTGATGGCTTCTGAGGTTCCATATGGGGAAAAAGAGAACCAAATATTATTTGACACTGAGAATAACACAGCCAAATATATAATAATTGTAGTCAGTGTGACTTAACCTCTGTTTAGTAATTGTGGCTGGTTTTTTTTTTTAAAGGTTTTATTTATTTGTCAGAGAGAGAGGAGAGAACACAAGTGGGCAGAGGCAGGCAGAGGCAGAGGGAGAAGCAGGCTCCCTGCCAAGCAAGGAGCCTGATGTGGGACTCGATCCCAGGATCCTGGGATCATGACCTGAGCTGAAGGCACCTGCTTAACTGACTGAGCCACTCAGGCATCCCTGTGGCTGTTTTTATTAAGATGAAAACATCTAAGGTAGTACCTTGTTTCTCAATTCTAGTTTAACATTACCACTGTTTTTCCATGTTGATGCTTCTATGTCAAATTCATCTTAAGCAGTGTGATCAAGAGACTTCAGAAACTACAGTTCCCAGGCATAAAATAAAGAGCTGACTCTGGTACACTGTAAGTCTTAAAAGATTGTGCTTCACCCTGTGAAAAGACAGGCATGTGAAGATAGAATCACTTTTTCATTGGTTAAATTCAGATTCCTGATCCTTGCCTGGTATCTAGATCATTATATTAGCCTTGCTCCAAGAATCAAAGGATCAGGTCAGTTCTGTGCTTATTGATCTCTTATTCCATGTTTTGCACTCCCATGTATCTGCAGGTCGGTGCCCCCAGAACTTTGAATAGACTTTTGGCCATTGGGTGAACCAAGTACTGGTGAATACACAACAGTCATGAATGTACATGTTCTAATAATCTCCTATTCACCCTTAAAAAGGCTGCTGCACCCAATTTCAATGTGTATGAATAAGGGTTTGCTCACTACTACCAAGCAATGTTCGTTCTGACACTAGCTGAGCATCCTACAATTCGACTCAACTCTGACACTATTTGGAGATAGCATCAGATCCCACAGGTTAAAGGCTCAGTCCCATGAGACTGTCTTCTGCTTCATTTGCCAATTGCAAGCCCAGATTATTAGTTGCTTCTAACCCAATGGCTACAGATTGGAGGTTCCCATGGCCCCCTTCCTTATGTTTGATTAATTTGCTAGAGTGGCTCACAGAACTTAGGAAACCCTTTTACTCTCTAGATTACAGATTTATTACAAAGGATATTAAAGGACACAAATCAACAGCCAGATGGAGAGACAGATACATAGAGGGAGGTCCCAAACAAAGGAGCCTCTGTCCTTGTGGAGTTTGTAAACCAACACTACGGCACATGGAAGTTCTGGTTCGCCAGTCTGGGAGCTCTCTGAATCTCCTCCTTTGGGGCTTTTATGGGGACTTCATTATATATGCATGATTGATGAAATTATGGACTACTGATGACTGATTCAACCTCCAGCCCCTCTCCCCTTCTAGGAAGTCAGAGTGGGAACGAGAAAGTTCCAACACTTATTCATAGTTGGTTCCCCTGGCAACCAACCCCCATCTTTATGTGCTTTCAAAAGGGCTTGCTTTGAATAACAAGACACTTATTTTACCTTTATGACTCTGAAGTGATTTCAGGAACTGAGGACAAGAGACAAAATACTATGATAAAAGATGCTCCCATTGTTCTTATGGCTCAGGAAACTAAGGGTTTGGGGAGCTGTGAAGCAGAAACTCTGGCCAAAGGCCAAATATATGTGAAATAGATTTTGGTCATCTCAATGACCAAATACATTTCTTTTTTTTTTTTTATCTTTTTTTAAATATTTTATTTATTTATTTGACAGAGAGAGAGATAATAAGTAGGCAGAGAGGCAGGCAGAGAGAGAGGGAAGCAGGCTCCCCGCTGAGCAGAGAGCCCGATGTGGGGCTCGATCCCAGGACCCCGGGATCATGACCTGAGCCAAAGGCAGAGGCTTTAACCCACTGAGCCACCCAGGTGCCCCAGGCCAAATACATTTCTTATAAATCACAATATTACAACCCTATTGGCAAAGGAGGTATTCCCCAGCCTAAATAGCAGGAGATAGCTGCACACACAACACTTGACATTGGACAGATGTGTTTAAAGGCAGTTTATTAGCCACATATATTCACAGCCTGAGAGAGGAGGACACTGCATGCTAGGCAGGGTCACATGGAAATTGCACCTGGCTGTGGGAGGCATACTTTGTGGTATCAAGAGGGTGAGGGATGCCTGGGTGGCACATTCAATTAAGCATCGACTCTTGGTTTCAGCTCAAGTCCTAATCTCAGGGTGGTGAGATTGAGCCCGTGTCAGGCTCCATGCTCAGCATGGAGTCTGCTTAAGACACTCTATCCCTCTCCCTTGGCCCCTCCCCTCCGTGTGCATGCTCTCTCTCTCTCTCTCTCTCTCAAATGAATAAATAAATCTGTTTTTAAAAAAAGAGGGATAGTCCCAGTGGGTTAAAGCCTCTGCCTTCGGCTCAGGTCATGATCTCAGGGTCCTAGGATCAAGCCCCGCATCGGGCTCTCTGCTCGGCAGGGAGCCTGCTTCCCCTTCTCTCTCTGCCTGCCTCTCTGCCTACTTGTGATCTCCCTCTCTCTGTCAAATAAATAAATAAAATCTTTTTTAAAAAATTAAAAATTTTAAAAGTTAAAAAAAAAAAAAAGAGCGGGAGACACCTCCTGGTTCCCCTGGACTGTTTGAATAATTTTGCAGACTGATAGGAAAGTAAAGCCTGTTAGGTTGAATTCTAGGTGGAGTGCAAATGATTTGGCTGATTAAGAAACTAGCCAGGTGGAGCCTTTTCTACTGGTTGGGGGGGGTGAGGGGGGTGGGGGGGTGGGGGGAGCATATCTAGTGAGAGCCCGGAAACTCAGAACCCTTTGGAAACTGGTCAGTTTCAAAGATGTCAAGATAGTCGTTGAAATGTTAAGCCTTAGAGTCCAGCTCAAGTGAGCAAAGAGTCTGAACAAATCAAGACCCCCAACCAGCCCTATCAGGACAAGGAGCAAACCCTAGACACCAACAACTGCAAATTCTCTCTGCAGATGATAACAAAAGGAACAATTCCAGCTGCTTATCTTAAAGTTCTAAGAGCACGTTCCTGCCCAGCTGCCCTCTGACAACTGCTGATCATGATTTTCACCATGGCATTTATTCACATATCTGTCTTCCTTGGTTTTCCTGCTTGAATAATCCCATTCAAGACCAGGCTACTCCTGGAGGAGTATGGGCTACTACGGGAGGGGACCTGGTGCATGTTCAAACTGCTCTTGGCTCACTTCCTTCTTGGCACAGAAACTGTCGTTTCTATGATGGGCTGTTTCTGCTTTTTTTTCCAGAAAAGTACTATTGAAGTTTTATTTACATGAAGTGATTCATTTCCACCTTTTTGTCCCCCCCACTCCCCCCCCCCACCACCGGTAACTTAGAAAATGCCAAAAAACTCAAAGTACCTCATGCTGAATCATCTTTAGATGTTCTTGGAGTATGACCCTGAGTTCATGACTGTGCCTATCACAAGAGGAACTGCCCCTTCCACCTCAGCAGACCCTAAGAAAAGCTGTCTTCCTGACACCTGTCCACCACCACCTTAGAAAGAGGGAGAGTATGAGAGAGACAGAGGGAGGGGGAAAAAAGAAAGGCAAAGTGATGAGAGAGGGGTGCAGAAAAAGAGGGAGGGAGGGAGGGGGAGAGAGAACGAGAGAGAAATTTGCAAGATTCAACTAGATTCCAGGAAGCAGTGCCATTAATAACATGTGTCACTCTTGATGACATTAGGAGCCAAATTCTAGACTTCACAGCCAGCCACCAGGGGAAGTTTTTGCCGGTACAGTCACTACATAAACTCCCATTTGGTCTTTTTGGTACCCCCTGCCCTGCAGGCATCCTGTAAATTTTCTGGACTTTATTTCACAAAATTTCTGAACCTGCACGTCCTCCCTGTGCAGTAAGTGCCAGCGAGACTGAGGTCACAGCAACACCCACTGCTGGAGTTTGGGGGAAGGTGATGGGAAGCAGATGGGAAGCTGTTCTTGGTTCCTGCAGATCACCTGCTGCCTGATAGAGGATAAAAATCACTCCAGAAGAATGCAGCCTCCTTGCTTTTGTGCTACCTTCATTCATTCATTTATTTAAAAACTCTTTAATGAGCACCAACTACAGACCAGGTATTCCTTCCACCACTGTTTTATCCTACCTAGATCTGCTAAGATGAGAATGACGGATACGCAGCTGTGCTAAAACCTTCCCACCCTCCTTTTAGCCAATTCAAGTACTGGATAAAATGGTACATACGTTTTAAAATATCAGAAGGCCTCCAGTAGAAATAACTGTTGGAGTGGACAGTTTTCTTTGGGGCACTATCTGTTTAAGTCAACACTAGGTCAAGTGGATTCTGAGTTGGAAAATTAACTTGAAAATACAAAAATCAACATGTCATTGCACTTTTATCAGATGATAGGATCTAATCTTGTGAATGGTGTCTTTAAACAGCTGTTAAGTATTGATTTGGTTTTCTAAAAATGCATTCTCCAAGACTGCCATTGGTTTCCAAGGTAAATGGATCAGATTTAAATTACCAGTAAATGCACCATTTTTAAAAATCTTATATAGATAAATTATTGAATTCTAAAAGAAGCTGAGGGGGGAATTTTTCCTAAAATGCTAAAAAAAAAAAAAAAAAAAAAAGGTACTAACTGCAATCTCATACTAAGAAAAAGAAAACAGTGCCCCCGCTGGCTTGAAAGAAAACTGTGGGCTATTTTCATCTTCGGAGTATGTGATAAATGTTTATAAATGTTCAACTGTGTATTTGGTATAATTGCTTAACCTATCAAAAATCCTCATTTTCACATACTAACCTCAGATATGAAAATTACAATTAGCAAACCCTGAATCTTGAGAAAAGCTGGTAAGAGAGCCTGGGGAACTGGTCTAAGAGCAGGAAACTTATTTTTATTAATTTCTGTAAACTAAGTAAAAAAAAGTCTTCTTGAAAACCAACTAGAAAGTTTATTGTTGATGTGATCATGTGTTAAATACAGTAAATATTCCAGATGGCCCTAACATCAATGAGAAGAGGCGACGGGTCTTAGCATCTCAGTTTTCAATGGGATGAGGTCATGATGTTACAAGAATTTAATTTAAATAAAAACACACACATGCGCACACACATAAAGCATGAGTCTTTTCAAACTTACAAAAGAGTTCTATGCTTTTTTTTTTTTTTAATAAACAGAGAACATGGACTCTTAGGTTAAGTAAGGAGATTAAACCATTGTCCTGCTGAGGAAACAGATTTTATTCATTGTTTGTATCAGTGCCTCACTGAAGAAAAGTGCAGAGAAAATAGATATCATCCTCATCATTCGAAGATGATCTTTTTAAGAATTTGATTGACTGAGAGGAGGTTATGGAAATGATAACTGATTTCCTCAGATTTCAAATAAGACCCCTGGCTGGCCAACAACTGGACATTAGTCTGTGAGACCCTGAGCAGGGAACCCAGCCAAGCTGCCTGGATTTCTGACCTGTAGAACTGTGAGATAATACAAAGTTTTTGTTTGAAGTGCTAACTTTGTTGTAATTACATAGCAATTAGGTAAAGGAGGTGATCCAACAGTGATTCTCTGCTTCCAAACGAAACTCCAAATGGATCAACTGGAGTCATGCCATATACTTGCCCTATTTCATTTCATTCCTGGTCACAGCTTTACTTCCTTTTTGTCCATTTCCTACTTGCCATACACATCATATGGGATGCAAGCTACTGTTTTCTAGTCTCCTTGCCCCATGGTCTTATATCTCCATCCTGACCCTTCTCATACGAAGCCCTGGACCCTTCTCATATGAAGCCTCTCCTGGCATAACCCTGGCCTCCAGATCCTTGGAGCTGCTAACTCCCTCTCAGTCTGGCCCAACATAAAAGGCCGAAACCTTGTAAATTTGAATGCAGTTTGTCTTTCTTCATCACAGAAGGCTGCCTTCCTGGAGGAAAAAAAGGGGTGGGGGATATTGAAGTAATTTCAGAAGAAAAATAGCCAGGCTCAGAACTGACAGGATGAAGACAGTCAAGAGCGTGGAGCTCAAGAGGCATAGGAAATGTTTGACGTCACTGTCAGACTTGAGAAACTTAAAGAGAGTTGGACTTTTAGGGCAAGGTGATAAAGTTGATTTTTATCCTGCTGAGTGTCAAGTGTTAGGGGGACATCCAAGCTGAAAGGGTAAGCTCTTTCAGGCCAACGACACTGTCCATCTTATTCACGTTGGTGGCTCCCGAGTCTTTTATAATGGTGGACGCATCTTAAGTGCTCACTCCTTGAGTGAATTAATATAGCTGTAAATCATCCATTTAGCAATTATAAGTACTCAAGTGGAGTTTGGAGGGAAGGGTGCTGGAGTTTACCCTGAAAAATAGGAAAGCATCAGTCTTAAGCCACAATTAACATTTAAGAAACAAATCTTAGGGGAAGCCCAGAAGAGATGAAAAGCAAACACAAGTTAACCATTAGATAGTATTACAGACTAATTGTTAATTTGGGAGAGGGGGTGATAATTCTATTGGGGTTGTATGCTTTTTACAGTCCTCTTCTGTTTGATATACATAGGAAAATAATTGAAGGAAAAACCATACAAGTTTGAGTTTTGATATGAAATTCTCCCACAAAGTATGAAGAAATGGGAGGGTTATAAATGATGAAGCAGAAAAACGGATGGTTAGCATAGCTGGGTATACATGGGGGTTCCGTGGACAATTCTACTGCTGTGTTTGTTTTTAAATTGCCATAATGAAAGTTACAAAGAAAGAAAAAGAGAGAATGAGGGAGGAAGTGAAGGAGGAAGAGAGGGAAAAACAGAGCTGGAGAAAAAGGAAGAGAAGGAGGAGGTGGAGGAGAAGAACAGAGGAAGGAAGGAAGGCTGTCCAGGGAACAAATGAAGAGTTAGGGTAAGTTGCCGACTATTTTTCACTGCCATACTTAAGTGCACTCTTTTGGTCTGTTCTAGATCCAGTTTGTTGGACTATAGGGATTTACATTTGTTTCTAAGTCTCTAGATAGAATTTTCATTGGTTTACTCATCAAATATTTACTACACGGTGACCCTATATGAGGCTCTATAAGAGGGTTGGGTTGACGGAATTAAGAGATAAACAATATGTTGTGTGGGAAACCAACATAGGATGCTATTTTTACCATGAAACATACTTATTCTGCAATTTAACATGGGAATGGGTTCATCGAACAACTGTAAAATACGTGAGCACAGCGCTCCCTTGTCCTGAAAACAAGGATTCACGTTTATTACCCTATTGTGTCACTACTTTAAGCAGGGCCTCTGCTCAATCTGACCCGGGCTGAGGAAGACAGGTTTGGAAGAAGAAAGCCTGCCTCAGAAGGAGAGCTGGAGGACGGCAGTGCCCACCCGGTCAGAGAAGACACCAGTCAGCTCCAAGCAGCCCCCTGGCCCAGTTATTACAACAACCCCAACAGAGAAGTTAATCTTCTTAATGGAAAACAGATATGTTTCTTACCCACACCTATTAAAGTTCTGGTCTTAAACATTTCCTGCCTTCTGGGTACTCTGCAAAGAGAGGAGATCCACAATGTCTCCACATACAGTCAAGGTGAAAAGCAGCAGACAGAATGACCTGGAAAATGCCTTTTTTTTTCCCCCTCTACTCATCCCTTCCTACTCAGGGAATGCAAGAGAAAGAAAGAAGCTTAGACAACTAATTGAAAAAATGGGGTGGCTAGGTGAAGGATACCTCATCCTCTGTTCCTGACTAATTCTGTTCTCTGGTGGCCCAAGACTAATTCTGTTTCTCTGGTGGCACAAAAGTATGCGTTCTGCAGGGTTTATTATATTTCCATATCGTGTTTGGAGGAGCCATACAGCATTTCAGACATGTGCACTGACTGCCCTTTTAGGCATAAGAGATGGGGAAAATGGCACCATGCTAAGGACAAGATCTCAGAACAAATGATCTAGAATAGTCTAATTTAGCTCTAACCATTTGGCCCTAACTTCTTGAGAACAAATCACAGTGTAATGTTTTGGTAGGGTTCAGTCTTGGCTCTGCCAATTACTGGTATGAAAAAGTCTCTTCATTTCTTTGACTCTCAGCTTCCTGATTAGAAAATGGGCTAATCATGCAGTCCAGGGGAGTCTGAAGGTTAAAAAAAAACATTCATTTGCATGGGAATTGTGTTTCCTCAGACCAAAGCCGGGTGTGAAAATGTAAATTTATCTTTTCTTATGGCTGAATTTAGATTGTAAAGTTCCCAAACTACTCCCAGTGGCAGAAATCAAGTCAAATCAGTTCCATCCATGTGTGTCAGGTTTATTTAAGGTATTCTCAGTCAAAAGCGCTGGATACTGTCATTTGTGACTGGATGAGTGTGGACTCTCTTCCTCTGAGCGGGGGCAGGAGTGAGGGATGCCACAATAAATGGGAGGGCACATTCCCTCAGGATCAAAGCCTGAGATAGGTCTGCTCCCAAGCAGCTGGAGAGTAGGCACATGGTTGCTGTTGGCCAATAGGATGCGCTCTCCCAAAACCCCGAGTCAGCAGTGAGCAGGAAGTGAGGGGTGCTAGGGAATTTATTCTGGCAGCAGTAGCAGCAATGAGATCCAAAGTCCTATTCTGGGAGTGGCGGAGGTTGACAGCAGTGATGTCCTGTGTCCATTTCTGACAGTGATGATGCAGGGCTGGTGTCATCTGTATCTTACCAGACATTTCCTGTGCTGTGGTTTTGGCAGGAGACGGTTCTGCCCTTTTCCTGAGCCCACTGATTCTGAGAACTCCCTGGTATCCTTCCCATAAATTCCTTTTCTGTTTATGTTAACTAGCATTATTCCTTTATTTCTACCCAAGGATCCTGACAATTCACCTAAGTATTTCTCCCAAAATTACTCTGAGAGGGTGGTGGGGTGAAATACTGAAGCCCCCCCATGACTTTACATAGCAGTATCTCATCCAAAGGAGTCTCCTGGACCTTGGATGTGCTCTGTTCCACAAGGGCATCTACAGAGATGAAAGTGATTCTATCTGGTCTTTAGTCATCATCTCCTCTTCACGCTGGCCACAACTGAGAGGTCCTTATTCCCCATCTGGTCCCTAGTCTTATGGTTCTCATCACATGGACTATGGCATCTCCATCCTCCAAGTCTCCCAGGCTGAGTCTCAGATGCTAGACAACGTCAATCCCATGGAAAGAAGTTGCTGCTGCTAAACCATACTAGGGCATATGAAGGCTGTGTGAATTTGCCTGAGGTCAGTCTGCCTTGGCACCCAGTATAGGAGCTTCTGTCTGTCTAACCCATGGTGCCACAAGGAACTATGGGGGCTTGCTGCCTCCCAAGAGCCTGACAAGAAGTGGAACATAGGACTTCTTGATATTTGGATCCCCAGTTCTATCTGGGACTTCTATGGCCATCCCCTGGGATTCAGTCCAGGGTAGGAGTAGGGCAGGCTACAGGGCCTGATTCTTGAGGACACTGCCAGATAGAAGTTTACTAGTGTTCTCCAACTCTCCTCCACTACCAAACTGGAGGATCATATACTTCTTTGGGATAGGGAAAAAAGCAGCCCACGTATAGTACATATTCACGCACAATAACTCCATATTTATTGTTTAGACGGGACTTTGGTATTTATATCACTGTTTATTTAGAAAATGTATGCACATAGCTACTCTACAAATCAAATCATATTAAAGGGTGTGTACCTATCTCACCTTTACCATCCCCCACGCAATCACTTTTAAATATTTCAGCCACTTCTTCCATAAAATTATATTGATATTTATTGAACTATATATTAGCTTTCTCTTATGAAATATGTACATTTAGCTCAATCACATTTCCCTCTTCTTCTGCCCGCCCTTGCACTAAAAATGTTATGATGACACATAAAAGACATAACAATACAGCACTGAAAGACAACACAGTGATTTGTCTGTCAAGCAACCAATTGCCAAAATCTGGAAAATACAGCTCTCTATTTAGATGGCTGAGTTGAGAATTATGGTTGATAAAATTTGACTATAAATATAAAAAGTGATTATTAAAAGAAGATATAGATAAAACAAATGTACTCAAAAATTATACAAACTCAAGAGGGGGGAAGGAAGATGTAGGGTGGTGTTAGAAGGAAAAACATGTCAAAATGTTCACTACATCCAGGTTTTTCCTGTATCTTAACTCTTGTGAATAATGCTGCAGTGAACATGGGAGTGCAGATAACTCTTCAAGATCCTTTCATTTCCTTTGAATAGATACCCAATAGTGGAATTGCTAGTTTATATGGATTAGTATGGAAATTCCATTTTTCCTTTTCCAAGAACCCTCACTCCCATTTTCCATAACATCTGTACCAATTTACATTCCCACCCACAGTGCACAAGGGATCCCTTTTCTTCACAACCTTTCCAACATTTGTTATCTCTTACATTTTTCATATTTAGAAACAGGTCTATTTTTAAATCAAGGCTCTGCCATTTACCAGCAAGTCCTTGAAAATCTTTGCAACTCAGCTTCTTGTATACTTAAGGAAAAGGAAACGCCCTCTATGTATAGTTATTACAAGATTGAATGAGATCAAACAAATATCAGAGCCTTCTACTGCATGGTGCCAATCGATTTCCACATTCAAAGGAGCATCATTGGGATTCCAAAGTAATTTGAAAAGAGTATTAATCTTTCTTTGCACCTCTTGAGGAACACAAAGGAAATTCAGCTCAGAACTTAAGGCCTAACTTCTTAAAAGTCATTTGCTCATAGCCCACAACATCTCTGGGATGTCCATTCAAGTCCCTCCCCAGTGCATACTTTTGTCCTGCTCTCCACATTGTAGTCTACACCAGCTCTTATTGGCTCAGTCTCTTCCCCTCTTTCTCCCTGAACTCTCCAGCCTTGTCTTTCTCTACTCACTTTCTTGATTCTGTATTTTAAAATCATAAGAACCTGGCCACAAATTAAGATCTCTTCTTACAGGGGACAGGAAGAGAGGAGTTGCGTAGACTGAGAGGCAGAGAAAAGGGAAGAGGGAAGTAGAGTTGTAGTTATTCTTTAATAAATGTTATCCCTATAACATATCTAAAGTGTCTTACACGTAATAAATACTATTTCCCTTCTCAATGACTCCCAGCATTTCATAAATGCTTAGTCTTTGTTTTTGATAGATCTTCCATAAATAAAAATCATTTAATCCTTGAACACTAAATTTCTCAACACTCTCTTCTCGACTCTACCAATTAGCAACCTAAACTGATTCAGAAAAGGGGGACTGCTGTTTTAAAGCACACTTATGACCCAGATAATATTAAAAACCTGTATTACAATATAAATAATCACCTCCTAAAGTCTCTGTTCGATTTTTTTTTTTCACTGCATTTTCTTAAAGCAAGGCACACCTGCAGCCCTTACCATCTCAGAGGGAATTGGAGTGAAACAAGATTCTACAAAAGACCCCCTCGGTTGCTCCAACTTTTTTAAAAGTAAGATTTTTTTTTTCTCCTGACATTTTAGAAGTGTTATTAAAACTCACTGGATTCTTGGGATTTGGAGAGAGAAGAAAAGAAACAACTTGAAACCTTGATTTTCCTCCCCTGGATATCATGTTTGTTTTGACATGTGGGTGTGGTGTGCTTTTCTGGCAACGACTGTACAAATTCAACCCTGGGTGTCTACAGGACACAGAGCAGCCATGTCTAGGTTGCTTGGACAAGGAGTATTGCTTTTGTGTCTGCAGGTCATTCACACACAGCTGCTGGGCTCAAGTGTCATAGCACCAAGCTGCTCTGTTCTTTCATTAAGATCTTAAGCTACGTACTTATGCGTCCAATAACAAAAAGCAGGGAGAGGGACTGGCTAAGAGTTTAATGTAGTGGTAGAAGGAGATGAACTTTGGGGGTCATGGGTCTGGAGGAAATGTCCAGCTTGCAAGTTTCTGATTCTTTGACCTAGATACCAAGAGCTTTTTTTAATGACATGTTTCTAATTGAGTGTCAGGATGCCATCATTTCTGCCGCCTCTTTTTGTTCGTTCTGCTGTCCTATCTACCCCACATTTCTTAGACATCTTTGATAGTTTGAGATTGCACGTAAAAGTGTAGAAGAGTGATACATGGTTTCTGTTGCAGAATTTCTTCTGTTGAAATGAGTTTAAATATTTTGTCTCAGTCGCCATAATTCCCTTCTTCCAGTCATGGATTATTTTGTTCCTGCCATACACAATGATTCATACACAATGAATACACAATGGTTCATGCATTCCTCATATTATTTCATACCTCAATACTCTGGCGTGTACGACTCCCTCTGTATTAGAATTCCTTTTATTCTCCTCACTTAGCCATTGCCTACTTTCCCTCAAGACTCAACTCATATCACTTCCTCCCAGAAATCTTCCTGGACTCTCCCACTGTGTTCCCACAGCGTCCCATATGTAGCATTGCCATTTTTAAAACCCGTATTTGCCAAGCACTTCTTACGGGCTAAGCTTCGGTTTAAGCATGCAACCTCTGTTAATAAATTTAATCTTCATGACAATCTTATAGGAAGTGTCACTTAGAATCATTTCATAGACAAGAAGGAGGAGGGTAGAAACATTAAAGAACTTGCCTCAGGCCAGATTGTTTATGGGTGGTGAGGTATAATTTGAAGGGCAGGTCTGTCTGACTTCCAAGCCTGTCTTCTTCAGCACTAGATCATCCAAACTTTTGTAATAATTTTAAGGTATATTTACTGATATACTTTATTAGAGGTATACCTACCCATCTCTTCCATTAATTTGAAATCACCTTGAGGTCAGAACTAAAATCTTACTCATATTTGTAGTTTCAGTGTAGACTAGTAATGTGCCTGGCTTAGATCAGGTGCCCAACAAAAAGCTGTTGAATAAATGACAGTGGACGTCTCTATTCTGTCACTTTCCATGTTCAGCTTACATCAGACTGCCTCTTTTCTCAGTGGAATTGAAACTCAGCTTCACCAGGTCAGACCATACCATATGCTAGTGAGGAAAAGCAGAAGGAATCTGAGGCAACTGGTGTATTGGCAGCTCCAAGTAAAGTGAGCAGGAAAAACAATGTGTAAGTGCCCAGGGATGCCAAGCTCCAGGGATGAATTAGTTTGTGCAGCTGGGAGTCAGTGGCAGCCAGCCCACCAACCTCACATAGGAAGCAATCATCAATAGAGCAACACAGACAAACGGCCTAAGAAAGACCCTGTGAAACCAAAAGTTGATCAAGGGAAATCCAAGCAAGCCCAAGTTAAGGATAAGCTAGCGTAGACAAGATGAAGCACAGTGTCTATTTCAATACTGATATTCCAGCCCTAGAGAACATACCCATGCATCTGTCTGCAGTAACCCAAATCACCTATAGTTGGACTTGGTAGTGACTCCCAGAGCAACAGAGAAATAGGATTTGTTGAGAGAGATTGCACCAAAGAGAAAAAGGATCTGCACTACAAAAATAACTATGGGGAGATGACTCTAGGCAGTCTGGGATCCCAAGCTCATTTAGTTAAAGAATGAAAGAAAGAGTGACTAAAAGCAATTACATGGCATAACCAATAGATCGGATGGTGTACTAGTCCCACTGAAAGTAACAGACAGGGTCTGCATGACAAAAATATGATTGTGGAGGAGATCTGTGATGAAGGGAGGAGAGAGTTAAATATTTTCCAGGAATTTTAAATGTGGGGATAAGGTGGGATAAATGTGTTATATGCATAGCTGGAAAAGTCACACAAGTGTAACAAATGGATGAAGAGTCATGAAGTTAGATACTGGACTGAAAGTGACCTCAGAAGGCATTTGGGATGAGATTAGAGGGAGAGAATAGATGAATGTGTATTTCGAGTTCCCACACTGAGAATACAAGTGTTGGGAATAAGCAACATGCGGTAAGGGAACAGTGAAGAATATTGGAAAGCTACTTCTTTTCAGATATCAAAACCCTGGAATGCCAGCTTCAAAAGAATCAGTTTTAATAGCAGAAAAGACAAGGAGGCAGGAAAGTTTCTGGAAAATGAATGAAAAAACATGAAAATAAAAACAGCAGCTCATTGTAGGAAACCAAAATTCCAAGTCTATAGAAAGATCACAGTAACACTGAACTTGAGACAACGAAGAAAAAAAAAAAGGAAAAAGGTAGGGAGAACACTCAAAGTGGGGGATGAAATGAAATGTGAATATCACAAGTACGAAGAAAATGCACCTTCAGGTTGGAAAATGGATTTAAACAGTGTATGCATACAGAACCCTTGAGGAGAAAAGGATAGTCGAGATAGTTCAAAGCAAGAAAAAGATTTCTTTACATAGGTCAATATAGGAATACAGATATACCCATAAAGAGTGCAGTTGGTGAAAGGTTGAAAATTATTTCACCTCTGGTAAAAGATATACAATTATGGCTTTGAGCTATAGGAAAAGAGCTAGTATATAAAATAAATGTCCAAAAGAAATGGAAAAGTGGAATTATGGAAGGAAATGATGCTTGTTTGTTGACCAGGGGTCTTCCACCTTGGCTGTATGTTAGAATCATACTTTGAACCACACTAGCGTCTAGGCTCCAGCCCCAAATATTGTGAATTAATTTTCAGGGGGTGGGGAGCCCCAGCACCTGTGTTTTTAACACAACTTGCTAATGAGTTTCGTGTGTCAGCTGGAAAACCTGAAAAGTGACTGACTGAAATTTAAAATTTAGGGTCAATCTAAGAAAAATCTTATTGAGGAGTGTTTGTTTACATAAACCTATTTACCATATAAAATGTCATATCTAAAAGGGAAGTGAATCAATAGAGGGCATAATTATGTGTAAATAAGAATACAGGTAAAAGAGCTTAAAAATAGCAAAAAAAATGAGAAATTTGACAGGGCTATGTGCGGAACCAACAAATCTTGTTAGAATATGAAGAAACTTAAAATAAGAGGAATAAGCAAAGAAGGAAGACTGTGATCTCCTTTCTAATGTCTTTGTCTCCCCAGTATCTAGAGCAGAACCTGGCATGAAGTTGAAATCCATAAATCCATAAAACCAGGATTCAAAATCCTGTTGAATAAAGGAATTCTGCATCAGGATAAACATGAGAGAAAAAATCAGGAACACAGTGCAATGAAAAATGAAAAACAACGAACCAGGAATCAGTGCTGGACTTCAACTACCAAAGTGTTGCCAAGCAACTGGATAAATCAATACATCTCCATGGATCATTGTCAAAGCTCCTCTAGCTCTAAAAGTTTATGACGATATCCTAACTTTAAAAAAATAAGTAAGCCCTCAAGGAAAAAGGAAAAGTCAAAAACCTTGAAAGGCAAAATGGAATGTGCCAGATACACTTAACAGAATTCATGGCTGGATAAACCAAAGGGGAAAAATGAAAACCAAAACATCAAAAATGGGGGTAAATAAAGGGAGTTTATAGGTGCACTAAAATGTAAGCTCCCTGAGACCAGAAACCACCATATCCCCATTACCCAAAATAATGCCTGGCTCATTGTGGGTGCTGACTTGACTGGAAAGATGAGAATGCCAGATTTTTACAGAGATCCAAACTGGGCGCTGGTCTAGAAAGCACTGTAAGAGAAGATGGTCAAAAGGAAGAGATGTTCAGTAAATGCAAAGTATTCACAAGTCAGCATCACTTACCTCTATGATTGTTATTTTACAAGGGGACTGCCACCAACTTATTTGGTCACAATGCATGCAGTAAGTACGACAGGGCATGGTTCACATGAAACACTGGTTTGAAGCCGAGTGTGGTGACATGGAATTAATTCAGATATTGAAAGGACTTTAAAGCAGTCTGGTACCTGCCAAGTTACTTCTTTCTCTTCAGCCAAATGCATGTGCTTTTCCACAGAAGAAGGCCAAGAAGCCTTGATCATGAATCCCTATTTGTACTGCAGGGCCATTCCTGAGGAACACCTCAACGGCAGTCAAAACCTTCCCCAAATAGCTCCAATGGCTCCAACATTTAGACCGAATCTTTTTTCACCAAGTGAAGCTCGTCCTTAATTTATAACCCACAGCTTTCCAAAGAGTAGTAATTCCAACAAGGAGTCTATATTTGGTCAAGTTCAAAGACTATATGGACTTAATTAAGCTTCCCTATCTCCCTTCATCACCCACAAATCAAGGACTCAAATGAAATAACGAGGCATACCAAAACAGAGGTACACATGCATTGTTATGGGAGGCTGGCCAGTACGTTGGGCCAAGTTTTCCAGGGCGTGACATGGCATTCCTTTTATCCAACAGCCAACACACTTGTACTGAACACCTGTTATGGGCACTGTACTAGCAGCAGGGGCTAGAAAGATTAATATGTCAAGGTGTCTCCCTAGAGTGCTTCATGGTCTATTGGAAGAAACAGACTGATCCACAACTAAGCAAGAAGGGAGAAAAATTGAAATACATTTGTTAAATATCTGCTGGAGGCCAGGCTTTATGCTATATGTTTTATAATTTTATCTCTTCTACAGGTAAGAACACTGAGGTTCCAAGAGGGTATTTACTGACCCTCTCAACTCTCAAACCTGAGTGTTGCATAGTTGGGTGGGCACTCAGATTTGTCCTCCTTGAAAATCCACTCTCTTGCCCCTCTACCGTATTCAAATGCAACTTAAAAAAAAAAAAAAGTTAAAATAACAGTGGATGATAAATGCTATCCTAGTAGTAGTATGAACAAAGGGCTATGGGAGCACAAAGGGCGTAGTGAAACTGACGGGGGTCAGGGAAGGCATCACCGAGGATGTGACATTTGAGCTGGGCCATGTTAAACAGCTGGAGTCAGTCCCGCTGGATTACTAATGTGTTGATTTTTTGACTACACCTCTTGGGCACTTACCAGAGTCACAAAGTGAAGGAAGCAATAATTCTTCTCTGGCCACCAAAACTGCTGAAATGGAGTCACCTGCTATTTCTACACCCTCTCGTTTCACACAGAGAATTTCTTAAATAAGGCTGCAGTTAGAGGATGTTAGCTTAGGGAGCAGCAGGTGTGTGATGGGGAGGGCTGTGGGCCACATTTGATAGGAGGGGGGGCTCTAGTGCTTTGGGGCCCCCTACCCTGTTTGTACGCTGGGACTAAAGGTACCTGGATTAGATAAATGAAACAAATAGCTCCATAGAAGATCTGTAAAAGCATATGGAACAATTTTTCTCTGAGAGCTGTTTCAAAAAGAAAGATCTCAAGCATGAATTTAAAAAAAAAAAAAAAGAGTTTCTGTTTACCTATTGATGATAAATCAACAGGGTTGCATGGCAGCCAAATGGTTCTTTGAATGTGCTGCTTCATTTTTCCCATTAAGTCCAAGGATAGTCACAGAAATGGAAAAAATAAGGCATTAAACTTCAGTGAAGCAAAATTTGGAAAAATGTGTGTGATCCACTGAACAAAAGACACTGGGTTGGACATTGATGGAAAGTAACTTAGAGTAAATTATGGAAAGTTTAGTGACTATGTACTCTGAAAATAAAAGAAAATAATGAAATGCCCACACGAAGTACATAGAATCACCAAGTAGGGAGAGAAAGGGAAAAAAGTGAAAAGATTTCTAAAGTACTATGATGTTTCTCTGTAGGAGATAGTGAAGGCATACAAAGGCAATAGGTGAGTAACTGCAAGCCAAATGGGTAAAGCAAAGCACACTAAGCAATTCCTAGCTCATCTCCCTGCTTCCAGCTTTGCACCTGATAAATGATTCCTCCCACTGTGACCCATGATCTCCCTAAAAGGCAGATCTGATTATAGCATTTCTCTGCTTAAATGCCTTCAATTACCCAGTCTCAAGAAAAAAGTCCAGATTCCTTAGTATGCCACGCAAGAACCACAATGTGGCCCTTCCTGTTGCCCAGCTTCATCTCTCCCCTTTCCCAACTTACTTGTCTGATTGGGCAGAACTATCTGACTATCCCACCAATTCAATCTCTGAAATGTTGAGCATGCTATTTCCCCTACCTGGAAAGCCATATTCCACCACCATCTTCCCTTTTATCCTGACTAGTTCCCATTCCTTAATTCTTTCATCTAACATTTATTGGGCCAAACAATGGGCTAGACCCTGAACAGAAAGCAATGATGGGGATGGAGATGGTCCTGGTTCTCTTGGGCTTCAGTCTAGCATGGTTATTATGACTTCCTTCATGAAGTGAAGGCTTCAAGGTTTGATTGAATGCCTCTTTTATCCCAAAGTACTCTGAATGATTATTCATTCTAATTAATAGTTAATGTTTCATTAGTGAAATGAATAACTATTGAATCAATAAAGCCAAAATGGCTTTATTGATTCAATAGCTTATGATCATGAAAATTATTGTTTCCAATGGTGCAGTTTTCTTAACAGAATTTACCTTTGTTTGGTTAAATATTTACTGGATATCTACTACCAAGGCACCATGCTAGGCACTGGGCATCTGAAGATAATTAAGACAGCCTCTGACATTAAGGTGTGTGCAGTCTAGGAAGAAAAAAAAATACATGACTTTTAATATAATTTTAAAGCATATAAATGCCTAACTTACTATAGCATCAGAGGGTGCTTCATTATGCTTTGTCTGAACATATATTTCAGTCCTCATAAGAATTCCAAGGTAGAAGACAATTCTTCTTATTACCCCTCTTTTACTGTGAGAAAACAGAGATTAAGCTATTTGCCCAAGGTCATGGTTGAAACCAGCCAATTTTGTTATACAGCCCATGATTTTAAGACCATAACAAAGTAGGTATTACAGTAATATGGTGTGCATAAGGTGCGCTCTTGAAACAGAGACAAGAACTGAACCCAGAACTGAAAATGAGGAAAAGTTTTCGAAGGAGCTGAGCCCTTTCCTAGGCTAAACACACAGTCAATACAGTCACATCATCACAGCCGGATGAAAGAGCAGACCCACTTACCCCAACTCAGACAGCTGAGAAGAAAGAACTCAAGATGGCAATCAGATGATTCACACAGGCATGCCATTCGTTTTGTCAAATATTAAAATTATTTTATAACATTTGGGAAAAAAGTACCGCCCCCACCATCCCAAAGCCCATCCTGGCTGCAATGCCAGTTTTGTGAGACAGAAGCTTCCCAACAGGCAAGAGTTGGCTTCTCTTTATTCTGTTCCACTGACCTGATTCTCTCTGCCTCTCTCAAAAACATCCTGCTATAGTTAACAATAGGTTTGTAATAATTCTTGACATCAGCCAGACTCCTACTTTGTTCTTCTTCAGGAGTATCTCAGCTGTTCATGGCCCTCTGTTCATCTTCTTATATTTTTTTAAATTCATTTGTCCAGTTCTGTTAAAAACTCTACTGAAATTTTGATTGAAATTGCATTGAGTGTGGAGATTGAAAGAGAATTGGTAGTTTTGTGATAGTCTTTCTATGAAAAGATGAAGTATCCTGTCTAGGTCTTAGTAGTATCTTTCAATAGATTGTTATGGTTTTCTCTCTAAAGGTTCTGTATGTCTCTTATTAGATTCATTCCTAGAACTTTATTTTTGTTGCCATTGTAAACAACATCTTTTAAATACATACTTGTTCTACTTGTTGCTGATTATAAATACACAATTAATTTGACCTATATCTAGCACCCTAAACTCTCTAATTCAAGAGAAATTGCAGTTCATCTTCTCTGCAGATAATTCTATCATCTGCAGTAACGGCAGTTTTATTTCTTGTTTTCCAAGTTTTATACTGTTTGTTTATATTTCTTCTGTTACTGTGTTGGTTAGGACTAGCTGCAAACCATTGACTAGAAATGCTAATAGCATTAACTTTTTTTTCTGATTTTAAAGAGAATGCTTTTACTTTTCATAATTTAAAAAAACATCCTTTGTAGTTCTTTGGTAGCTACCATTTTTTTTAAGATTTTATTTATTTATTTATTTGACAGAGAGAGAGAGCGAGAGAGAGAGATCACAAGTAGGCAGAGAGAGAGGGGGAAGCAGGCTCCCCGCTAAGCAGAGAGCCCGATGCGGGGCTCGATCCCAGGACCCTGAGATCATGACCTGAGCCGAAGGCAGAGGCTTTAACCCACTGAGCCACCCAGGTGCCCCAACACTGTATTTTTCATTTTTGTCTTCAATCTAATTGTTATATATTTGTTGATAATCTCTTTTCTCTCGGACTACTCATTAGATTTGTTTTTCTTTGTATATTCTGCACCTTTACTACCATGTAACCGGGTATATATATATATATCTCTCTGCATTTTTCCTGCTTGGAACTTAAGGATACCTAAATCTCAGGACTTGTGTTTTTTTTATCAGTTTGGGGAAATTTTTCACTATTATCTCTTATCTCTTAGAATATTATCTATTTTTCATTCTTTCTAGCATCTCCTTCTTTAACTCTGATTACATGTTAGAACATTCTCATTTTATGTTCCATGATTCTTTATTTCTCTTTCATGGTTACCATACCATATCTTTTACACTGGTGTGTCTGGGCACTTCTGTAGGTTTATATTGTGGTTCAGTACTTTTCTTGAGTAAACTAACTGAGTTGGGGCCCCTGGCTGGCTCCATCAGTGGAACATGCAACTCTTGCTCTTGGGGTTGTAAATTTGAGCTCCGTGATGGGTGTAGAGATTAGTTAAAAATAAAATCTTAAAAAAAAAAGAAATCTTGGGCTTATTTCAATTATGTTTTCCAGACCTGTAATTTCTTTTTCAAATGTAACTTCATCATCATTGAGAGTTTCTGAACCTTATTCATACTCAAAATACTATTTTATATTTTTTTAAACTTACAAACTATGTTCATTTTCTATTCTGTATTTGATCATTTGAATATCATAAATCTTTGTATATTTGATTCAACTATTGGGTATTGCTGACTTTCATCCATGTTTCTTTTTTTTGCCAAGATTTTACTTATTTATATGAGAGAAAGAGAACAAGCAGGGGCAGGGGCAGAAAAAGAAGGGGAGGGGCAGATGGAGAGGAGGAGGGACAGAGGGAAAGGGAGAAGCAGAATCCCTGCTGAGCGGGGTGCCCAGCAGGCCCTAAGACCATAACCTGAGCCAAAGTCAGATGTTTAACTGATTGAGTCACCTAGGCACCCCTTCAGCCATGTTTCTTGTCCTCGCATCTGTGTTGTGGTATCTGACTACTGAGTCCATCACCTGATGTAGCTTTCCCTCAAGGAATTCTAAGAGGCATGAAGTTGAGGGTTCTTTCATCTGGAGAGAATTTATATTTGCTTCTGTTAGCCACCTTATCTAAACCTACTTTTTCCTACTATTTTGGTTTTCCTTTCAGTTAGCATTGAAGTCAAATAGGCAAGTTTCCTTTGTAAATTAGGATTTACGTCAGGTTCACTGAAGGTACGGCCCTTTTGCATAGGTAGGGTCTTGGCTTCACACAGGTTCTTGATCCGAGTCTCTACATTATATGGACACTAACGTTTTTTCCCTTGCTCCCCATGAGGCCATTAAAACTTAATCTCTGGATCACCAGAAATCCATGGTACCCAGAGAGCAGCCACGGACTTTTCTCTCAGGATTTATGCTTTTACTTCATGTTTGACGGCTAGGGATTTCCTTACTCTATTGCCACCTCAGCCATGCATTGAAAAGTTTTCCACTTTATATAATATCTTGGATTATTTTGTAGTGTAAGACTTTTCAGAATATCAAGCTTGTGATACTGTCAAAAATGGAAATTTATTATTTTTAAATTTCACCTAAATTAGAATAGTTCCTTGTTAGATGATGAAGTTACTTTCTATTAAAAATTCTTTATAATTACAAAAAATGTTTCCATAAAAATAGGAAGTTATAAATAAAATTCACAGAAAGAGAATATTGCTGAAGATTTCATCACTTCCCAAAGATACTCATGTGTTATTAAACCATGTGAAATAGTACTCCTATAGGTCACAATCAACAACTTTATAAGGTCCAGATAATTATTTCCTTCTAGTCTTTTTTCAATAACTGTTTTACATAGTTAAAATAATTTATATATTATTTTGCATATTTTTTCCTTGCAGAAATATTTCCCCATTAAACTTCTTACAAATAAACTGCTTAATAAAATACATTTACACGAAACTTACTGTAATTATTTTAACCATTTCCCTATTTAGGGGCATTTAAAATGTTTTCAGGGTTTTTTTCAATAATAATAAACACCTTTGGGCATAGAGCAAATTTCTTAATTTTATATTTTCCCTTAGAATGGGTAAATAGAAATGGAATCAAAAGATTAAAGTTTTTCAAAATCTTATTATCTATCAGAAAATTACACTCTCACTTGCAGATTTAAAATAATCAGAAAAGAAGTAATTGAAGAATCTTCCAATTTCCTAATTTCATATTTCAACACTTATTAGAAAAGTCATGGGATAATTTAGATCTAACCTATAACTCACATATTATAACATGTTCTTTTTTTTAAGATTTTATTTATTTATTTGACAGAAAGAGATCACAAGTAGGCAGAGAGGCAGGCAGAGGGAGAGGGGGAAGCAGGCTCCCCACGGAGCAGAGAGCCCAATGCGGGCCTCGATCCCAGGACCCTGAGATCATGACCTGAGCTGAAGGCAGAGGCTTTAACCCACTGAGCCACCCCGGGGCCCCTTATAATGTGTTCATACTTTTTTATTATGTGTTCTTGGTTTAAATAGCTCTCAGGTACTAACCACATTTTATGTAATGACTAGAAGAATCTCCTCCAACTTCCCTTAGGACTTTATTTAAAAGTTCTATAAAAGACAGGGGTTCCTGGGTGGCTCAGTAGTTAAGCATCTGCCTTCGGCTCAGGTCATGATCCCAGGGTCCTGGGATGGAGCTCCGCGTGGAGCACCGCATGGAGCCCCGCATGGAGCCCCGCATGGGGCCCCGCATGGGGCCCACATCGGGCTCCCTGCTCAGCGGGAAGCCTGCTTCTCCTGCTACCATTCCCTCTGCTTGTGTTCCCTCTCTCACTGTGTTTTTCTCTGTCAAATAAATAAAATCTTAAAAAAAAAAAAAAATTCTATAAAAGACAAATTATCTAATTATATCAAAATTAATTCTTCAAAGAGGTATGCCAATTCTTTCCAAAGCCTTAAAATTTAGTTCAAATTGTTTAGATTTCATTTCATTTCCATTTGTGAAAAAAAATTTTTTTGTTCCACTCTCTTAAATTCCTATTTAACAAAAATGGCAATAATTTCTACGTTTTTCTCTCACTAGACCATTTCAATAATAATAACAAAAGGCAGCCTTTAGTGAGTGCCTGCCTAATCTATGCCAAGAACTAAGTTAGGTACATTATATTATCTCCCATTCCCATAATAAACTCTCAAGGTGTCATCATGCCCATTTTATAGCTGAGGAAAACTGAGTCTCAGAGAGGTTAAAGGCTCTTAGGAAAATAAAGGGTGTGATCCAAGTTGAAATGGATTTGGCTGAAGTCAAGTCTTCATCTATATAAATACATACAACTAGTCAAAATTACGGCTCAGAAAGGTGGGGGTGGGGTTTTTGTGTGTGTATAGCATACCAGATGTCTTGGGGTGCTTAAAGGATCTAGGGATACAGTGGTTCATCCTTTATGTCACGGATAAAGTTTAAAGACTGCAGTAAAAAAAACCTAGCTACCAACCCTCTGGGGAAAAAATGCCAACAAACAAACAAAAAAGCTGAGAAAGTGAATATATAGCTCAAAGATGATTTTCCCTGTGGCTCACTTCAATCAGCTAATAACACCCAAGAGCGGCATGGCTAAGCTAGTTCTTTCATTCAATGCCATATTCAGGAGATGCTGTTTCATAGTTTTAATAGCCCCGTCAACATTCATCAGGAAATCAGTGCAGCCCTGCAGAATCCTGCCATGAAAACACAGTGGCTTTTTTAATCGGAGCTGTGCATCCTTCAGCATACCCCAACTCTATGTTGAAATGATGTGTCTCACCTTCAGCTCACCAAGATTCAGATGAATCCAAGGGAAGCAAAAAAGGGTCAATGTGGGCCCAGTAGACTAGAGTCCTGATTTCACGGACAGTAGGCTTTTAACTCTCAATGCCACGGCCTTTAAAAAAATGAATAAATTATGGTAGGAAAACTTCTTACTGTGAGAGTTGTTAGGTACCCTGCATGCTGGACACAAATTCTGTGTCCATAAGAACATAAAAATATAGATGTAATTTCAAGATTCTGGTGATATCAAGGTTGCTAGATATGTATATTCTTGCAGAGAATGTTATGCAGGCAGGAAATCTGGAGGCTAATTTAACAAGTTGGTTTTGTTGTTTTATTATAAATGTATGATTTACCAAAAGTCTTGCATCTGTGTTGTTTTGAATATTACGGTGTGTCTCCTATGATTATCACCCTAGGTTTCTGAAAGTATCTGTGTACTCCTGAAAATCTGTAGCTGGAGGAACTGAGAAACAGGAAGGGATTCAATAATAAAGCATAGATACTCATCGCTTTTCCTGAAAACTTTAAGATTATAGGCTCCTAAATCTTTCTTTTGGAAATCACAGTACAACATGGTGATGGCAACTTGTGGGTCTGAAGCTTCTACTGTCCATGAATTAAATGGAAAAAGTCTGTTCATTCCCTTTTTGCAATTTACTATCCAGGAGTTGACCAAAAATTTAATTTTGTATATAATAATAAATAGCTCTCACATCAGCAAGAAAAAAAAAAAAATGCATGCTTTGAATCTACCTACTACTAATCTTTTTGCCATAGCCATTACTTTCTCTAAAATCAAATAATTCAAGTTAAACATGACTTGGTCTTTACCAAAAAACTATATATTTCCTATAAACCAATTATCTTGAATTTGATCTTAAATTTAATTTTTCCTTAAATAAACATATACAGCACCCAGTAGTACAGATATTTTTAAAATTCCCTCCATTGCTCTATCAGAGTATTTATTCATGTCAATCATGAATCAAAATTTTTTCATTTTTTTAAATAAATCAAAAACTTTTCTAAAATGCTGTTTTCCCAAAATTCATGTGCAAATTATGAACTCATTTTTGCAATTTTCCTTGGCAAAACTTCTGGAATGAATTAATAAAATGCAACCTTCCATAGGAAATGCACTTCTGAAAAATAACTTCCTCCACTGAAAGAGTCTGTATAAGGACAAGTGATCTATTTTATTTTTTTTAGATTATTTATTTATTTATTTATTTGACACACAGAGAGACATCATAAGTAGGCAGAGAGGAAGGCAGGGCGGGGGTTGGGGGGGGGAAGCTTAGCAGAGAGCCTGATGCGGGGCTCGACCCCAGGACCCTGCGATCATGACCTGAGCTGAAGGCAGAGACTTTAACCTACTGAGCCACTCAGGTGTGCTGATTTCTCTATTTTACTATGTAAAATGTAAAGCTTATTTGCCACACTATTCATTTTTATTGATAATAGGAGGCTTCAGAGATTCATTAGATATATGAAATAATTCCTTGCCTGTTATATCCCAAATATTTAAGTATAAATAGAACTGAATATCTAGAATAGAGGCACTGAAAATAGAAGAGCAAATTCAGGGTCATATTTTTATTCAGGGTTATAATCTAGGAGTACATTTTGACAAATTAGGTTTGTGGCCAAGATGGAATTAAACAGGTAAGGAAATTAAACTTGTTAAATTTTTTGTAATCGTTGTAATGGGAAGTGACATCTCATAAACTTGTCTAGGAAAAAAATTCTGCCCTCCTGTAATAAAGTCAATATGTGCAGAGTAATGGCATGAGGGCCAGATTAAAAATTGAGCTGCCTTCTCTGAAAGAAATACCAGGGAGCCTTTGGTCAGGGCTAATCTCATAAATGGGCCCAGGAGGTAGATACCCAAGCTCTCTATTCTGAATGCCCCACTAATGCTGTCCTTCTCAAAACATCTTCCCGAGGTCTGTTAGTGATACCTGAAATTCCAGCAGAAGTTTATTCCTCTCCTTTCATGTTTTTTTTTCCCCAAGCTAAAATGTAAATATCAAAGAGAAGGATAACACATGAAGTTTGTCAATCATTTCTGTATTCATGGTTATGAGTTTTTAACAGAAAAGGTGAATAAAGTTTGAAACAACTATTCATAATGGAAAGGAAAATGCTAGGAAAGGGAGAGGTCCCTGGAAGATGCAGGAAGGCACTGGGAAATATGGGAGGGCAGAAGAAGAGAAGGAAACTGTCTTCCCCTTTCTTGTCATAAAACCAATAGAACACATCTCAGTTTGAGTTTTAATCATCCCAGAGCATAACAGTATGGAGGGAAACATTGATGGCTAGGCTTGAACTATGCTTTCCAGAGCTAGGCAAATACACAGAAAAAAAGTACAAGTAAGGTCTTGTCAAACCAAAAATAAAGTATGAAGTGACTAAGAAAACAAAAATTAACAAGGCAAGAAACAACAAATGTTGGAGAGGATGTGGAGAAAGGGGAATCCTCTTACATTGTTGGTGGGAATGCAAGTTGGTGCAGCCACTTTGGAAAACAGTGTGGAGGATCCTCAAAAAATTAAAAATAGAGCCACCCTATAACCCTGTAATTGCACTACTTTGGGGTATTTACTCCAAAAACACAGATGTAGTGAAAAGAAGGGCCATATGCACCCCAGTATTCATAGCAGCAATGTCCGCAATAGCCAAACTGTGGAAAGAGCCAAGGTGTCCTTCAGCAGACAAATGGACAAAGATGATGTGTCCATAAACACAATGGAATATTACTCAGCCATCGGAAAGGATGAATACCCAGCTTTTGTATCAAAATGGAAGAACTGGAGGAGATTATGTTGAATGAAATAAGTCAAGCAGACAAAGTCAATTATCATATGGTTTCACTTATTTGTGAAACATAAGGAATAGCATGGAGGACATTAGGAGATGGAAGGGAAAAATGAAGGGGGAGAAATTGGAGGGGGAGACAAACCATGAGAGACTGTGGACTCTGAGAAACAAACCAAGGGTTTTAGAGAGGAGGGGGCTGGGGGGCTGGGTTGGCCCAGTGATGGGTATTAAGGAGGGCATGTATTGCAAGGAGCAGTGGGGGTTATACGTAAACAATGAATCTCAGGATACTGCACCAAAAACTAATGACATACTGTATGGTGACTAACATAACATTATAAAAAATAATAATAATTTTTAAAAAAGCAATCTTTTGATTTGAAAACATAGCCCTCAAAGAGTCATTATCTATAAATACCTCTAACCACAGCATTTCTTTTGGTTTCTGTAGCATGTTTAGAAGGCAAGAAATCCAATAGCAACTCTTTAAGAGGAGAAGCTAAGAGAAGAAACATAAGTATTTCCCTAAGTGTGTACCATGGAATAATTGAATGGATAGAGGCTAGAATGATGAAGGGGAAGGTCTCAGAATAAGTACTTTTGAGGAAAGATTTATGCTATAGTTCTCTCTTACGAAGTTAAAACAGGAGTGTGGCAGAGACTGCTACAAGTCCACGAAAACTATATCCTAAAATTTCCCAGCATTCGCTGCAGTTAGGAAAGGCGATGTGACTGAGCTCTCGCCAATGAGATGTGACTTTCAGGTAGAAATCATGTGGGCCACTTTCTGGTTTGGCCCACTGAAACTTTGCATGTACCATCTCTCTTTGTCCCTTTCAACTTTTGGAAATAGAAATAAACCTGGGGTAATTTGTGTACCTATACATTGAGGATGAAATTTAGGTGGATGGTGCTTGACTTTATGAATTATCTCTTGGAGGCAGCCACCTAATCAAGAGCTCTAGCATTAGACCATGTCATGAGCCAGGAATACATCTTATTACATTAAGCTACTGAGATTTCAATTTTTTTTTACAACACCATTTATCCTAATAAGATATTTTGTATTTTAAATGTTGGAAAGGCATTACAACTAAAAATCATGTTTATTTTTACTAAATGCAGTTTTTTCTCACTGATTTGACCACAGACCCTTTATGGTTTGGTTTTATTTTTAACTATTATCTGATAGAACTGGTTTTCTACTTCGAAAAAAAGCTCTATTATGACTTTTTTTTTTTTTTTTTTTTTTTTTAGAGTAGGGAGAGAGACAGAGGGAGAGCAAGGGAGAGAATTTTAAGCAGGCTCCATGCCCAGCGTGGAGCCCAATGTAGGGGTCAATTCCACAACCCTGAGATCATGGCCTGAGCTGAAATCAAGAGTCATATGCCTAACTGACTGAGCCACCCAAATGCCCTAGTACTATGTCTTTCTTTCGGGAAGACTGCACTATGCCTTTCCTTCCCTTCCCCCACCTTTCTGGAAGTTTGTTCTAGCCAAGAGAAGGAAGGACTTAGAAACAAGCTATAGCTGGGTTTGAGGAGGCTACAGTACCAGGGACTCTAGTTATAAACTCATGCACAGGGGCACCTGGGTGGCTCAGTGGATTAAAGCCTCTGCCTTCAGCTCAGGTTGTGATCTCAGGGTCCTGGGATCAAGCCCCACATCGGGCTCTCTGCTCAGCAGGGAGTCTGCCTTCCCCTCCTCTCTGCCTGCCTCTCTGCCTACTTGTGATCTCTCTCTGTCAAATAAATAAATAAAATCTTTAAAAAAAAAAATAAACTCATGCACAGATCTATGTTAAGATAAATATAGATATTTCAACACTGAATTAAACAGGTAAGCTCAAAGAACCAAAGTATGTTCTCTGAGGCCTAAAGTAGAAAGAGGGAAGAAGGAAGAATGAGAATCATACATAGCAGGAAAGGACTAGTGTGGTGACAAGAGGCCAATATTTTAAATTTTGTATTATTTTATATTTTTATATAAGAGAACATCACACAGGAATGGCAATTACTAATAATAACCTTGCTGAGCCATTTAAAAAATAAAAATATGCATTTTGACCTTGTATCAATTAGGACTCCACAAGAAAGATGAACTTAAACTGCCTAAAGAATAACAGTGATTTATTGGTCTCACAGGTAGGGCAAGTCTCAGGATTGGTTTGACCCATCAGCTCTGTGATGTATTCAAGGACTGACTTCTTTTGGTTTCTCTGTTCTCCTTCCTGTGAGATCAGTAGCATCTTCAGTTTGCTTTCCCTTGTGGTAGCAGGAACTTCCATGACTCTAGGGTTTGTGTCTACACATCACAAGAGACCTTATTATCTGCAAAAATCTCTGCTCTCATTTTGTTGATCTAACTGCAGTCATACCCTTTCCTGTACCCTCACAAAGTAAAATATTCAGGAAAAATGCCATATATTGATTGACTTGTGTCTGGATTACTTGGACTTGTCACTATGGCAAAAGGAACCTTCCTGATTATACTACATAAATTAGGTCCTTTACTTGTAGTTGGTGGTGGATTAAACCCTTTTCCAGTACTATATGGCTGCCATACAACAGGGAAGAGGTGAAATCTTTGTTGGAAGGACAATCACAGATCAATTTTTGAATAAATTATTTAATAAATGTTAACACGTTTTTGCCAGACCCTTTCTATACACAAGAAATTATTCTAAACATTTAAATATATTAACTCATTTAAAAATTAACTCATTACTTATATTGACCTACAAAACCCTATGAAATAGGCAATATTGTTATTAACATCATTTTACAAATGAGGACACTGAAGCATAGATAAGCTGTATAACTTGCTGGAAATCAAGGCTGGTAGGTAACAGAACTTGGCTTTGATTCTAGGCAGTCAAGATTCAGGGTCTATGTTTTATGGCAACCATGTTAAAATTTTGTAAAGGCATATCTCATATACAAAGAACATAAGTATACAGCAATATGTATATATTTATACATTTATACACACACTTATATTTATACCACATAAATGCACTCATGTACAGGTACTCATACTGGATGAGAGGTCCAGAGGCCTTATGATTATAACAAAGGTGCCATCTGGTGTTAGAGCCCTCTAATTGCAGAAAAAGCACCCAAGTAGAAATGAAGATCTTCAAACGACCCAAACAACTGGAAAAGTAGTCTAAATTCCAAACATCAGAGCTCTGTCTCACCCTTTGAGGCATCTGTATGATGCCTGAAAATACATTTAACTGGTTAAACACATTTAACTTGCTGCTCCCAGCCAGCACTGTACATTTATTCTCTATATGACCTGCAAAGCCACTCCTAAATGGGAATCATGTCATTCTCATGTCAAGGGAAGGAGCATACATAGAATTTTTTCATTTGGGGAAAAATGAGCTGTCCTATACTATTATATACCAAATACCCCCCCACCCCCCACCAGCCCTGTGCATACATCTGCTTGTCCCAAGAAGCTGACTTCAGAGGTAACATGCCACTCTTCGTTCTCATCCAATTAGTGGATAAAATACGATGTTTCAAAATCTTGCCAGGGACAAGTGGCAGACTCCCTGTTTAATTTCTCTTGCTGCTTTGTTAAACTTGGGGACTGAAACTGGTCTGCCATGCAGGGAATCTCCCCAGGGTGACACCTTGGTTAGAAACCCAACCCTGAATTTGCTCTTCCCCTTCAGAATAGTTAATTCTAGATTTCTAAAACTACTTTAACAACTACCCTTGAACTGAAATAAGGTCACTAGGAGCAATATTTCCTAGCCCAGACCTTCCGATCAGCTGTTTCACTCCACGGTAACTTGCCCAGCCGGTATTTCTCCCAGATAATGATTTAATAAACCTGCGGGTAAAATGGAGCAGCAACTTAATTTGTTCACACTGACTCGTCTCCATAAAAGCTCTGTATAAATCTAGACTGACTGCCTCACTCTTAAAAATAAACAATAAGACTTCCAGGGAAGATGGCAGAGTAGGAAGATCCTAGCGTCACCTCACAGATACACCTCGATAACATCTACCTCAGCGTAAACAAAAAGGAAAATGACCTAAAGACTGGCAGGACAGACTCTCCACAGCTAAATGTGAGACGAGGCCACATTGGAGAGGGTAGGAAGGACAGAGACGTAGTCAGGAGCCAAACTGACCCATAGGACAACCCTTGGGAAGGAAGAAGGCTGCAGGAGCGGAGAGGGGAGAGAAGCAGACCCCATACCAGGCACCACAGGAACAGGGGCCCCAAACACTGGAAAGGTGAATCCACGTAACATTTGGCTTAAACCCAAAGGGGGTTAACTTTGCAAGTTCTTAAAATCAGTGGGGCTTAACACCTGGAACTTTAAAAATCAGCGGGCTCAGCTCTGGCAGAGCTGAAGGGCAATAAGAAACTGAATCCTCTCCCTTAAAGAGACAGCATAACAAACAGCTCCATAGAGACAAAGCACAGAAGCATCATTTTAAAAAACACATGGGGTACATTGGGGAGGGTATGTGCTGTTAAGTGCTGTGAAATGTGTAAGCCTGAAGATTCACAGACATGTACCCTGGGGCAAATAATACATTATATGTTAATAAAAATTAATAAAAAAAAAAAAAACAAAAAAACACATGGGGTATACGAGAGAGAGATTTGTTTACTAATCTCAGAGCACGTGCAGGAGAGGCAGGGATCTTTGGGCGAAGTCTCCAAGAACAAAAGAATTGGCAGGTACCATTTCCTTCACCAAGCCTCCAGCCGAGACGCACAACCACCTATGGGAATGGCACCAACACTCTGCACCTGGCTAGTTAACAGCCCAACTCACTCCATCCTCCTCTGCTGACCAGGCCCCATCCCCAACCTGGCCTTAGCAAAAATTTTCAAAATCAGCTACAGGTCCCCACCTATAGCACAGGAGCACAAACCTTCCTAACAAAACAAGTCCCAACCCACATGTGGACCCATCCCCCAGCACACCCTCAGCAGGAGTCCATCCAAAGCAGCACAAGCGTGGCAGTGTGCAAGCAACCCCAACAGGGGTCAGCCCCTGGGATAAGGGAAGAATACAAGAGACAGGAGTATGACTGTAACCCCCGCAGTGGGCTATGGGCAGATGATCAGGTCTGACTACAGGGCCAACCCATGAACAAAAATGTCTCATGAGACAACACAAGGAGACCACCCAATAGTATGGTCAGACTGCAGCTCTGGCAAACATCTGGTCTGATCCAACTCAAGCATAAGGCAGCCCCAGACTGGCCCACTAACAACACTGTCCACAACAGGCAAAGAGCAATTGCAGACAACTGCACTGAAGGCAAACATGCTTTAGCCATAACCATAGGACGCTTACAATACACACAGGAGACATCCTTGAAGTGCCAGATCCTGGTAAACAGGGGACGCTGAATTGCAGGGCACTACATGGCCTCTTCTTCATGAGGTCACTTCTTTCTTTCTTCTTTCTTTTCTTTCCTTTTCTTTCCTTTTCTTTCCTTTTCTTTCCTTTTCTTTCTTTCTTTCTTTCTTTCTTTCTTTCTTTCTTTCTTTCTTTCTAGATTTTATTTATTTATTTGATAGAGAGAGAGAGAGATCACAAGTAGGCAGAGAGGCAGGCAGGGAGAGGGGGAAGCAGGCTCCCCGCTGAGCAGAGAGCCTGATGCAGGGCTTGATCCCAGGACCCTGAGATCATGACCCGAGCTGAAGGCAGAGGCTTTAACCCACTGAGCCACCCAGGCACCCCTTTCTTTCTTTCTTTTTAAGATTATTTATTCTAGAGCAAGAATGCATGTGCAAGCTGGTGGAGGGGCAGAGGGAGAGAGAAAATCTCAAGCAGACTCCCTGTCAAGCATATAGCCCAATGCAGGACTCAATCTCCTGACTCTGAGATCATGATCTGAGCTGAAATCAAGAGTCAGATGTTCAACTGACTAAGCTATACAGGTCACTACTTCCAAGAGAAAGGCCACTACTTCCAAGAGAAAGAGACATAAGGCCACTACTTCCAAGAGAAAGAGACATAACTGACTTTTCTAACACATAGAAACAGACACAGCAAGTTAGGCAAAATGAGGAAACAAAGGTATATGTCCCAAATGAAAGAGGACAAAATCCCAGCAAGATAGCTAAATGAAGTGGAAATACGTAATATGCCTGATATAGAATTTAAAATAATGGTAATAAAGATACTCACTGGACTTGAGGAAACAGTGGAGGAGCTTCGTGAGACCCTCAATAAAGACATAGAAAACAAAAAAGAACCAATCAGAAGAACTCAATAACAGAATTAAAAATACACAAAAATAGAAGTAATGAATAGTAGACAGAGGAAGCAGAAGAATAGATCAGTGACCTGGAGAACAGAGAAATGGAAAGCAATCAAACTGAATAGGAGAGAGAAAAAGACTAAAATGAGAATAGGTTATGGGAGCTCTGCAACTTGATCAAGCATCATAACATTTGCATTATAGGGGATCTCAAAAGGAGGAGAGAGAAAAGGAGGCAGACAATTTATCTGAAGAAATAATAGCTGAAAACTTCCCAAATCTGTGGAAGGAAACAGAAATCCAGACCCAGGAGGCACAAAGAGCCCCCAACAAAATTAAACTAAGGAGGTCCACACCCAGACAAATAGAAATTAAAGTGGCAAAAAATGGTGATAAAGAGAGAATTTTTAAAGCACCAAGAAAAAGAAAAGAGTTACATAGAAGGGAAACCCCATAAAGCTATCAACTAATTTTTCAACAGAAACTTTGCAGCCCGAAAGAGAGTGGCTTAATATATTCAAAGTGCTAAACGAAAGAAATCTGTGACCAAGAATACTCTATCCAGCAAGGCTAGTATTCGAAATAGAAGGAAAGATAAAGAGTTTCCTGGATAGACAAAAGTTAAAGGATTCATCATCACTAAACCAACCTTGGAAGAAATCTTAAAGGGGACTCTTTGAGTGGAAAGGAAAGACAACAAGAAGGAGTTAAAAAAAAAAAAAAAAAGTAAGAGGTACCAAAGCAGTAAAATTAAGTATATCTATAAAAATTAGGCAAGGGATTCACAAAATAAAAGGATGTAAGGTATGTCACCATATACCTTAAATGTGGAGGTGGAGAGGAGTAAAAATGGAGTGCATTTCAAATGGTTTCATACTTAAGTGACAACTTAATATAGACTGCCACATGCATAATATGTTATATATAAACCTAATGGTAACCACAAATCAAAAAAATGGTTATAGATAAGCAAACAATAAAGAGAAAGAAATTCAAGTATATCACTAAGGAAAGCCAGGAAGCCATGAGAGAAGAGAGCAAGAGAAGGAACAAAGAAGAACTACAAAAACAACCATGAAACAAGTAACAAAACAGCAATAAGTACATAACTATCAATAATCACTCTGATGTAAAAGGACTAAAAAGGACTAAACTTTCCAATTATAAGTCATGGGGTGGTGGAATGGATAAAAAAAAAAAAATCAAGATACATCTATATACTGCCTACAAGAGAACCATTTCAGACTGAAAGACACATTCAGATTGAAAGTGAATGGATAGAAAGCATTTAATGGAAATTAAAAGAAAACTGGAGTAGCAATACTTATATTGAACAAAATGGACTTTAAAACAAAGACTATAACAAGAGTCAAAGAAGGACACTACCGAATCATAAAGGAATCAAACAAAAAAGTATAACAATTGTAGATATTTATGCACCCAACATGGAAGCACCCAAATACATAAATCAGCTAAGAATAAATATACAAGAAGTAGTCAATAGTAATACAATAATAGTAGAAGACTTTAACACCCCACTTACACCAATGAATATATAATCCAAACAGAAAAATAAGGAAACAATGGCTTTTTGAATGACATATTGGTCTACATTGATCTAACAGATTTATTCAAAACATTCTGTCCTAAAACAGCAGAATATACATTCTTTTCAAGAACAAGTGGAACATTCTCCAGAAGAGATCACGTGTTGGGCCACAAAACAAATCTCAACAAATGAAAAGAATCAAAGTGATACCATGCATCTTTTCCAACCACAATGCTATGAAACAAGAAATCAACCACAGAAAACATGTGGAAAGAACACAAATACATGGAAATTAAATAATACGCTACCTAACAATGAATGATTCAATGACCAATTTAAAGAGGAAATCAAAAAATATATGGAAACAAATGAAAATAAAAACAAAATGACCCAAAATCTTTGAGATGCAGCTAAAGCTGTTCTAAAAGGGAAGTTTAAGGCAATACAGTCCTACCTCAAGAAACAAGAAAAATCTCAATTTAATCTCACACCTGAAGATTCTAGAAAAAGAACAAAAACAAAACAAAACCAGTAGAAGGAAATAATAAAGATGAGAGCAGAAGTAAATAAGAACTAATAAAATCAGTAGAACAGATCAATGAAACCAAGAGCTGGTTCTTTGAAAAGACTGACAAAATTGATAAGCCTTTAGCCATATTCATCCAAAAAGAAAGAGAGAGAGAGAAAGAGAGAGAGAAAAGGAGAGAGAGGACACAAAATCAAAAATGAAAGAGGAGAAATAACAATTAATGCCACAGAATACAAAGGATTATGAGAAAATATCATGAAATGTCATATGTCAACAATTGAGCAACCTAGAAAAAATGGATAAATTCCTAGAAACATAACCTCCCAAAACTGTTTCAGGAAGAAGTAAGCACTTGAACAGAACAACTACCAGCAATGAAATTGAATCAGCAATCAAGAAACTCCCAACACACAAAGTCCAGGACCAAATGGCTTCACAGCTGAATTACAACAAACATTAAAGAGTCAATACCTCTTCTTCTCAAACTATTCCAAAAAAATAGAAGAGGAAGGAGAGCTTCCAAGTTCAATCTATAAGACCAGCATTACCTTGATACCAAAACCAGATAAAGACACCACAAGAAAGAGAAAAGAGAATTACAGGCCAGTATCTATGATAAACACAGATGCAAAAATCCTTAACAAAGTAGGTTTAGAAGGAATGCACCTCAACATAATAAAGGCCTTATATAAAAAATCCACAGATAGCATCATATTCAATGATGAAAAACTGAGACCTTTTCACTTAAGACCATGAGAAGACAAGGATGTCCACTCTCACTACTTTTATTCAACATGATAGTGGAAGTCCTAGCCATAGCAATCAGATAAGAAAAAGAAATAAAAGGCACTCAAATTGGTAAAGAAGTAAAACTTTCACTATTTGCAGATGACATGATACTATATATAGAAAACCCTGAAGATCCACCAAAAAATGACTAAAACTGATGAATTAATTCAGTAGGGTCACAGGATAAAAAACAATATACAGAAATCCATTGCATTTATATACAGTAATAATGAAGTAGCAAACAGAGAAATTAAGAGTACAATCCCATTTACAATTGCACCAAAAATAATAAACTACTTAGGAATAAAGTTAACCAAGGAGTTAAAGACCTGCACTCTGAACTATAAAACACTGATGAAAGAAATTGAGGATGATATAAACAAATGGAAAGATATTCCATGTTTATGGATTAGGAGAAAAAATATTATTAAAATGCCCATATTACTCAAAGCAATCTATAGATTTAACCCAACCCCTATCAAAATACCAACAGCATTTTTCACAGAACTAAACAAATAATTCTAAAATTTGTATGGAACATGGAAGACCCCAAAAACCAAAACAATCTTGAAAAAGAGGAATAAAACCGGAGACAGTATAATCTGAGATTTTAAGATATACTACAAAGCTACAGTAATCAAAACAGTATGGTAATGGCACAAAAATGGCACAAAAATAGACACATGGGTCAATGAAACTGAATAGAGAGCCCAGAAATGAACCCATGATTATATTGTCAATTAATCTTTGACAAAGAGGAAAGAATATGCAATGGGAAAAAGATATTTTCTCCAACAAATGGTTGGGAAAACTGGAAAGCTATATGTGAAAGAATGAAACTGGACCACTTTCTCACAACATATGCAAAAAATAAACTCAAAATGGAACAAGAACCTAAATGTGAGACCTGAAATCATAAAAATCCTAGAGGAGACTACAGGTAATAATTTCTCTGACATCAGCCATAGCAGCATTTTTATAGATATGTCTCCTGTGGCATGGGAAACAAAAACAAAGACAAATGATTGGGACTGCATCAAAATAAAAAGCTTCTACACAGCAAAGGAATCAATCAACAAAAATAAAAGGCAAACTACTGAATGGAAGAATATAATTTGCAAATGATATATCCAATAAGGGGTTAGTAACCAAAATAAACAAAAAACTTATACAACTCCTCACCAAAAAACCCAATTAAAAAATGGGCAGAAGATATGAACAGACACTTCTTCAAAGAAGACATACAGATGGGCAACAGATACATGAAAAGAATTTCAACATCATTCATCATCATAGAAATACAAATCAAAACCACAATGAGATATTACCTCACACCTATCAGAATGGCTACAATCAAAAAGGCAAGAAACCAGTGCTGACAAGCAGAATAAGATGGAACCCTTGTGCACTGTTGGTGAGAATGCAAACTGGGACAGCCAATGTGGAAAAGAGTATGGAGGTTCCACAAAAAAATTAAAAATAGAATTACCATATGATCCAGTAATTCCACCATTGAGTTTTATCCAAAGAATATGAAAACAATAATTCCAAAAGATATAGCCCTATGTTTATTGTAATATTATTTACAATGGCCAAATTATGAAAATAAGCTAAGTGTTCACTGATAGATGAATGGATAAAGATACACACACACACAGAAGAATATTACTTAGCCACAAAAAAGAATGAAATCTTGCCATTTGCAACAACATGGATAGATCTAGAGGGCATAATGCTAAGTGAAATAAGTCAGAGAAAAAGACATACGATTTCAGTCATATGTGGAATTCAAACAAAACAAAGAAAAAGAGACAAAAATACAGACTCTTAGAGAACCAACTGCTGGTTGCCAAAGGGGAGGTGGGTGGGAGAATGGGTGAAACAGATGAAGGGAATTAAGAATACAGTTATCATAATGAGCACTAAGTAATATATAGAATGTATAGAATTGTTGAATCGCTATATTATATACCTAAAACAAATATAACACTGTGTGTTAATTCTACTGGAATTAACTTTTTTTTTCAGGTTAATTTTTAAATTTACTTTTTTTTTCCATTTCTTCCCCACCCCAAATATGTTTATTTTATTTTTTTAGTGTTACAAGATTAATTGTTCATGCACCACACCCAGTGCTCCATGCAGTACGTGCCCTCCTCAATACCCACCACCAGGCTCGCCCAACCCCCCACCCCTGCCCCTCCAAAACCCTCAGTTTGTTGCTCAGAATCCACAGTCTCCCGTGGTTCATCTCCCCCTCTGGTTTCCCCCCCAATCCACCTTCCCTTCCTTCTCACAATGCCCTCCATGTTTTTCCTTATGCTCCACATGTAAGTGAGTCCATAAGATAATTGACTCTCTCTGCTTGACTTATTTCACTCCGTATAATCTCTTCCAGTCCCATCCATGTTGATACAAAAGTTGGGTATTCGTCCTTTCTGATGGAGGCATAATATTCCATTGTATATATGGACCATATCTTCTTT
>CM053606.1:128817367-128865633 GCA_028646535.1 Procyon lotor | reverse complement strand
TCTTACACTCTCACAGGTAGAATGAATTGTGTACTGGCCACATATGGAGGGATTGCTTTGATGATCTTATACTTCTATTTTTTTTTTTTGCCTAATATTTAAATGTTTTATTGAGTGGTTACTTTTTTTCCCAAATATGTTTATTTTATTTTTTCAGTGTTACAAGATTTATTGTTCATGCACCACACCCAGTGCTCCATGCAATACGTGCCCTCCTCAATACCCACCACCAGGCTTGCCCATCCCCTACCCCCTTCCCCTCCAAAACCCTCAGTTTGTTGCTCATAGTCCACAGTCTCTCATGGTTCATCTCCCCCTCCAGTTTCCCCCCATTCACCCCTCCTTTCCTTCTCACAATGCCCTCCATGTTTTTCTTTATTTTAAAAATAATAAAATGAATAGTATGTTGCTGTACACATAAGCACACAAGACTCCAACAAAACTGTAGGCTTAACCTTTGGGCTGCTGAACATTAAGTTTCTCATAGCATATACAGTGTTAATCATGTGGTGTTATTTCATTGCATTTAAGCTAGCTGGGAGTTTTTGCCAAAATAGAACATTCTCTTAGTTCAGATGCAAGTAACAAAGCCTACACAAATGTAGATTACATAATTTCACAACTACATAAAGTCACAGCAACATTTTTTTAAAGGCATGAAAAGGTGCTGAGAAGTCCATTGATACACAGTAAGCAGCAGGGTTTTCAAAGATTTTCTTTTGAACCCATTTCTCATTAATTCATTTGGCAGTAGGATCATAATCAATATGGATTACAAATGTTTCAAGATAATCAGTCTTTCAATAGGTCAAAATATCACTGAAGGAGCCCCAGTTCTGCTCAAAAGCTGCGTCTGCTCCTTTAAGTCCACTGGTAGATGCTAAACATGAACATTTGCCTTCCAGAACTTCGGTCCAGAGTTTTACATACAAGTCAAGGATAAAAAGTAGTGATATTTGCATAATCTTTCTTTACAAAATCTGGAAGACTCGAAGCTCACACTACCTATTCTAGCAAGAGAATATGAAAATATTTCATCAACGACACTGAAAATACTGCATCTAATTAACATTCTTGATTTCTTAATCTTTTTCTTTTGGAATAAATTTTGCCTCTTGATTCTAAAGGCCATTCATGAATTCACCTATCAGGGAGTCGTCAGCATTCTTTTGTGGGTTAAGACTCCTCATCATCCCACTGCTCCTCCTGCCGGCTCCAGTTCTGACATCTCTCTTCTGTCCTACACTCTTTATGCAGTAGCCGATGTCTGGAAACCTGTATCCAAATTTTATTTTATTATTTGTTAAATATTTTATGTATGTATGTGAGAGAGAGTGTGACAAAGAGTGAATTGGGAGAGAAACAGAGTGATAAGGACAAGCCCAGTGGCTGAGCCTGATGTCGGGCTGGATCCCAGATCCTGAGATCATGACCTGAGCCAAAATCAAGAATCAGACGCTTAACCAAGTGAGCTACCAGGCACCCCTGTATCCAAATTTTAAAATGAATAAATAATAAGGGAACTTTCTCCCATAATGAAAATATTTGATTTCTTGGTTTGAGCAATCGATAGAAGAGTGTATAGAACTTTCAAAACTCATTGAAATAAACAATATCTATACTTTCTTTGTATGTACATTATACCTTTAAATGAGCAAATAGCCTCTGTACCCACTAAGAACTTCTCTTGGGCAGACATGATTTTATTTTCTTCAATGGAACGCCCATCTCCCAGGGCAAAACTGAAAGAAGCACAGACCCCATTTTCAGGGTGGGCTCTGTAAATGTGTGTTGGTGATGAAGGTTCCTGAAGAGAAATCTTATGACTCAGACAGGACCCACATCCAGAGATGACAACACATCTGAGATGAAAATGTCCAGTGTGAAGGTTTTCATGCCTTCCCTCCAAAATACCTTATATTTACATACAAACTGTTATGATGCTTTAGACATGGTAGAAGTAACTTCTGCTGAAAACCCAGTCTTCTAACACTCAACAGAGTCTTGTGAGGAGGTCTAAGTAAGGATCTAATTAACAATGTTACTACATTCAAGGACCTGCCATAACCAGAGGGCCTGCTTCTCATTCTTCTTTCAAGTAATGGCAATATTTTATTGAGCATTTTCTATGTGTTAGATGTAGCTCTAAATACTTGATTTGTATTATTTTAATCTTCACATCTTTATTTGTTACAGAGAAGAGCAAAAGGACAGGTGGTTGGAGTGATTGCCTTATCTACCATGACAACTTGATCTCTCTCCTTTCCCACCATTTCCTCATGGAAGTCAAAGATATGGGGATAAGCATGATCCCTGAAGGGCAAGGCAAAAGTGGCCAGGCACATAGGTCACTTCCATAGTTAAAATTAGAAGGAAACCCAGAGGTGACATGTGAAGGGCAGAGAAGTGAGCGTAGTCTACCTTGTGGGTATGTTTTCTCTAGAGAATTTGAAAACAACAATAAAACTGACTAAACAGTTTATCTGCTTTTTATTATCATCATGTGCTGACAATTCGAAACAATGTCTGTGAGAAGCTATTTCATAAAAAAAATCACTACTTGGTCTAAGTTCTAAACAATATTATAGTTTCTGATGAGTTTTGACATTAATATTCAAGCCTCAACTGAGTACATTTTTATTAATTTCTCTTTAATACATATTGTACTATTCACGAAAGCTAATTTAGAAAACTCCTAGGTATACAGTCAGCCCTCAACAGACAAAGACTCAGCTACACACATTTGCTTTGAGAGTAAGTTGGTAATAGTTCAGTATCTTTCAAGCTCACTTTGGGCACAATTCAACTCTCTAGTCCCACGGTATTAAATATTCCCATACTTATGTAGTAGATTCAAAACAAACAATGATAGCAAGAGAATTGTAAAGGCAAAGAAATAGAATGATTCAGCATTCTGTGTAAGCACTTGAAGTTTTTTCTTTTTTGGAAATTTTAGATAATAACTATTTGTTCACTCCAGTGCCACTTAACCTGTTTGAAAACACTGCAGAACATAGGTACAACAATGAAAAGGCTTTCCTAGAGAAGTTGAAGCTATGCCCACAGTAAAGACACAAAAGAAACTACGTCACAAAAGGACTAGCTCAAATTTTATTCTCTCTTCCATGAATTCTTTTCTTTTCTGTTACCTTTTTTTCTGGTGTAAAGCTTTAGGTGAAATTAGCCTGAAACAAAACTATTTGCAAACAACCAGAATCAACCTTGAATCATATATAGTGAGATATCAAGCTTTATAATTGATTCTTTTAGATCAGCTTACACATACCATATAAGGCCATTAAACATGCAAAAATAAAAGTATAAGGAAATGGATATTTTAAAAAGAATCAAATTTTGAAGAACGCCAAGAGAAACCACAAAAGATGGTGATCTTATATATTGCCAAAAGCAATTGAACAGTAATATCTGAATCCCTCAATCATTTTCACCAAGAACTAGACATTATTCTAAAACCATGTGTCAAAAAAACCAATGTCCTCTGTCATTTAGCCATTTTAAAATAATTTTTACAGAAAAATCAAAACTTTGTAAGTTCGTACCAGAAATAATAGAAACTTCTGGTAAATTTTGTATATTTACAAAATATACAAATATAAATTTGTATACTTATATTTTAGTAGAAATGTTTCTACTGAGAAATGTATGAAAGCCACCAGAAATGTGCCCGAAGAAAAAAACAGACATGAACAGTAGTACTGCCTTTCTTGGAATATTCTTGGAAAGACAGAGATTTTCATGAATTTCCACATGAAATGCAGCCTTATCTGTGAGACTTTTCCTAGCTATTTGCGTATCTTTGGATCATATAAAAAAACAAAATTAAGTGTAATAGAAACTGTTTTCCATCAATTATGAGTGAAGATAAGTTGACAAATTGTGGCCATACTATATATTGAGCATAAATACGCAAAGAAGATAAATTTGTCATTGACAAATTTATAGAAGTTAAGGCTGAAAAATAGAAAGTATTATTATTCATTACAGTTTCAGAACAATGTAGGTATAAGGATTTTCCCTTTTACCATGAAAACACATTAGTATAATTAAAAGTATTGGGGTGCCTATGTGACTCAGCAGGTTAAGTGTTAGACTCTTGGTTTCGACTCAGGTCATGATCTCAGGGTCCTGAGACCAAGCCCTGCAATTGTCTCCATGCAGAGTGGTAAGTCTCCTCAGAAGTCTCTCTCTCCCTCTCCTCCACCCTGCCTCCTCCCCCCACCCCATGCTCGCGCTCTCTCTCTCTCTCAAATAAATAAATAAATCTTTAAAAAGTAATTAAAAGTATTAATCTATTAATTTTTCCTTTTTGGTACTATAATATTTGGTTTCTTTACTTATTCATTTAATTTGCTAGCATGATTATATACACAAACATCAAGAAATGAAATTTTTAGCGTCTTTTTCTATTATTACTCAGCTGAATAATTAGTATAGAGAAGAAAGAGATTTTAAAAAAACGATCTCCTGTAAGTGATCACTCCTATAAGTGATTTTTAAAAAATGATTTCCTATAAGACATATACTATATACATCATCACTGGAGTCAGGTATAAAAAGGGAGTTGAAGAAAGCAGAAAGGAACTGTGGATAGCCATGTCTGATTCAGATCATCACCCATACGCTCATGGTCAAAGTCAGTGGTGGCTCCAAAATTTCTACATAGAAGGCACTTTCTTAGAAGTGACCATCTGTTTGGACAGGAAGTCAGAAGGCTTGTCTAAGGCTGAATTTTCTTAGCAAGGGCAATGGTTTTATTTGCGTGTTTATTTGGAGGCACTGGAGGTCGGGAGGAACAGGTGAACAGAAGTCAAAAGCTAGCCCTTCCTAATGACCACTGATTAACAGCATGGAGGTGTACTAACAGACTAACTGCACAGGACTGGAGAACTGGGAACCTGTGCAAAATCCAGTTATGTAAGGGAGTCATGGGATCACAGGCAAGTTTTCACTCTCAGTCTCCTCATCTGAAAAATGAGGGGGTTGGCCTAGATGGTCTCTAAAGCCCCTGCCAACCATAACATTCAATGGTTATGACTCATTTGCCATGGTAGTCTTAAACTATGGATGGCCCTAGATTTGTGCCAAACTTACAATGCATCAAAGTGAAGAGACAAACAGCCCCGGAGCCAGAGACTATGAGTTAATGGCCAAGTCACATTTGGATAACTGAGAAAGTATCAGGTTCCTGTTTAAGAGACCAGGTGTTTTACATAGTGTGTGTTGTTCTTCCATAAACGTTGGCTTCTTAGATCATGTCTACATTCACAAGTCCTTCTGTAAACTGTGTCACTATCAACTGCAACAAACACTAAAGTTTTCTCTTTCTGTGTCACCTGGAACTCCTTTAATCCCAATGGACAAAATTTGGTAAAAGTAGCTTTTAAAATTGCTGCATATCAATCTAGTTTACACAACAAATATTTCCATATGGGCAGGAGTCAGTTTTCTGGTATTTGGAGGACAGGCCAAATCTTGGAGTGGTCTTTTAAATCAAAAACCAAATGTGGGGTGAGCTCATTCACTGGAACTTCGTTAAGGAGAATTCATTTCACTTCCTTGGCATAAATTAAGCTGTAGTGAGCTAGTGAAAGATTCCACCATCTTTCACTGAGATGGTAAATTGAGCTCTGCAGGGGAGGTCAGAGAAAGACCTAGGTCCTCTGGAGAATGTGAAGGAAGTGGGACCCAGTAGGGTGTGTTAGTTTCCTGGCTGGAAGCCAGGAGAATGAGAGTGGTCACAGTGAGACTGCAGGCCTACATCCTTCAGTGGGAGAAGAACGGGCAAGAATCTCTGGATCCCACCCAGGCTGCAGCAGAGGAAAGAGAAGTGAGAGAACTGTCTGCAGGAGGAAGGGCCATGACTACCATCATAACCCTCTTCTCACAGTGGAGACACCCCCGAGTAAGATCAAGAAAGAGCCTGCTGAGGGTAACTCTGTCCCTGGGGAGTGCAGGCTGGATTCTGGGGCCTAAAGGCAAGAAACAGTCTCCTTTTCCCAGTGAACCCTTTGAACACGGCCATTCCATGAGGTTCCTCCTCAGACCTTCATGCCCCTCAGAGTCCCCATTACTCACAGCAGTTCCCTCACTCCCATGTCTATAGTTAGGCCCCATCTGTGTGGGGCCTGGCACCACTCCTCAGCCCTGACCATTCTCCTGTTGGGCTCCAACACCCAACAGCTTACTGCACCTCTCCTATTGAACACTCCTTAGACATCCTCAAATCCTATCTGAATCCAAACTACTTACCTCTACTCTCACACATGCCCTGATGTCCTCTCAGAAAATGGCAGCCAAACACTCCCACCTGCCTGCTTCAGAAACCTGAAAGTCAACCTCAGTTGCCCTCATAACCCCAACCAATTAGTCCCAGCATCACATAGGGTTCATTTCTTCACGGTCTCAAATCTGTTTTTCCCTTTCCTTTCCTGCTGTCGCTGAATTCAGTTCCTCACATTTGCCTACAAACTCCCAATAGGTTCCTGCTGTCTAATCTTGCTCTTTCCAGTTAGCCCTCCATGTCCTCACATAACGAGCTTCCAAAAACGTAAATACGATCTGTTTACTACCCTGCTTAAAACCCTTCAATGATGCCAAAATCAAAGTCAAAAGGCAAATGACAAAATGGGAGGAAACATAAACAGCCCGTATGGTGAAGAGTTAAAATTCTTCACATACCTGGAGTGCCCATACATTGGTGAGAAGAAACAGTGCAACAGAAGGATGGGCAGAGACTGAGAGAGGGCCTTCCATCCATTAGGAAATGATTGATAAACCTTTGAAAAGCTTCATGAGCTCTAGTTGTCAAACATAAATCAAAAGAACAGTGAGATTCTATTTTTTCACCTATAAGAGCAGCAAAAATGAAGAGGATTGAGAACATGTATGTTCACAACAGAGGGCATGTGGACTTCTGGACTCATCTATGTTGCCACGACTTTTGTGAAGAATAGTCTGACAGTATACAAATTTAGAAAGGAATAGAACCTTGGGACCAAGTATCTCATCTAGGTCTCTTCCCAACAAAAAAGAGAAGCATCGATGTGTAAGGATATCAATATAAAAAAAATAAATAAAACAAAACAAAAACAGAAACAGACTCCTAAATACAGAAAACTGGTGGTGCCAGAGGGGAAGGGATAGAAGATGTGGGACATAAGTGAAGGGGCTTAAGAAGTATAAACTTATAGTCATAAAATAAATAAGTCACAGGGATGAAAAAGCACAGCGTAGGAAATACAGTCAATAATATTGCAATAACTTTGTATGGCGATAGATGCTAACTACACTTACGGTGGTGAACATTTCATAATGTACATAATTGTCAAATCACTATGTTATGTACTTGAAATTAATACTGGATGCCAACTATATTTCAATTAAAATTTAAAATTTTTTGAATGTTTATTACATACTATTTGCAGAAAAACTAGAAACAATCTGAATGACCATCAATAGAGGAGCCAAAGTACATTCATAATATGGAACAATATCATGCACCAATATAAAAGAATGAATCAGATATAAATATATTAGTGTGAAAGGTACTCATAATATATTCTTAAAAAGAAAAGCAGGTTACGAAGTAATGTGTATAGCATTATTCTATATTTATAAAAACCAAGCGGTCATATAAGTTTGCATACATTTATTTTTGAAGAAAAGCATTAAAGGATCTGTACCATGGGGTAAATGGAGGTGGAGCCTAGAGGAAGAGACTTTCTTTCTTTAAAATATACCTCAGATTACTCATTTCTCTTTATTTTCTTCATGGCATGCCATCATCACAGTCCATAATTAATTTCTTATGTTTACTTCTAACGTGGGTTTTATCTCTCTCTTTCCAACAGAGTATAAATTTCCTTGAGGCCCAGACCCACACCCGTCTGGGGAACCACTACGTCCTCAGCACCACACAGGACCTGGCACTTTAGAATACTTATTTAATTGGTTACTAACCATTCAGGGACATCTGTAATTTAAAAAGAAATTAAAAAGTCAAACTCCCTAATAGCTATTCAGTTTCTGGAATAAAAGCTCAGAACACATTCAGTATCTGGTTCCTGGCTTCCCGTGCAGCCTCATCTCCCAGCTCCCCACATAGTGCCTACCCCCCCCCCCATTCTTCCCCAGGAGTCCTTCAAAGCTAAGATTCCTCGAGGGCAGGGACCGTGTCTTATTGGCTTCTGGATCCTCCTGCCTTACACAGTGGCCAACATGTTGTAGTTCCTCAGGGAATGTTTGCTAAATGACTGCCACAGATGCAGATAAGGTCGGGGGGGGGGGGGGACAACAACACAGCTTAGACCAGAAGTATGGGGTCCCTTTTTGAGAGTGGCAGCAGTAAGGGCTGGGCTGCCAGTTACAAGCTCTGCGACCCTGGGAAAATCAGTTATAAAGCGAATATAACCACATTAACCCCTTTACAGATCTATTAGGACACAATGAGATAGCAAGTAGGTATGCTGTAAACTTTTAAGAACTGTACAGATCCTGTTTTATTAACAGATAGACTTGATGTCACGTTTATTTCTCGAAACCAAGTGTAATCTGTACCAGATGCCACTGAATGGCAAGAAATTCCATTTCTGTTATTACCGGTGCTCCCTTCCATTGCTCCTAGGATCATTCAGAGGTGCCAAGGGACTTTCCCTGGTCCTTGCATTTGGAGAGAGCCCTCTCGTCTTTGGTCCATACCACCCTCTGTGAATATGCTTAAGGTCCAAGCTTCATAAAGACAGATGGCTCCGTACTTCCGGGCCAAGCTGGGAAATGTGGTTTTGCCCCTGCCAGGAGCTCTGGCATCTGGAGGCAGAGCTGCCCAGGTAAACCATGAAGACTTCCTTGCCGGGGTCCTGGCAGCACTGTGAGGAGCCAGGATGCCGTTTCTGGCTCAAGAGTCCACAGCCTCACACTCGTTCCCAGTGTGGGTAATAGCTTTCCCTTTCCCAAGTTGCCCACCATCTCTGCCTCGCCAGCATGCTTTCCTTTCTCTCTGAACAAACGTAGCATAATTCCTTCACAGAGGGGGTCTTCAAGCAACTTCTAAGACCCCTAAAATGAGGGAACACAAAGGGCTAGCCTCTTTCTTGGAACCAAGATCAAGACAAAGTACAAATAGCCCTTGAAATTAGTCGGTCACTTTCTTGTTACCAAAACAATAGTCAGCACAGAGGAATGATAGCAATCTACTAGCATGCAACTGACTGCAGTTCCTATAAAAGCGTTCCATTAAATGACTCCCAAAACTACAGCTTATGAGTTTGAAAAGGACCCTTGAGGAGGGCTCACCCAATCCAAAGCATAAGGTAACTCCTTCCAATATTCTTAACACAATTATTAAGGGAGGGGTGCCTGAGCGGCTCAGTCAGTTAAGCAGCTGAACTTCAGCTCAGGTCATGATCCCAGGGTCCTGGGATCGAGTCCCGCATGGGGCTCCCTGCTCAGTGAGAAGCCTGCTTCCCCCTCTCCCTCTGCCTGTCACTCTGCCTACTTGTGCACTATCTTTCTGTCAAATAAATAAATAAAATTTAAAAAAAAAAATTACTACAGTAGAAAGAAAACACCATGTGCAAGTCTTACTAGACAGTTCCGTTCTTAAAGTTGAAATTCACCGAAGAAATCTGTCGTCTTGCATGCTCTATTTTCCAAGGAAGGAACTTCCGCTTTAGAAGTTTCCACAAGACTTTACCCTCCCTGACCCTTAAGCTTGTTGGACCAGCTGTTCTCCAGGAGATTCTGTGATAGGTTTCTGCTCTCGGTGAGTTGGGCGAACTTGTCAGCACTCCTAGAATTCTCAGTCACGGTGCTGGCATTTTCAACAGAAGAGTCCCCTAATGAATGAATGAGCCATCCAGGGGCTCACCTGCCTTGGGATCTCATGCAAGGCCTTGCTACCTGCTATTATGCACACTGTACTTCTTTCCATGACATTTCACCACTGTTCTGATACCCAAGCTTTTTACTGTTTCCCTTCACGTTCAAGGTGCTTTCTTTCATGCTGCATCTCCCCACAGATTCAGGTAGGAAGTCGTGATACACAAGTGAGTCTAGATATCCTAGAACCAGACATTAACTGATGCAGAGAAAATCTGGAAGCAGCCCCCTTGCCCGCTACCCAATGTATATGCTGCTGCTGCAAAGTCCCAGCCATGTGATGTTGGCCAAGACACAAACTGGTCAAATTTCAGATGCCTTGTCTTCAAAATAGTAGAGTAACTCCACATAATCTTAAAGCAAGGCAGCTAGACCAAAAGACTACATTATATTACATGCAATAATGTTTCCACAGATAGAATCTCATGCAATTCCTTCCAGCTCTAAAATCTAATATCCTATTTGGGGGTTTTATTTTGTTTGGATCTTTTATCTTTGTTTGGGTCTTGACCAAAACAAAAACAATAATCCCTGCTTGAACCATGAGATTACTGAAAGAAGGAACAAATAAAATAAACCATGCAAACACATTTTGAAAACTACAAAGTTTTGATCAGATGTAAGATACTGGGTTTTTTTTTAATGACTAGAGATCCTCTCTTTAAGCATTGATAAGCAAATAAAAATAAAGCTAACCATAGTTATTTTCATAAAATTGAACTTTAGCCTATTTACCTTACTTACAAAATTGTTTCTTGGTCAAAGACTGTTATTCTGATTATCAAATAAAATAGTTATGTAACTTTAGACGGCTCCATTACCCCCATACAATTTTAGTCAAAGCTAGAGAGAAGAAATGTGTTTTATTATTCTATTTTCTCTTGGATTATAGGATGGTCTAACTCTAAGATTTTCATCTGTGGTAAGGAAATACCTATAATCTATATCTTCTTACATCAACATATACACTTTATCATAATTACTTCCTCTAGTCTAAAATTTGGGTGCAAAATCAGGTGACATTCAGATCTGGACTACATTAAATACCTTTAGGTTTGATTGAGTTGGATTTGTAAACAAATGACTTTCCTAAAAACATGAAGTCATATAAAATCTTTTACTATTAATGCCTTGTTCTCTTCTGACACCATAAATAAACCTCATTTCCCCTCAAGGATTAGTGAGAAAAGCACATTTTGAAAAATCTCTCTTTCTGCAACGATATTAGGTAATTGCTATCCACTGCCTTGCCTTTGCTTCTCTTTAGCTCCTAATGAAGAAAGTAAACAATGTTTCAAGTCAAGCATGTCTTGGAGCTCAGTGTTTTAAGCAGACTTCTACTATCTTGGCATTTCTACAAGGTCTGTTACATGATTTACAATGAAGCTGGCTGTGGTGAGTTTAATCTCTACCAACAGCCAGGCAAAATCATGCTTGCAACCTTTTAACTTCATCTGCTCTTACTTCTGACTCCCTCTCCTTTCTAGCTAGCTTCCTATCATTTTCATTTGACTACCATGAGAGCCTCCATTATGTTAGACTGAGCCTTCTCTTTTCTCTTTCTTTTCTCTTTCAAAACACATTTATGGTGTCTGCTATAGGCAGCACACTGAGCCCATTTCTGTAAGATCTAGAAGGATCAGGAAAGATCAGCCCCCAAGTGGCACAGGGAAAATCTAATGCTCCTACAAGATTAAAACTGATGAGAGATACGAATTGTGATATGGTATTTGCCACATGGAAGACTTCTCAGAAGGGGTCTTTTAGACTGAAGAGTGAAAAATCATTAGAATTCAGACATGTCAGGACGGAGAAGGGAGCACCAAAGGGAAAAGGTGTGGGCAAAGGCAAGGAGTTGAGAAGATTCCCTAACATGTGTACAGCCTGCAGCCATTCAAGTTGGCTAAATCATTAGGCCCCCAGAAAGAAGTCATGCAAATTATGGTTAGAAAGGCAGTTACTAGGTCATGGGTATTTGTGGTTAGTATTATGACCCTATTGTGTTACTAAGCAACTTAGAAATCTCTTCCCTCCCCTACTAACTGCTAGATTAAGCCTCTATGCTAGGTGGAGGAAAGAAAGTAGACGAAAAAACAAAATAAAGAACAAATAAGTCATGGTCCCAGCCCTCAGGGAATTTAATAAAAGGGAGATACATGCAGAGATCTTTAAAGCATAACATGTTACAACAGATATGGCCCCGTTCTCCAGTATGGATCTCTGAATATGAAAATATGATGTTTCTAAATGCTAAAACTCACCCGATTTTCTAAAAAGAATGCATCTGTCCCCAATAGAGGAACACTACATGACATTTCTTCTGTGTATTTTATTAGCAAGCTCCCATTCTTTTTTTCTTTCTCTCTCAGGCCTCTAGGTGCCAGACAGATAACAAAGCTGTATAAAGGAAACTATTGGGTTTGAAATTAAATTGAAAACAGCTGAAATTAAATTGAAATGAGTGGGAACTAATTTAATTAATTAAATTGAAAATAGTAGCGGTTCTGTCAAAATGAAATTTTAGTTTCTTGAGATAATTATAGATTCATACACAGTTGTGAGAAATGATACAATGATCCTATGTACACTTTTACTTGGTTTCCACAAAGGTAGCATCTTGAGAGACTATTTTACAACATTATAACATCACGACCAGAGTGCTGACACTGATATAGTCAGGATACAGAACATTTCCATCACCACAAGGGTCCCTCAAGTCACTTTTTTATAATTTCAACTACTTCTTGATCCCACCTTCTCCTGAAGATCAAGATCACCTTCTTGATCCCTGCTCTCCATTTCCAAAATTTTGTTATTTCACAAATGTTATAGAAATAGAATCACAGTAGGGGCGCGTGGGTGACTCAGCCAGTTGAGCACCCATCTCTTGGTTTCAGGGTCATGAGATTGAGCCCCGTGTTGGGCTCCATGCTTCGTGGGGAGTTGGCTTGTCCTTCTCCCTCCCCCTCTGCCTCACCTGCTTGTGGATGTACATGATCTCTCTCTCTCAAATAAATAAATAAAATCTAAAAAAAAAAAAAAAATAGAATCACAGTATATAAACTTTCAAGATTGTTTTTCTCCCCCTTACTCTAGATTATTTTCTGGAGAGTCACCAATATTGTTATATTTATCAATATATTGTTCTTTTTATTGCTGAGTACTATTCCATGGTAGGGATGTACCACAGTTGGTTTAACCATTCACTCATTTAAACCTATCTGTATTGTTTCAAAATTTTGGCTGTTATGAATAAAGCTGCTATGAACATTCATATATCTTTCTGTATAACTAAAATTTTTCATTTCTCTGGGATAAACGCCCAGAAGTGCAATTACTGGGTTCTATGTTAGTTACATGTTTTGATTTTTAAGAAATTGCCAAACTGTTTTCCAGAATGGCTATACCATTTTACATTCCTGACAGCAATGTAGGAATGAGCCAGTTTCTCTATACTTTTGTCAGCATTTGATGTCACTGTTTTTTATTTTACCCTTCTACCTGTTTGCAGTAATACCTCATTGTAGTTTTAATTTGCATTTTCCTAATGGCTAATGATGTTAACTATCTTTGAGTGTGTTTCTTTGCCATCTGTATATCCTCTTTGATAAATATTTCTTTATGTCTTTTACTCATTCTACAATTAGATTTTATTTTTGTTCGATATTTTGGGTTTTTTTAACTGTTGAGTTTTGAGACTCCTTCATGTTCTAGTTACTATTTCTTTGTAAGAAATGTAGTTTGAAAATATATTCAGCCAGTTTGTAGCTTGTCTTTCATTCTCTTAGTCTTCAACAGAAATTAATTTTTAATTTTTTAATTTTTATGTAGTCTAATTTATCCAATTTGCTATTTATAGATCATGCTTTTGGTGTCAAACCTAAGGACATTTTGCCTAGCTCTAGTTTTCAGAGATTTTTTTCCTTTATTGTTTCTAAGATTATTATAGATTTATATTTATGAGTTAATTTTTATATAAAATGTAAGACTCGAGGTGTGGTTCATTTTTTGTGTCTGGACATCTAATTGCCCCGGTACCATTTGCTTATGCACCTTTGTCAAAACTAGTTGGGAATATTTATGCTGGTCTATTTCTGGGTTCTCTATTTTATCACATTTATTGATGTGTTTATCCCACTCATACCACAGTCTTGATTACTGTAATTACACAATTAGTCTTGAAAATGGATAGATTTATTCCTCCCACTGTATTATTCTTTTCAAATACATAAACTATTCTAGTCCCTCTGCCTTTCCACACAATTTTTGACTAATCTTTTCTACATCTTCAAAAATTATGCTGGGATTGTGAATTGCATTAAAACTCGATGTCTGACATCTTTAGTATGTTATCTCTTCCAATCCATGAACATACTACACCTCCATTTATTTAGATCTTCTTTTTACTTTTTTCATCAATGGTTCATACTTGTCAGTCTATAAGTCCTGTTCATGTTCTGTTAGATTTACCCCCAAGTATTTTTTCAGCACCTGTAAAAGACATTGCACTTTTAATTTCAGTGTCTGCATGTTCATTGTTACTGCACTGAGATACAATTTTTTTGTGGGTTATCTTGTTTCCTATGACTTTACTAAGCAGTAAGTTCTAGGAAGTTTTTGGTAGATTCTTTTGAATTCTCTACATAGACAATCATCATCTGCAAATTGGGGCGATGATATTTCTTCTTTTCCAATCAGCATGATTTTTATTTCCTTTTCTTGCCTTATTGCACTAACCAGAACTTCCAGTGCTCTGTTCAATAAGAGTGGTAAGAGCGATCATCCTTGTCTTGTTCCTGATCTAATGTGCAAAGTATTCAGTTTTTCACTATTAAGTATAATGTTAGCTGTAGGTTTTTATAAATGTTCTTTATCAGGTTGAAGAAGTTCCCCTCTAATTCTATTTTCTGGAAGTTTTTTTATCATGAATGTTTTTATTTTTTAACATCACATGTGCCAAACAAAATCCATCTCCAGGATATTTTCAGCCTTTAGGCCAGCATCTTGCAACCTCTACAATGAGCTTTCCCAATTCTTGATTCTCCCCAAACACTTCAAAGCAAGAGGGAAAAATAAAATGAAAGCAGCTAGTAAATGTACAATAGGCTAATAATATTCATTATCCTATTTGCAACAATGTGGATGGAACTGGAGGGTATTACACTAAGCAAAATAAGTCAGTCAGAGAAAGACAATTATCACATGATCTCTCTGATATGAAGAATTTGAGAGGCAAGGCGGGAATTTGGGGGGATGGGGGAGAGGAATGAAACAGGAAGGGATGGGGAGGGAGACAAACCATAAGAGACTCCTAGACTCAAGAAACGAACTAAGGGTGGCCGGCGGGGGGTGGGGGGGTAGGGATAGGGTGGCTGGGGTGTAGACATTGGGGAGGGTATGTGCTGTTAAGTGCTGTGAAATGTGTAAGCCTGACGATTCACAGACATGTACCCTGGGTCAAATAATACATTATATGTTAATAAAAATTAAAAAAATATATATATTCATTTTCCTTCCTAAATTATTGTGTGTTTTTGTCCATGTTTATTTAAAGTTCCACTTGGCTGTGATTATCTCCTATGTTCAAACAGCAGCATCTTCCCTTTCTTTTTATTATTTTTTAATTAATTTATTTATTTTAGAGAGAGTGTGTGTGAGTGCACATTAGCAGGGGACAGGGAGAGAGAGAATCTTAAGCAGGCTCTGAACTCAGCACAGAGCCCAACGCAGGGCTAGGTCCCACCACCCTGAGATTATGACCTGAGCCGAAATCAGGAGTTAGATGCTTAACCATCTGAGTCACCCAGGCACCCCCCAGCATCTCCCCTTTTAAGAAAGTCATCTCTTGCTAATCCTAGGAACACCATTCCCATCTTATAAACAGTATCATGGGAAATAACACAGATTTTTATTCTTCTCCCTCTTAGTTTCCCTCCACACATACACACCATCCTTGGCCTTTTGTTGTCAAAGGACTTAGACCTGAGCCAAGACTTTACTAAGGCTCTTATTTGTCACTCCTTACAAGGGCTCCATATTGAAATGCATAAATTCAAATTAATAAAGAAATTAAATACAAGAAATCTTATCCAAGAATAGACACTAAACTGCGAAAGACTAAAATATGATACAAACTAGAAGTGGGAAAGAGAAACAGAAGACTAAGAAAAGACAGTTTATGGGATAATTGCTCTTTTTCTCTGTATGTTTTCTGAATGAATCCACCTTAAGGTAAAACGATCTCAAAATACCAAAGACCTATCTCAAAATTGAAATCTTATGAAAACAGAAAATACATGCTAATTCTTAACTCAGTCCATGTATTAATCTTGAGCTTCGGTTAAGGTTCTATGGACTCCAGCTAAAGGACTGTGTAAGACAAGGAGGTTCCTCTCAAAACTAACACAGAGAATTTACAATCAAGTTAGAGAATCATTCTCTCCAAGACTTCCCTTTAAGGACACAGATTTGGTGTTTACTTTTAGACAAAGGTAAGAATTTGAAAGTAAGAATTCAAAAGTAAGAATCAAGAACAAAGTGAATACCCTGGGTCACCTCTCAACATTAGGTTTAGCCATTACTTAAGTGAGTCCCACCATCCAGCCATTCAACATTTTAATTTTTCCCATTACCACATGTAATTAAAATAAAGTCTTTCTGAACTGCATTTTGAACTCTCTATTCTGAGGCAAGCAATCTTTGTCAATTTATCCTAACTTTTTTCAAAAACGTCTATCCTAAGTGGTACAGATTGAGTAATTCTTCTGATCTCATAGGGCCATGGGTCTTGGTAATGCCATGTCCATTTCAGTTCGATTAACTCCGAATGAAGGAGAGAGTTCTGCTTTGGATACTTGGCAATGTAACCATAAACAGAAGACTAATCTTTCAATAATACAAATTTAAGAAAATAAGAGGTGACTGGAACTCTGTTGTAATGAAATTGCCCGTGCATGGCAGTTTCAGGAAGGGTTTTTTTCTTCTGGGAAAGCCAGGAGAGCCACACCGCCTCTACCCAATGAAAGTAATTGAGTGAATGATTTCACTTGTTTCTTCTTTGGACTGAATTAGGTCGTGGCCATCTGTGGGGTGTGCTAAATACCTTAGGGGAAGAAGGCTGTTTTTTCATGTCATTTATGTAATGGCTGTGTTGTCACTTGCCACCTTTGAGCAAAATCAATATGTAGCAGAAGTTGGGCCAGGTTTTCCACAGCTGAAGTAAAGTAGGGAATTGGGGCAATTGTTCAGTTAAATTGAGCACATTTTTAAAAAGCAACACTTTACTTCAAATTACTCAAATGCTTCAGGGAACATTTCTAACTGCCCTGGACTAACACTTTTCTTCAGCTATTGACATCTGGCCACCAAGCCTCTTGCTGGAGCCACAACCAAATATAAAAGGGTGAGGAGTTTTCAGGGGGGTGCATTCTCTCCAAATATTGGAAGAGTGGTCAAGAAAAGAAGGATTTGACTTCTTCTTCTCTCAACTGGAAGGCAAAATTAGGAGGATACTGGATAAGATCTACCAAGGAGGCAGGTTAAATTCAGTTGAGAGGACCTCCAAAATTTCTGATGATAAAATGGGCTTTCTTGGGAAGTATTAAGTTGCCCGTAGCTGGAAATGTTCAAGGAAAGGATTGAATCAGTGTTTCTCAAACCGTGGGTCACAATCCACTAAAGAGTTATGAAATCAATTTATGAGTTGTGGCGAGAATTTTTAAGAAATTGGAAATGAATGGAATGAAGTAGGACGGAATGGAACAGAAGAGAATAAAAAATATAGGGCACTGCAATAGAAATCAGTATTGCTTTGTGAAACTTGATTTCTAATTACGTTTGTGTGTGTACACACACATATAGACATTTCTACTAGGTCACAACATAAAATGTGTTTTTAGTATGGGCTATAGAATGTTGAAAAATACTGGATTAGACATCGAGGTGAGGGGATATCACTATTGGGTAGGAATGACTGAACTACATGACTATTAAGGCCTAGTTCAAAAAGGAAAGCACAATCAATTAAAAGGGTCGCAATCTCCATAAGCTAAAAGGAAATACATTCTCTAAAAATGTGTAACTGTTCTAATCCCACGCTTGGAAAAAATTCTCCCCTGAATCTTCATAGAGAAAACACTATATAAGGTATTTTTTTAATATGTTATTACAATAAACACAATGACGAGTTTCGTGGGACTTTTTTTTTTTTTAATGATGACCCAAAATATGAGCTCATGGCATCATACCAAAGCAAAGGTCAGAAATCAGGTCTAGGGGCACCTGGGTGGCTCAGTGGGTTAAGCATCTGCCTTCAGCTCAGGTCATGGGTCCTGGGATCGAGCCCCGCATCGAGCTCCCTGCTCAACAGGGACCTCTGCCTCACCTTTTCCCTCTCCATCTGCCTCTCCACCTGCTCCACCTGCTCATGCTCTCTCTCACTCTCACTCTCAAATATATAAATAAAGTCTTTTTAAAAAAAAAGTCTTAAAAAAAAAAAAGAAATCAGGTTTAAAGAAAGCATCAAGACTGATGCAGTCCAGTACAACTACTCAAATGATCTGATTTACTAAAGGGCAGATATAAGCTTGAATTTGCTGATCTACAACATAGTTAAGATTATACCATCAGGAGAAACATGTTAAGTGACCAGAAGATCATATCAACGGGCAACAATGGCTGCCTCTTTCTGTTGTAGAAAAGTCTTATGCCTTAGAGTTTTCAACATGTGTCAAATTATATTATTGTTAGTTGTTTGGAGAGGTTTTTCTATCTCTCCCTCTCTTTTACCACCATCACATATAGAGTAAGTTCCTCAAGGACATAATAGGGACAGTATGTATTTTACTATCTCAATCCAGTAAGATACATAGAATGTAGTAGGTGCTCAGTAAATGCTTAATAAATGAAACAAAGAGCTTACAATGATATCCAAGATATCCTCTCATCTAGGGTGAGAGGATAAAGGATAACCAAGAGAAAAGAAAAGTCCAGTTCAGGAAGTTTTGCATTCAATAAAGCGAGAGATTTTCTCTGACAATGCAAGGAGGGCAAGCTCAATTTAGACAGAGAAAGAATAAAAGTACTTTGTTTCCAATCCCCTTCTCTAAGATCTCAACAGAGACATGAACTCCTAAGAGTCACCTCCTTATTTAGATTCTGTATCATTCTATATACTTCTAAACATTTTTATATGCTTTAGAAATTTCTGTTGCTCTTAAACAACTAGTATCAGAATAAACTTCCACCCAGAACATTCAGGAGGGAGTTAGCATAGAAGAGGTATGAAGAGAAAGGACAGGGAAGGAGAGGGACTTTAGTAAAGGAGATCAAAAGTTCCCTCAAGATGGTGGCAGGGAAGGCCATGCTGCTCCAGTAGAAAGAGTATTTCTCAGTTTTGTAAACCAGCCAGCTCCTTGTGTCCCTTTAAGGCATTAAAATCAAATATGTTCCAATGAGGGAGTGGTCTCTAGTCATTAGAAAAAAGGACTCAGAGCCAGATTTTTTACATTTTCATTCTTGGCTTTGCCGCACAATCTCACTGTAGCCCTGGCAAACTTTTCCTCTTACCATTTTGAGGCCTCTCTTGACACATCTGTGAAGTGTATGTGTCAGAGTGTGTAAGTGGTGAATGACATCAAACTACAAGTGGGAACCATGGTTCCAGGCATTAATGAACATCATATTCAAATGAAGAAGTGTCTGAAAGTGACAGACGAGATCATCAGAATCCAAGTAACATACACTGTTTTACAAAATAGGATAGCACTAATCATTCATTCATACAGGAGAGCTCTGGGCAAGATATGAAACCAGGTTAACATAAAAATACAAAACTTGCACAGAGCACAAAAAGACACCAGAATTTGAGATTCTCAGTGTCCACCTGTAGCTGTCATTGTTCCTGTCTTTTGGAACCACCTACAAATTTTTCTTTTTTTTTTAAATTTAGATCTGGAAAGACCACTTGAGGTCATTAGGTTCAGCCTTTCTGCCAAAATACAAATACTCACCCACAATTTTCTTGCAGGTAGTCATTCAACTTCTGTATGAACATTCCCAGTGACAAAGAGCTTACCATCTTTCAAGGAGCCAATCATTTGTGAATACTCTAGCAATCAGAAATGACTCCTCATTCTAAGTCCTATACAGTTCTCTCTTCTCTTTGTGCTAATACAATCAGGCAACAAAGGAGAACATTTCTAATAAGAAGATAGTCAGCTGTTTTAGTTTTCCCTGAAAATTGAGTTTCCTGGGATGAAGGACTTTTCGGTACCTGGTAAAACCAGAATGATCAGTTGCCTTAATTAAGAAAATAGAGATGAAACTACCAGAAGGTTCAAGAGGATTCCATATATTTACTCTCCCATCAGACAACTATCTTCTTGGACAGTATGTCTTTTAGCTAAGTATTCTCTCTCAGATCAGAGGGTTGAAGGAAATTGTGGGGTTGTGTCTTAACTGGCTCTTTCAGGCTTACGTTTCTTAAGTAATTTCTATACAATCTTCTTTGGGTAAAACTTCTTCAGTGTTCTAGAGGGAATATAGAAAAAGGTACCCTGATTCAGTCAATGAGGATCACATAAGAATATCATATACTGTAGACAATGATGTGTCCTCACATAAAAACACTTGTAACCCAGATTAATGGTAAAATAGTCAGCCTGGAGAAATTAAACAGGAAAAAAATAAATAAGAGGGCCATGGTGTGTCTTTGAAATGGCATTCTCAAGTTAGAAAACTTCAACTGAGCAATTTTATCTTCAAAAAGTACTAAATCTTCCTACAAGAGAAGAACTAGTATTCATTAAAGTACCCCACTGCTGTTTGAGGGAATTCTAATCCTACATTTGTTCAGTAACACTTTGTTCCATAAGGTGAAAAAAAACCCACAGATAGATCCCGAGAATCACAGAAGCAAGCTAGTGGAGCCCAGCCTGGGAGCTGATTGCTTAGGGAATGATGTTGAAATCAGAGGGAGTCTGTAAGGATGTTCTGATGAGGAATGCAATACGAAAAATGAAAGAAGGAACTTAGGAAAACAGGGGAGTTCGTATACAGAGGACCTTCAACTCTACAAGTGTAAAAGTCATAAAACCATATATAAGAGCCATTTAGAAATCCATTAAACAGTTATAGAGTCAAGGTTCCCAGAGTGAATAATACCTATTTTCCCTGAGGGCAAGAAGGATCTCAGTTCCTGGTTTCTTGCCTGAGAAACCAATGTGGGGAGGAAGGAGGAAGAGAAGATAAACACACGCAGGGATTCATGTACGAGGTAATACTAACTTGCTCTCATGTGTGAGAAGCTTTAGTTTGCAGAAGTCAAGCCATCAAGGTGCAGCTTCTCCCTTAACAACTCATTTTCCTACAGGGTTAAGAGTAAAGGAGCCATTCAGTATGGATTTTTTTTAAATCTCAAATTTATCTGCAAACACAAATTGGCAGTCTAGCAGCAAAGGACTCACAAGGACTCCATTTGGAATAATGATGAAGTTCAAAAGGTTAATCAAGTTATTAACATTTTAAAAGAAGGGAAATTTTCTTTCCCAGATGGCTTAACAGGTGACTCCTATAAATTACACAGTACATTACAGCGGGCATCCGCTAGCCCAGTTATAGTAGAGTGTCTGTCAACATTTCCATTAGAAAGCCCTATTTTCAGAGTTTATAACTCAGCCATAAAACTCTGCTCCAAGCTGGGTCTTGGCTTTCTAGTTGAATTCTCAGCTCAGCGGCAAACTCTTTTCTTTTCTTTCTTCTCCTTCATCTTCTCCATCCCCATCCACTCCTCTGTCCCCCTCCTCCTCCTCTTTTCCATGACAAAAATGTTTTTTTTAATCATTGCTCTAAATTAAGTTAAGGGAGGACTTGTGCATAGGGAAGTCTTTCAACCACTTCATATTTAAGGACATCTTTTTTTAATGCCCAGGTATTGAGATTTTTTTTCCAGAAACTGTTAGAAATCAAGATGTTTCTAATCAAGGCCTGTGTTGGAGTCCTTCAGATCATAATGAAGATGTGTAAGCCACTAGCATTTGAAGAGGGGGAAGGGTTTCAGGAGAAAGGATTTTATCTTAGAAATGTTTCACCTTGTTTCTTGAATTCCAAATGTCTACATTTAATTCCATCCCCTAAAGGTAACGACAAAGGCATATATCCCATTATTTCATCAACATGTGCACAGGGCTTTGGAGAACACAGCCCCAGCACAACAACTTCCAGATGGCCAGTATGTGTGTTTACAGGCCACCAGGGTGGAGAGAGACAACACGCAAAATACTAAGTGACAAAGAAGGTGCACAAGTGACGAGCGGAGGTCTGCCGTTCCAAGTCTGGTCAGTCACAGCCTGGGGAGTTTTTATGGCCTATTCAAGGCTGTGGCGCAGACTAAACAAAGTTTCCTTTACTTTCACCATGACATCCTTGAAGACCAGGCCAGAAGGTGGGGAAGACTAACGCGCACAGCCAACTCTGCTCAAGGGAGAGACTGCGGCTTCGCCGCAAAAGCTCTGTGGCTGACCTTGGAGCTTCATCCCCAGGGCAAACCCCCCATCCCCCCAAACTCTATCTCAGACAGAAAGTTAAGCCACACGGTAATTTCTCTGCAAATACAGGAGAGGGAGGGGGAAGTTCCAGGAATACAGCTGAAACACTCTCAGAAGAGCAAGAAGAACACAGCAGGTCACAGTGGGACTTGAACAATTTTCCTCCCCGAGACCCAGACCAAGCAGGGTGTATCTGAAAACACTTCAGAGAGAAGGTGATCTTTCTCATCACATCAGCATCTGTCTTGGTGCCAACTCAGCAGCTCCTAAAACTAGGCATCACCTCCCACCTGGACGGGAGATGGCCCAGGGGTGAATGGCAGCTCATTTCCCTCTTTACCCAGGCAGAGACCTATCGACCTCCTCCTACATCAAAACAGGAGACTGCAGCTGTTAGATTGTCCAGGGAGTAGCATTTTGGCTTGAGAAATGTTCCAATGGAAGGTGCTAAGATTTATCTACTGAGTTCACCCCAGGCACATCTGTTGAAGAACCTCACTCACATATCCCCTTTTCCCAGCTGATTGCCTTCTCATATGTTTTTCATATTTTTTTGTTAATATAGTTGCTCATTAGCAAAGGTATTTGGCTTGGAGGAAAACCGTACCCCTTTACAGCTCATCTTTTCCTCCTCTTGAGTCCCATACTCATGTCATAATATTTGAATTTGTGATATACATCACCATCATTTCCATAGCAATGGAAACAGCAGCCCTTGTGAAAACAGGATCTGCGATTCAGTGAAAGAAAAAGAACTGAAAAGAACTTCAGAGAACAGCTGGTCCAGCCTCCTGCCATAGATAGGTACATAGCGAGGCAGACCAAGGACTGTTTTCAATCGGCACACTCTACTCACACGCAGAGCACAATCCTCCTCACTGCTCTGGAACCAGGTGTCTGACCCTGTCACTCGTGCACAAACTAGCCAAGAGCTTCAGATGGCAAGGACTGTGTCTTGGCCGCCATTTTCTCTCAAGCATCTTAGCCAGTAGCTGAGAATCATGGATCCCTCAATGAGTTTGCTGAATGATTAAAATGTTCTATGTTGAGCCTATAATCAGCTTTACCGCCAAGATTTGCTTATGATGTGTCTAAGTATCTTCTGTCATAATTGAAAGATATCGAAACTCTGATTCTCTATACAAAAGAAATAAATTCTTCAAGGGTGTCCATGAAATAATTATTCATTCTAATGCCTCAGATAAGTTACTGATTCACCATCTCATTCTTTTACTGTTCTGCTTAACACTAGGCAAATTCATCTTCATAACAATTCACTTTCTGCTAGGGCATCCCCAATGTACCCTATGTCTCTTTTAAGTGTTAAATTCTACTGTATTGGGGCTACATGAAAGCTTAATAAAAAAAAAAAAAAAAGAAAAAGAACACCATGAAAAGGTAGAACAGTAACATCTTTTTGTTTTATTCAAGTGAACTTGTTTTATGTGTCAAACGAACTGGAAATCACAATCAAATTAATGTAAAGCAGAAGCTATTAGTGTTGGAGGCTAGGTTGGAAGTTTTACTATAATAAAATCTATTTCATCTAAAAAAATTCTAATTGTAATTCAAAGCACTGAGTGAGGATTCTGAAAGCCTCATTTCTAGTCTGGCCATCACTTGTTTTGTGACCCCATGACACACAACTGCTCCGAGCCTGTTTCCTCATTCAGAAGATCCTCAACTACCTCACAAGGGTCACTGTAAGGAAAAAAATAAAATAATACATGCAAATGCCTGTGAAATTCTCAACTGTATACAAGTGGCAATTATGAGTGTTACTGAAATTATTCAGGTAAGGATGTTCCCAGAGTCTAACACAGTGGACTGCTTGCCAACTTGGCGGTTTCCAGCCCAGAATGATGGTTTCCAGTAACAATCTCACATTTGTTAAAGAAAACTAGAGCCAGACAGTAAAGCAGCAAAAATAGATTTCATTCAGAAACTGTCGCAATAGGGGAAAAGAGACCTCAGTATAGAACTGGGCTCAATTCCGAATACAAGAGGAACAAGTGGGGATTTATAGCCAAAGAGGGGGTGGGTGAATGGAAAATTACTAAGAGAAGACACCAAGGGTAGGGGGAATTCTTGTTTAACTGACCTAATGGGATTCTTGCCGGAGGCAGGCCCATATCAAGGATGGGGGATTCTCTCTAGACTGAATTAGCAAGATTCTTGCTGACTTGGGCTGTGTAGGCCACACAAGGACTAGGGTGGAGGTAGGGATGGGGCCTGGGTCAAGGCCTAATGGAGAAGAGGGCTGAGGGAAAAGTTTGGTCAAGAACAGAGTTTTGTCCCATTACTGAGTAATACTCAGTTTTAGCCTGTGGTTCTCCTCATGTGTCTGCTTTTGACCATACTTGTGCCACTTGCCACCACTCCCCTTTTTGAAACATATACGTATCTTCTTGCTGGGCCCTAGTGTAGGCAAGAGACATGGACCAGAAAGCCAACCATGGATTGAAACAAATGTAAATATGTAGGTTCTAATTTGTAGACTGAGAAGTCAACATTTCAAATTAACTTTCTTTAAAAGAGAAGCCACCTCTCTTATTTCTTCCCCTTCACTTTCCCTCCCTTCCCCTATTGTCCTTGGCAAATGAGAGAGAGGAAAAAAACCATATAAGAATCTTGACTCCAGGAAACAGAGGGTTGTGGGAAGGGGAGGGGGCAGTAACTCGATGACAGGCAATAATGAGGGCATGTGATATGATGAGCACTGGGTGTTATATACAACTAATGCATCATTGAACATTATATTTAAAAAAGCCATCTGAAGTATGTTTTTTTACCCTCTAAATGATGAATTAATTTTCTGTATGAACTTTTTTCCCTCTTACTAAAGTATTATTTTTTCCCTAACCTCACCAACTTCAACAAATATGACAACTGACCAGATACAAACTGAAATTTTTATTTGCTGACCCTTGTATTACATTGCAAAATTCCATTGTAGACTCCTCATTATCTGATTGGAACCTTTGAGTCTCTTTTAGACCTAGTTTCATAGATAGACCCAGGATGTGTCCAAAAGCCCTGGGGCTGGCCCTTCATCAGACTGACAGATGCAGATATACTGACAATCAAACTTTTAGCCAAATGACCATATACTTGTTGGCACTACCGTTTTCAAGCTTTTTAACTCAAGAACCCTAGAAGGCTTTGACCATCTTTCTGTTTTTCTCCTGCCACTTTGACCAAAGAGGCATTTTTCTTCTTCTCTGTCCATCAAATAGCAATTAGACTATGAAGAATGTTTTCTCCTCCTTTTTTACCTCATATAACCCAAATCATTCTTCGGCCTCCTCTTTTCCCTTCATTAAGTGGGCAATGCCTGGCCTCATTTTTACTTCACATTGGTCTCTTGGAGGTTTTTTTCTCAGATCTGGGATTCAACATTTTGCTGCAGCTCCCTGCTCTCCTTCACAATGCCTAAACTGGATCAATGACAAGGATAAGAGCCATGAGTGAGCTGGGGATTTGCTACAGTTGTTTTTAGTCCTGACAACCCACAGGAAGAAGCAAGAAGCCCAGAGGCCATATATGAGTTGATCGTGTAGGTATGACCTACTGCTAGACAGTTTAAGGAACTTGCTTTCTGATTCCAACTTTGGTATTCTTTCCACTAAACTAAATAGATTTGCTGTCCCGTTCATCTTTCTTTTTTCCATTTCCATTCTTCTTCCCATGTTTTCATTCGTTTAATCTGCTACCAATTTTAAATCAACCATGTAAGTGTTCAACCCATCAACTTCCCTTTTCCTCCATTTTTATCCTAGCCTCATCCTTTACTGTACCCTCATCCTTTACTCTCCAAAGCCTGTATTTCCTTCCCTAGGGTTAATATGGTCCCAAAGATTTATCCTGCCTTGAGAAATCACTGGACAAACAAAATGAAATCTGGGGAAGATAGCAGATCCAAGTTTTGGCAGCTGTGAAACATATATTTGGAGAGACACCTTTAAGAAAAATAATGCATAATTACTAATATAAAACTAGGCAGACATATAAGTATTTATTTAGAATGAGAAAAGAAATTAGAACTACAAATTTTAAAAGCTAACAAAAATTACAAAATCTAGAAAGTCACCAAAATATTTTTATCAACTGACTGACATATCTGTGTATTTTTTGTCCTACATCTTTTGGCTGTTATTCTGCTACCTTTTCACAGGACAAGAACATTATGATATTTTAGGTATAGAAATTTTTTTAAAGATTTATTTACTTTAGAGAGAGATAGAGCGAGTGTGAGCAGGGATGGGGGTAGATGGAGAGGAAGAGGGAGAGAAGCAGACTCCCCATAGAGCCTGGTGCAGGGCTCAATCTCAGGACCCTGACATCATGACCTGAGCCAATATCAAAAGTTGGCTGCTTAATCGACTGAGCCACCCAGGCACCCCACTATATAGAATTTTTTAACTGATTTTTTCCTCTAGAGTAATTGTTCAAAATTAATTTTATATACTTGGTAGTTTAGAATAGTTTATTTTGGCTTCATAACTATTAATGATAATGCAATCCTAAAATGCCATACATTAGAAAGCTTAAAATATAGGGGCACCTGGGTGGCTCAGTGGGTTAAAGCCTTGGCCTTCAGCTCAGGTCATGATCTCAGGGTCTTGGGATCCAGCCCCGCATCGGGCTCTCTGCTCAGCAGGGAGCCTGCTTCCCCCTCTCTCTCTGCCTGCCTCTCTGCCTACTTGTAATCTCTCTCTCCCTCTCTCTGCCAAATAAATAAATAGCTTAAAATATGAAATGTCACTTTGTACTGCAGCAATAGTTTATGCCCTACAAATACAGAAATTCTGACAAATTCTATTCCATTCAGTTCTCATAAATAAAAAGGCTATACAGTGCATTTTTAATTGTATGCACTACATCAAAGAATATAATTTCATCAAGAGAAAGAACTTCCATTTTGTTTAAGCACTGATAAAAATTATATCTATTGCTTGCAATTTTACACATCTACAGTTTGAAAGACTTACACATACCTTGTAGCTCCCCACAATTTAAACTGTTCCTTCTCCATACCACATGCTCTCATGCTGGGCAGAGCTGTGGACTAGGACTTCTCTTCCTGCAACTTCAGATTACCAGGGAAGTCATTTCAGTGAGCAGTAGGCATATACTTATATTATTTCTACATGGGACAATAGAAAGCTAGTCATGGAGTAGACTACAAACCATAAATTTATCGTACAAAACCCAAACTAAGTGAACCCTAACACAACTTCCACTTAGCTGGATCCCTAAAATGTCCATAGCTCTTCCATTACCATCTAGTATGAGGAAAAGAACAAAAGGGGAAATTCAGAATGGAAAGAAGCACTTGTCTTAACCAATTACAGTTAAAATATTCTTTTTTCTTTATTAACACATAATGTATTATTTGCTTCAGGGGTACATGTGTGTGAATCATCAGGCTTACACATTCCACAGCACTTATCATAGCACATACCCTCCCCAATGTCCACAACCCAGCCACCCCATCCCTACCCCACCCCCCACCTCCCAGGAACCCTCAATTTGTTTTGTGAGTTTAGGAGTCTCTTATGGTTTGTCTCCTTCCTGATCCCATTTTATTTCATTTCCCCCCACCCTCCATACCCCCCCCCCACCCTGCCTCTCAAATTCTTCATATCAGAGCAGTTAAAATATTCTACCTTTAAAAATTTTTACAAAAACTAGGACTACATAAACACATTATTGGGTCCCTCTCAGAACCTTGAAAGTGATCTATGCAAGCAACTTGAAATAAAGATTTTATTCCTTTCCAGGTAAATCTGCCTCTGGTAGTTAGGCACCAAGCCAGCTTCCCTAAACAACCTTCAAGGTACTATAGAATGAAAAGTATAGGGGCGCCTGGGTGGCTCAGTTGTTAAGTGTCTGCCTTCAGCTCAGGTCATGATCCCAGGGTCTTGGGATCGAGCCCCACATCAGGCTCCCTGCTCAGCAGGAAGCCTGCTTCTCCCGCTACCATTCCCTCTGCTTGTGTTCCCTCTCTCGCTGTGTTTCTCACTGTCAAATAAATTTAAAAACAAAGAAAGAAAGAAAAGTATAACCAACAAAAATGGAAAGCAGGGTTATCTTTAAAATGCTTTAGTAGGATTAAATCTTATGGATGAAGTTACTGAATCCAACAGACTCTAGAGTCCTTGACTAAGGTCATTTTACTGTCTTTTTATCTGTACATAAATACTTGTATAATATACCTATAAAAGTGTTCAACACAAGTCTTGAATGAATGAATGCATGAATGAATACATGAATTAACAAATGCTATGAAAACCCAACATTTAGAACTATATCCTTGTTAAGTAAAATAGAGTGTGAGGTAAGGAAGGATAGATTCATGATACCTGAGATTGCAATGACTGCCCCACACCTGTCAAAGATGTTGTAATTCAAATGATGGTGTTTTCAAACAAAGACTGTTGTCTGATAGTGAACAACAGTTTCTATCCAATAGTAACAGTTTCTATCCAAACAAAAATGTTTTTAAGCACTCATGGATGTGAATCCAATATGGAAATGGATTTGGAATAAACATTAAACATTTTGCCATCTGTTGCCCTGCTGAGTTACTGAAGAATATCTTCCTCAAATGTTCATATTTTCAGATTAATTGGTCCATGGCTGCCAGGCATGAAAAAGAAAGAAAATCTGAAACTCAGTGATTCCACTAAGTTGTAAAAGATGTACTACAAAGACACTGCTATTTGGAGATGGAGTTGTGGATTAAGAGTGGAGTCAAACCAGGGGGAGCATTCCTAGGTTGTCAGAACATTTTATCCAACAATTAATCATAATCAGCACATTCCAATAATTTTGATTAATTTAATGCTTAATATGTTTTTAATCTCAAAATTTCTACCAAAATATATTTACTTCACATTCCTAATCTTCAGAGAATCATCTTTTTAATAAGCATCGGGAATTTGATGAAGAACTTAGAGTAATGGAAGGAACAGATCGAGGGGATAGAATGAGAGACAACTGGAATGAGTGAGATTTCCAAAATAGCAGCAGAGAGAGGAAAGTAAAGTAATCAAAGAAAGCTAGTACTGTTTCTTATATTTTAGTCATGCCTTTCCTCTGAGGAGTATAGCACAAACCAAGCTCTAATCTCCTCAAAGCTAAAGGAAACAATACAAAGTTGGTCTCCCTCCTGCACATCTCTACTTCTCACTGCCACCAGAGTTCCTGGTGGGTTCCAAAGAACCCAAGATGAACAGCCAGCTCCATAAATGTTGTGGGTCATTTCCCAGAAGGCCCACTTGGGTGTCACCTCACCAGTGATCATGGGGGGAATTTGCAAGGCTTCACCACTGGAGATCAGGTTGTGATGGAGAAGGTAGGCAGGGTTCACGGCAACCAGGGCTCAGATCTTAGCAGACCAAGTTCCTCCTCACAGTGGTACAAATTAGAGATCCCAGCCAGCCACACTGCCCATCTACAGAGACAAACCAGTGGCCCCATCCAGTTAGGGGTCTTAGTGTATAGTTCTGCCTGACTCAGTACCATGAACAACAAGCCCTGCCAGCCTACCCAGACAAAAAAGCTAATTCACAGCCCCGGCTACTGCTAGGTGTAGCCTCTTCCCTGCCTGACCATGAAACCTTACAAGAGCACCTGGAAAGTTAAGTAGCCCGACAGCACTTGAACAGAAAGCTCAGCCAACAGTTCTGCCTATGTGCAGACCTCAGCTGTTGGCCCTGTCTGGCTGGGTAGCTCAGTGCACAGGTCTGCATAATTTGGTTTTCCTGGCCAGTGAGGTGTGCCAGTCTTGGAGCCTGCTCTGCCCCCTGTCCAGACAGGTAAGTGGGTTCATGATCCTGCCCATCACTGAGTATATACCTCAGTTTTATCCAATTAGGAAATCTCACCAGGGCACCCAGGAGTCCTCTTGCAGAGTTACCCAAGGAAAGAGCACAGACACAGCAGCTCTGCCCATCTGCAGAGCTAAGATGTTGGTCCTATCTGGCCAGCGAAGTTAGTGAACACTTCTGCCCAATTCTGGTCCCCAGCCAATGAGTTCTACTAGCCCTGGGGCCTGTGATATAGCCCCACCCAGGCCGAGAAGCAAATCTGAAGCCCTGCCTGGGGCTGAATATAGCCTCCAACCCTGCCTAACCAGGAACTCTTACCAAGAATACCTGTGAAGCTGCATTGTCCATCTGACAGCCCCACCAACAATAGCACCCAAACAGAGAGCCCAACCCAGCTAGTGGCTCTGCCCATGGTTCCATATTGCCAAGCCAATGGTTCCATACTGCCAGGAAGCTTGGCGGGCAGCCCTGCTGGATTTAGGTCCCCAACGATCAAACTTTAATGGCTATAGAGCCCATTCCACCACCCCACACAGGTAGGGAAGCAAGTTCACAGCTTCATTCAAGGGCTGATATTGATTATCAATATGATAATCAGTCCCACCTATCTGAGAAGACTAACCAGAGAATCCAGTCAACTGCAGAACCATCATACAGTCTTGCTTGGTCAGAGAACTACGGAAGAAGTCCTACCCAACTATTCTCAGCCAGTAGCACTCCCCTAAACCTCAGTGCTTGGGCACTACCTCACCAAATAGAGACCCCAAAAGCAAACCCCACCTGCCCAAAAACATTATAAGCTGAGTGGTCCAGAACCCTAAATTGAGATGATTGGTGAAGGACTATCTCTGCCAAAGTCAACCTATAAAATCTGGAGGAGGAGCCCACTTCCTCATATGCCCAAATACCAATGCATGAAGTGAAGGATCACAAAGAATCAGGTAAACATGACCCAAGAAAGGAAATAAATACATCTCTAATAACAGACCCTAAAGAAATGGAGGTCTATAAACTGGCAATACAGAAAATTATCTTAAGAAGTTTAGTGAACTTAAAAAATAAAAAAAAAGAAGTTTAGTGAACTTAAAAGCTGAATAAGACAATGACTGAGTTGAACATTTGAATAGAGAGCTTCAACAAAAGACTTGATCAAACAGAGAGAAGAATCAGTGAATCAGAAGATAGGTCATTTGGAATTATCCAGCCAGAGGAACAAAAAGAAAAAAGAATGCATAAGAGTGAAGAACACCTATGGAACTTATGGGAAATCATTTAGGAAACAACATACCCATCATGGGAAACTATATACACATGCTAGGAATCCCAAGAGGAGGAAAGAAAGGAATAAAAAAAGTATATTTAAAGTAGTAATGGTTGAAACTTCCCAAACCTGAAGCAAAACATAGACACCCAGATTCATAAGGTCCAGAAGACCCCAAATAGGCTGAGCCTGAAAAGGGCCAAACTGAGACACATTACCATTAAATTATCAAAAATCAAAGACAAAGAGATAAACTTGAAAGCCATAAAAGTGACATTTCATATACAAGGTAACCCATATAAGACTTTGTGTAGATTTCTCAACAGAAACTTTGCAGGTCAGGAGAGAATGAGATGATATATTCAAAATATTGAAAGAAATAACTATAAACCAAGAAAACTACACCTAGAAAAGCTGTCCTTCAGAAATGAAGGAAAGATACTTTCCCAAACAAACAAAAGATGAAGGAGTTTATCACCACTAGATCTGCCTCACAAGATATGCTAAAGAGAGTTCTTCAAGCATAAAGAGTGCTAACTAATATCATCAAAACATATGAATGTAGGTGTAAAAGACTGATAATAGTAAATATATATTCAAAGTTAGATTCTCTAGTATTGTAAAGGCAGTGAATAATTCACTTACAACTCTAGTTTAAAAATTAAAAACATAGTAAAAATAACCATAACTAAAATAATTTTTATTGGATACACAAAAAATAAGTAAGCTAGGGGCACCTAGGTGGCTCAGTGAAATGTCTGCCTTCAGCTCAGGTTATAATCTCAGGGTCCTGGGATCAAGTCCTGCATGGGGCTCCCTGCTCAGTGAAGAGTCTGCTTCTCCCTCTCCCTCTGTCCCCCCGACTCATCCACACACTCACTCTTTGTCTCTCTCTCTCAAATAAATAAATAAAATCTTTTTTTAAATTAGGTAAACTGGATATCAATCAATAACCTACAATGTGAGAAGATGAGAGAAAAGCAAAACCATGAAGTTTAGAAATGCTTTAAAGTTGTTATCAGCTTAAAAATAAGATGTTAAAATATGGTAATTTATGTGACTCCATGGAAAGCACAAACAATGTATAGTAGTTATGCAAAAGATTATGTAAAGGAATCAAAACACACTACTACAAAAAGTCATCAAATCACAAGAAAGAAAATAAGGAGCAAGGAACAAAGCATCTACAAAACACTCAGAACACCATGAACAAAATAGTAATAAGTCATCCTTGCTATCAATAACTACTTTAAATGTAAACAGAGTAAATTCTCTGATCAAAAGACATCAAACAAATGAATGGATTAAAAAAATAAACTAGATCCAAAAATCTGCTCCCTACAAGAGACAGAGTTTAGCTTTAAGACACACATAGACTGAGAATGAAGGAATGGAAAAACATATTTCAAGCAAATGAGAACCAAAAGAAAGCTGACATAGTTATATTTATATTAGGAAAATAGACTTTAATAGTCAAAAGAGACAAAGAAGATCATTATATAATAATAAAGGGGCCAATTCATCCTAATAAGATATGATAATTGTAAATATTTAAGCACTCAATATAGGAGCACCTAAATTTATAAAGCAAATACTAACAGAACTAAGAGAAGATATAAATAGCAATACAATACTAGTTGGGACTTTATTATTTCTTTATCAGCAATGGGTAGATTATCCTTACAGAAAATCAATAAGGAAACAGATTTGAACAACACTATAGACCAAATGAACCTAACAGACACAAACAGAACATACCATCCTACAAAAGCAGAATACACGTTCTTCTCAAGCACATATGAAACATTTTCTAGGACAATCATATATTAGGCCACAAAACAAACCTTAGCAAATTTAAGATGACTAAAATCATACCAAGTATCTTTTCTGACCACAATAGTATGAAAGTAGAAATCAATAACAGGAAGAAAAACAAAATTTACAAAACATGGAAAATTAATGACATACTCCTAAACAACCAATAAATCAAAGAAGAAATTAAAAGGGAAATGAAAAAAGTATCTGGGTCAAACAAAAACGGAAAACACACTATGCCAAAATATATGAAATACAACAAAAGTGATCCTAAGAAGTTTATAGTGATAAACATATACATCAAGAGAAAGAGTCCACAAATTAAAAAAGCTAACTTTACACCTTAAGAAATTAGGAAAAGAAGAACCAACTAAGCCCAAAGTTAGCAGAATGAAAGAAATAATAAAGATTAGAGAATAAATGCAATAAAGAACACAAATATAAAGTATATAAAGTAACAAAACTAAGAGTTCTTTGAAAAGATAAACAAAATGGACAATCCTTTAGTGAGACTAACCAAGAAAAAAGAGCGATGACCCAAATAAATAAAATTAAAAATCAAAGAGGAGATATTACAACTGATACCACAGAAATGCAAAGGATCATAATGGACTACTATCAACAACTATATGTCAACGAACTAGGTAACCTCAATAGATAAATTCCCAGAAAATAACAACCTACCAAGATGAATCATGAAGGAAAAGTAAATCTCAACAGACCAATAATGAGTGAGGAGTTTGAATCAGTAATTAAAAACCTCTCAACAGTAAAAAGTCCAGGACCAAATGGTTTCCCTGGTGAATACTACCAAACATTTAAAGAATTAATATCAACTCTTTTCAAACTCTTCCAAAAATTGAAGAGAAAGGAATATTCCCAAAGTTATTTTATAAAGCAGCATTGCCCTGATACAAAGGCTAGATAAGGACACAAATGAAGAAAATGACAGCCAGTATGTCTGATGAATTCAGATGCAAAAATTCCCAACAAAATACTAGCAAACCAAATTCAAAACACATTAAAAGGATCATACACAATGATGAATAGGAACAAAGCAAAAATTGTCGAACATTTACAAATCAATGAATGTGATATATCACATTAATAAAATGAAAGATAAAAATTATATGATCATCTCAATAGATGCAGAAAAAAGTATTTGACGAAAATCAACAATCATTCAGGATTTTTTTTAAAGCCTCTCAACAAACAGGGATAGAAGGAATGTATCTTGACATAATCAAGGCCACATATAACAAGCCATATATAACTAAAACAATACTCCATGATGAATATTGAAAGCTTTTTCTCTAAGATCAGGAACAAGACAAGGGTTCCAGCCTCACCACTCCTATTCGATATAGTAATAGATGTTGCAGTCAAAGCAATCAGGAAAGGAAAAAAAAGGAAATAAAATGTATCAGAATTGGAAAGAAACAAACAATACTATCTCATTTTTCAGAAGATATGATTTTACATGTAGAAAATACTATGATGCCACAAAAAAACTGTTAAAACTAGTACATGAATTCAATAAAATTGAAGGATAGAAAATCAACAAACTAAAATTAGTTGCATTTCTAGTCAAAGCTATCTTGAGAAAGAAAAACAAATCTGAAGGTATCACAATCTCAACTGTCAAGGTATACTACAAAGCTATAGTAACCAAAACAGTATGGTACTGGCACAAAAACAGACATACTGATCAACAGAACAGGATAGAAAGCCCAAAAATAAACCCATGCTTATATGGTGAATTAATCTATGACAAAAGGAGGCAAGTATATAACGTGGAAAAGGTAGTTTCGCCAATAACTGTGTTGGGAAAATTGGACAGCTACATGCAAAAGAATGAAAGTGGACCATTTTGTTATACCATACACAAAAATAAACTCAAAATGGATTGAAGATCTAAATATGAGACCTGTAACCATAAAACTCCTTAAAGAAAACATAGTCATGAATCTCTTTGACATTACCCTTAGCAACATTTTTCCAGGTAAGTCTCCTCAGGCAAGGCAAACAACAAAAATAATCTATTAGGACTATACCAGAATAAAAAGGTTTTCACAGCAAAGGAAACCGTCCACAAAATGAAAAGACAATCTACCACATGGGGAAAGATACTTTTAAATGATATCCAATAAGGGGTTAATATCCAAGATATATTTTAAAAACTTGCACAACAGCAAAAAAAATGGTTAAAAAATGGGCCGAGCACCTAAATAGACATTGTTCCAGGCAGCCAACAGGAAAAGATGCTCAACATCACTAATCATCAGGGAAATACAAATCAAAACCATAATGAGATATCACCTCACACCTGTCAGAATAGCTAATATCAAAAACACAAGACATAACAAGTGTTAGTGAGGATGTGGAGAAAAGAGAACCCTTGTGCACTGTTGGTGGGAATGTAAATTGGTGCAAGCACTGTGGAAGTTCCTTAAAAACCTGAACTTCAAACTTAAAAAGCGGAAATACCATGTGCTTTGTACACCCACTAGTAGATATTCACCCAAAGAAAGTGAAAACACTGACTAAAAAAGATATATGTATATGTACCCAAAAAAGATATATGTACCCTTATGTATATTGCAGCATTATTTATAACAGCCAAGATATGGAAGCAACCCAATTGCCCATCAACAGATGAATGGATAAAGAAGATTGACTCGTGTTGTGTGTTCAAAGACAGATACCATATTATTTTAGCTGTATGTGGAATCAGACAAACAAAACAAATGAACAATCAAAGCAGGAACAGACCCATAAAAACAGAATATACTGGTGATTGCCAAAGGGGCAGGGGTTGAGTGGATGGGCAAAATAGATGAAGGGACTTAAGAGATATTAACTCTCAGTTATAAAGTAAGTAAGGCATAGAGATGAAAAGTACAGCATGGGGACTATAGTCAATAATGTGATAATGTCGTCTGGTGACAGATTTTAACTATACTTATCCTGGTGAGCATAGCTTAATGTACAGAATTGTCAAATTACTATACTGTACACTTGAAATTAATATAACATTGTATGTCAGCTATACTTTAATTTAAAAAATAAATTAGTTGTGTTTCTATAGACTAACAACAAATTATCTGAAAAAGAAATAAAACAATCCCATTTATAATAGCATCAAAAATAATAAAATACTTAGGGATAAATTAAAACAAGGAGGTGAAAGATCTCTATACTGAAAGCTAAGAAATTAATGAAAGAAACTGAAAAAGAATTAATATTGTTAAAATGTCTGTACTCCCTAAGGCCACCCATAGATTCAGTGCAATCCCAAGTAAGATTCCAGTGTCGTTTTTCACATAAATAGAAAAAAAACAGCCACAAGGAGTAGTGGGTAGAGGAACTGAGTGAAGGTGATCAAAAGGTACAAACTTCCAGTTATGGATAAGTAATTTCTGAGGATATAATGCACAGGATGACAACTACAGTTAACAATACCATATAGTATGTTTGAAAATTGCCAAGAGAGTAGATCTTCAAAGTCCTCATCACAAGAAAAATTTGTAACTGAGGTGATGAATGTTAACTTAGTGTGAGAAAGCATTTCACAATATACACATATGATAAATCATTATGTGATATGCCTTAAACTTACACAATGCTTTGTCAATTACATTTCAAGAAAACTGAAAAGAAACTAAAAACTAAAAAAACTTTCTAAATAAGTGAATAAAGGAAAATAACAAACAAAAAGATTTGTACAGGATACTTTACCAAAGAAGATATATGGAGCAAATAGCACATGAAAAAAATGATGCTTAATATTAGTTGTTAGGGGGCGCCTGGGTGGCTCAGTCGTTAAGCGTCTGCCTTCGGCCCAGGTCAGATCCCAGCGTCCTGGGATCGGGCCCCGCATCGGGCTCCCTGCTCCGCGGGAAGCCTGCTTCTCCCCCTACCATTCCCTCTGCTTGTGTCCCCTCTCTCGCTATGTTTCTCGCTGTCAAATAAATAAAAAAAAAAAAATAAAAAAAAAAAAATCTTTAATAAAAAAAAAATAAAAAAATAAAAAAAATAAAAAAAAAAAAATATTAGTTGTTAGGGAAATAAATATTAAAGCCACCATGAGATACTACTGCATACCTATTAGATAGGCTTTAAAAAAAAAAAAATATTTACCAAATACTGCTGGTGGGGATGTGAAGGAAAATTATCATTTAAAAAAAAAAAAGCCAAACTCAAAAGGCTATCATATAAATCATTTCTTTTATATAACATTCCAGAAAAGGCAAAACTAGGAATGAAATTATATCAGGGGTAAACAGTGGTTAGGAAGGGAGAAGGAATTATCTACAAAGGAACTTGAAGGAAACTTATGGGATGATGGGAATGCTCTGTATCTTGACCGCAGAGGCAACTGCATGACTGTAAGTTTTTCAAAATTCATCAAACTGTACATGGAAAAAGTGTGAATTTTACAATACATAAGCTGTACCTTAGTGAACCAAAGAAGGCATTACACTAAATCCAAAATTAAATGCATATAAATCACCCTCTGGATCATGATTTTAATGACATTTACTCAAATTAAATCAGGGCAGAATTCAGAGCATTATTTGCATTACTGAAATTTTTCATGATAGATTTCAGATAAATAGAATACATTTTCCTAAAGTGTTTACCACAAATCAAAATTGTGCAAAAGTGAGACTTCATTTAGTATTACTATCATCAATTAGCATATATGGTAATTACTTGTGACATAATATTCATTGATGCAAATATTCGAGAAACATTTCCTGAGTGTAACTAGACTATAGTACGAAAGGACTCACTTCTCCCCAGTTCTGGACCAGTAGGATATTCTTCAGACTTCTCCAATAAACTTTCATAAGATATGATCAGATGAGATCAAATCTTAGAAAAATAACTTCAAACTTAGCTTCAGCCAGTCCATAACAGTAAAGGTGCTTAATATTAGAAAATAGTATCATACAGTATAGCAACATTGCAAAGATGGTAATTAATACACCTAGAATAAGTGAAACCTATCAAAGACATTTTTTTGTTGTTGAATAAATAAATAATTGTCTTGATAGTACAATTTAAAAAGACTAGACTGGTGGTGGGTATTGAGGAGGGCACGTACTGCATGGAGTACTGGGTGTGGTGCATGAACAATTAATCTTGTAACACTGAAAAAATAAAATAAATGTATTTGGGGAAAAAATAAAATGCAAAATAAAATAAAATAAAATTCTAAAAGATAAAATAATAAAAAATAAAAAAGGCTTTTCATTTCATGTGTGTTATCAGTGCTTCAATACAGAACATACTGTCAAGATTAGTGACATGTGGATACCAATGGTTTTTTTCAAACACTAAGTGCCAATATTTTCTGGTAAATGCCAATTTTCATACAACAAAATAACTAAACATAACACAATTTCAGGAGATGATGATATCAGCATAATTCACCCAAATTACAAAAATGGCAACCCAAAATCATGCACATTATTTTATGATTTCATAAAACTTCTCTTTAAACTTCTACAAACTTTCCCAGAGTAAAAAGATTCCTCAAAAGCTTCATGATAACATTAAACTATAAAATTCACTCTGGAAATGCAGGGAATTATTTTTCAAATTTTTGCCTTAAGATTTTTTTTTTAAATCTGTGAAAATATATAGTGAGGAGTGTGTTGAGAAAGGTGGAGGAAAAAAGAGCTTCTGGTTGATGGATTCAATATGTCTGAAAATACTTCAATAATGTAGAGAAAAACCTTCAAGAGCAAGAATGTATTATAAATAGAAGCCTTTTAGCAAGATGGACAGGTGAGCATTTCTTGCATCAACTGCATCCACAGGACAGAAGTCTCAAAGAATGCTAGTTGACAGAATCTTCTATAAGATAGAGTTGGCTACATCCAGTGACTTATCTTTTACTAGAACAATGTAAGAGTCTATGTACTTTTCTAAAAGCTCATCCACCCTATTAGATATCCATTTTCAGATATCCAATTTTCAGAATGTGTTCAACATTGGCTACTCCATCTGCCATTCTTATATCCCCTTGGGAATCTCCCAGCAGAATTATGTTGCTATTGTCTTTCTATCAATTGAAATACTCTGTATTCTTCAAGGCACCATCATGTTTGTTAAATAAAGGAATTAGTTTGCCTTTAAATCCTTTGATCACTTCATTATCATCAAAATCCATGAAGTTGGACACTACTGTGAGGTTTGGGTGATAAACACTAGCTTGATCCAGTAGATCATAAATACCAGCTGAAAATATGAACACAAGGATACTGTATTGTTGGAGTTTATCAAAGAAATTCTCATACTCTTCCTTGAGCATAATATCCAGTTCTGCTACCATGTGATTTAGTATACCATTCAACAAGCAAACCATGGGATTTAGTATACCATTCTACCATATAGGGGTACTTCTCTTCTACAGTAAGAACAGGATCAATTTCAACAGCGTATTTTTCCTTAAGTTGCAGTAACTTTTTTCAACATTCATCTGTAACTAGTTTACTGTCATCAATGACATAACAACATGTAGGGCATCTTTTCCCTTCCTAGGAAATTCTATTCAGTGTCATATCAAAGTCTGTTATTATCTGAAGTTTGGCAGCTCCTCCCTTAATAAGACCACAGATAATTTCTCCTACTCTTACAGGGTTCTTGTTTTGAACTGGACTTCTCTGGAATTCTCGTATCATTTTCACATATACAGCGGAATCTTGATTAGGCATTTCTTGGTTATCCAATCTTCCTTAGGGCACTCAAGTTCTTTTATACTTGAATTTGTCTTAGATAACAGCACAGGTGGTAAGCAATATCTAGAGATGCAGGGCTTGGATGCAGACGTCTTGATGATCTTGGTCTTCCATGCTGTCTTCCTCTTTAAGGTGCATATGTACTGGGCCAGTACCCCCCCACCCTCCTGCCACCAGGGTGCACACACTGGTTCTTGCCACCACACCTATCCTCGCCACAGCCGCCTGGTCCGTGAATGGGTGTCCTGCACCTCCCAGCCAGAAAAGAAAATTTCAAAGACATTTTTAATGGTCCAGATATTATAACTCTCAGATCACTCAAAAGCAAAATGATAAAAATGTAACATAAGATCCAAGATCATTACTTAACAGTGAACAGAAGAAACAAGTTATATACATGGAATTTTTAGTTATAATCTCTCTGCTGAAGGATACCTCACACGAATCCAATGGCCAGAGGTACTAGTCCCATCTATACTGATGCAGTTTCCCTACTGCTCATATCCACGTTTGAAATAATTAAATAACTCGGCAATTTCAATAAGGTTTTACTGTGAATATGAATTCACCAATGCTTCATAAGTTCCCAAAGATAAGCAATCTATACAGGGTTGGCTTCATGGACATGCCACTTACGTACTCAGGTACATAGATTAGAAGGGCCTAAAGAAATGCTGTCACTATATTGAAATTCTTAACAATTTAACAAGGGCCCCATATTTTAATTTTGTATTGGGCCCCACGAATTACGTAACTGGTTCTAATTATAAATACCAAAACTGACATGAGGATTCTAAGTTACTCTTTACATATAGCTACTTGTGTCATGCATTTGACAAAAAACTAAGCAAATTTATCTTGAAACACTTTAGTTAAGAAACTACAACTGGAAAACCAGCAAGTTGGACTCATGTAGTACCTAGGAACTTCTCCTAAGATAGGCATGTTGCAAGGACAATTCATTTGTTTCAGAGTTTGGAACTTCCACTTCCTACTCCAGTAAAATAAGGTAAAGAAAAAACTAGATAGACTCTCCTCTCAGGAGATCAACTGTCTTTGTATGGGGGCACATATTTAAATCTGGTTTTCTCTGAATTTTCATTTTAATCTTGGGTGAGCTCTTCCTCCTAAAAAGTTTTATATATTAATTTTTTCATTCATTCAATAAAGGTCTGATGAGTACCAACTAACGTGCCAGGCAGGCATTGTGCTCAACATTAGATAGAAAATACAAAAAACAAGAAAACACAAAACTTAAAGTCACCAAATCAGTCACTCCTAATCTTCTCATTTACAGTCTTTATAATTTTGTGACTTTTTCTCCCAGGGCATTAATTTCTAATCTATGAATCTAGAGGAACAATAAGATACATACCAGCTTTTTTAATAGCAAAATGATAGAAGCAAATGTACCTTTTAAAACGTCAGATTTTACTGTTTAATAATGAAAGATGGCTGAAAAAAAACAAAGTGCCTTAACTGTGTGAAAGGAATCCAGTGAATAGCTAGCATTGCTCCTAATCTAAACCATGTCACCATTCTTCCTTTCCTATAAATGGCATGCACTATCATGGTCAGTCTCAGAGCTGGCTTCCAGCCCGGTCAGCCCCTGCAGCCAGCAGGGCCCAAGGCAGCAGTGTCTTTTAAAAGTAGGTAAAAAGGATTTGGCTTGAATCTCGATTACTGAGTCTTTCTGCAAGATGGCAAATACATAACCCAAGTGCTTTGGAGCGGAGCTGATTTTAAAAGCATTAGAGCAAGTGAGCCTTCTCTTAATCGTGGTCCAAACAAAAACCAGTTGGTCCCCTGCAGTCTTTCTTCATCCTCAGTAGCTCTAACTATGGCTCTTTGGTTCTGGAAAAGCATCTCCCTTATTCATTAGCCATAGCACAAAGCAGCAGATGCCTAATACCTATTTCCATACCAACTTCTGAGCTGAGGAAGTGACAACTGGTTAGAATTAAGCTGAATCTGGAAACATCCTGGGGTTCATTTTTATTTGAGGTTACAAAATCAACAAGTGCCATTTTTCTGAGCTGGGTTAAGGCGAGCAAGGTAAAGGTATCAAATGGCACTCAATTTGGACATGAATGAAGGCTCATATCCCCTGACAGCTTGGCATGGGCAAATTCAGTTCCTGCAAAGCATATGGAGACTTTTATTTTCCCCCTCAGTGAAAATGTGTTATTTTATGTGCTGAGACTATCACCTCCTCCCCTGCCTTTTTAGAGAACATCTATTTCTGGTGAGAGCTGCCAATTTATTATCCCACAATCTCACCCCACAGTTGGACACATGACCAGTATGAGCCAATCAGAAGCTTCCTTGGGGTTTCTCACAAGATTTGGAGGGAAAGATCTTTATTTCCTCTCTAGGCTATAAGAATATAAGATCTTGGCTTCCTGGAGTCTCATGGAGTCCGAGAGCTGAAGAGAACAGGGCTATAAGCAGAGAGAAGCAGAAATGAGAGATGACAAGTAAGCCCTGGTGTGCCTGTTCCAGTACATAAGTACTCTTTTTATGTATTACTTTCTTTATGCTAGTCCAGATTGGCTCTCTGACGCTTTCAAGGAAAAGAGTCCTGACCAATTCACTCCCTATGCTAAAGGCTGCATGTCTACAGCCTGACTGACATCAAGTAAGTTCAAATCATAACCAAGAGGCTGAGCGGGAAGCACATTCTCACACTCAAGGAAGCCTACCTCTAGCCAATTAATGTTTTTAAAGTTTGTCAGAGTCACACATAACTTTATGAAAGCAATTGATTTAGAACCTAATGTCCTTTTCTGTGCAGAGTGCATCTGTCAATCATGGTCTATGTGCTGGCACTTGGACATGAGAGTATGAGGCATGGGGAGAGAGGCAGGGCATAACCAAGAACCTTGCTCAAACCCAGAACTTTGTCATACAGCTAACAAAATGAAAGTGTTCCTAGGTCCCCGAACTCTCACTTATATCACCAGTTGGTTCTTTTCAAAAACTGGCTCTGTGGAATAAGACTCATGCTTCTGCAAATCATTAACTGCTATCCAAAAGTAGAGACCAGATTAAATGAACATTGTTTTTACACAAAAGAATTCCAAAGTCAAATTACCAATCTGCTCCTCCATTATGCATTCCCTTCCCATTCCACCCACACTTTCATTTAGGTACCTCTACTATTAATACATTCATTCTACGAGTATTTCTGAGTGTCTCCATATTCCTGCCATCATGATTTAAAACATGAGTCTCCCCTGATGCTCTCTTGTTATTCCAAACACAAATTAACAAACTGAGGGTTGGGTGGAATGTAAACATCAGAATCAACAAAGCAAACAAAGGGGTAAAACCTACTGTCACAACTCATCAGAAACTGGGAACTGAAGAAACAATATTCTGACACAAAATGTCCCAAAGTATCCCAGAAGTAGTACTTGTGACTTACTAAATCTTGAAAATTTCTATCAACACTCCCAATGTGGGGAGGAAGGAACTTAAGTGGAGTTTTCTCATCTTTTCCTTCTTTTGAGAGAAAATGGTTGCTGGGGAAATAATAATAAGGTGCAGTGAGTAAACAGGGCTGCCTCTCTCTGATGGACTGAAGACTCTAGAACTCTACGTAGATTGGGGGAAATATTCCAAAGCCCAAGGCTGTCTACCCAATGAAAGAGGAAACACCTCCAACACAGTGAAGATGAAAGGAGAATGAGCCAGAATAATTCATTTATGATATAACAGCACAAAAAAATCTGAATCAAATTCCCTATGTTGAACATAAGTGAGATGAATGCATACAGTGTGGTAACCTTGCAGACATACTACAAAGAGTAAAGGAATGAAAGGAAGCAACACAGCAAGCAAGATAGAACCCAGTTTGCCCAAAAACATAATCATGGAGAAGAGAATTCCCCATGAGCACTTCAATCTACATAATAATTTCATAGGTGTGTTAATTCAGTAAGACAAGATGAGTGAGATGAAAGGGATCCCAGGAAATGCAGAGACAAAAGGCAGACATTAAAACAAGAGGAAAATATATAAGAATAACAAAGATAACCCAGAAAAATAACAAGTTTTTGCTTTCCCTTACATACAAAATTCAAAACACGGAAGAAAAAAATCATTTCAAGATTACTAGAAGAATCTTAAAATGAAAAGTTGGAGTTTTAAAAAATATATACCATGTTGTGGATACACCTGGTTTGTCCATCTAATATCCATTTCTCTTCCTCCTTCCTGAGAACAAAAAGTACTCACATAGACATTCACTCCTCCTCCAAGGGCTCCTATGTTTGAGGGATGCTGACCCACCCCATGTCCAAAACAAAGAGCAGGTTCAGATTGGTTTAAACCAGTCTAGTAAATTCTACTTCCCTGGCCACAGACATTGATTCAGGCTGAGCATGTAAATTCAATGAGTCAAATAAGGTAAATTTTAGGATTCTTGCTTAAAACATTGAAGAAAAATGACTCCATATTTCAGGGAATTTAAACCATAGCAAGACCATTCAGAAATATTTCATACAGTGAGTTCTGCTATATGTGTGTGCATATAATATAGTGGAGCAATTCTTCCATTCCACTTTACTATCTTTTATGATAAATTTAGGAAATATTTTCAAATGTTTCAAAACTTTTCTGGAAGTTGCTGGAAATCCAACCTCTAGGAAACTGGAGGAAGCTATTCACAGGGAGTTATCACACTGGAGGCAGTCCGCTGCTAGTCTTCCCAGGGTAAGAGCGCAGGGTGGGAGTAGGAGGCATAGCTGCTGTGAGCTCTTTGCCGCTGCTACACGTGTGTCAGGACTAGGGCCTTGGAGAAGCTGCCAGGACTGAAATGCCCCAGGGCTAGAGAAAGCCTGCCAAAGGAGACCACCAAAGCCAGGAAGCAAAACCCTTTTCCTCCGCCAATGACTGCCAGAACCCTCTGCTAACAAAGCTTTAGGACAAGCTGGCAAAGGAAAAAACATTTAAAGGGCCCAGATAAATTTTCACAGAGCATCTAAAAGAACAGCTTTGGAGCTGAGAGACGATAAATTGATAACCAACCTAATACCCGCAGGAAAACTTAGCATTGTTTTGTGCATTTATAAAATCTTACATATATATGATGTCATGTCACAATTACTGTTTTTCTGTCTAAAGCTCATTTTTTTTTCTTTTTACTCTTTTAAAAACTTTATCCGTGCTATTATGGGTAAATATAGCTCATTCAATTTACATTATGCAACACTAAATCTTGGAACACTGAAAAAATAACATTTAAAAAAAAAGACATAGGTTCAAGATTCTATTTCCCTAGTGATTTGCTCCTTATACCTTTACCATTGTGTAATGACCTCTTCTTCTTTAATAATGCTGTGTTAATGTTTTGTCTTACCAGCAATATTACTGCTATGATATTGTTTTGTGTTTGTGAGAGTATAGTTTGTGAGAGTTGTAGTTTTAGTATTTATTATTAGATATTAGTCTATCTCTCCCATCCTTTTGCTTACAAATCTATGTCATGTATTTGTATTTTTCTTTAACTGCATTTATCTAAAAAGTTTAAATACAATGTGAGAATCTCTGCCTTTAAGGTGAACTCGTAATGTTTTCATTTATTGAGATTACTGATGCATTTGAATTTCTTTGTACCATTCTATTTTATATTTTATGTTTTCTTTTCTATTTGGCATCTAACTGGTATCTTTACTTGTTTCTCCTTTCCTGATTTCTGTTAGATTCTGCTCCTGCCAAACATTACAATGCTTTACAACAATCTCACCTCTCATTTAATTGTAGTATAATATTTAAATTCTAACTTATTAAATCCTTCCAAATTAGTCACTACTATAATTTATAAATAATTTTTAAATACTTATATTTATCCATGATTATGACTTTATTATTGCTCTGACATCTGAAACTGTCCTTCTCAGGTCCTTTTCTTTCTGAAAATATCCCCTAATGAGTTTTTTTTTTAGCAAGAGTCAGTGCTTGGTAAATTTTCTCATCATTTGTGTGAAATAATTCTTCATCTCACTCTTTAAAAATGAAAAAACTAAATACAGGGGCGCCTGGGAGGCTCAGATGGTAAAGCTTCTGCCGTCTGCTCAGGTCATGATCTCAGGGTCCTGGGATCGAGCCCCACATTGGGCTCTCTGCTCAGTAAGGATTCTGTTTCCCCTCTCTCTGTCTGCTTCTCTGCCTACTTGTGATCTCTCTCTTTGTCAAATAAATAAATAAAATCTTAAAAAAAAAAATACAGAATTGTAGATTGTGTTTTGTTTTGTTTTGTTTTGTTTTTACTCATTACTTTGAAGACAATATTCTTTGGTGTTCCAGCTATCAGTGCTATAAGTCTGCTGTAAGACTAATTATTCCTCAACAGAGAATGTCTTTCTTAATTTTTCCAGTATAATTACTGTATAGTGTAATATTAGTTTCAAGTGTACAATACAGTGATTCAACAATTCATTACTAACTGCTCATCACAATAAGTGTACTCTTAATCCCATTCATCTATGTCACCCATCCCCCCACCAACCTCCCTTTTAGCAACCACCAGCTTCTCCGCCACATTTAAAAGCCTATTGTTTTGTCTTTTTAATTTGTTCATTTTGTTTCTTAAATTCCAGATGAGTGAAATCATATTTGTCCTTCTCTGACTTATTTCAGTTAGCATTATACCTTCTAAATCCATCCATGTAATGGCAAATGGCAAGATTTCATTCTTTTTATGGTGGAGTAACTAATATTCCATTTTATTTATTTACTTATTTATTTATATAAATATATATTTATGTATATACCACATCTTCTATATCCATTCAAGTATCGATGGACACATGAGCTGCTTCCATAACTTAGCTACTGTAAATAATGCTGCAAAAAACAGAAGTGCATATTTTCAAATCAGTGTTCTCGTATTCTCTTTAAGTAACTACCAATCCAGTAGAATTACTGGACACATGGCAATTCTATTTTTAATTTTTTGAGGAACTTCCACAGTTTTCCATGGTGGCTTCACTACTTTGAATTCCCACCAAGAGCACACAAATATTCCTTTTTCTCCACATTCTCGCCAACACTTGGTTCTTGTGTTTTTGATTGTAGCCATTCTAACAGGTGTCAGGTGACAGCTCATTATGGTTTTGATCTGCATATCCCTGATGGTAATGTTAAGCATCTTTTCATGTGTCTGTTGCTATCTGTACGTCTATTTTAGAAAAATGTTTGTTCATATCTTCTGCCCATTTTTGACTGGATTATTTTTTTTGGTGTTGGTATATTTGTTGTGTAAGTTCTTTTTATATATTTTGGATACTAACCCCTTCTCAGATATATCCTATGCAAATATCTCCCTCCATTCATAGCTTGTCTTTTCATTTTGTTGATGGTTTCCTTTGTTGTGCAGAAGCTTCATATTTTGTGTAGTCCCAATAGTTAAATTTTACTTTTGTTTCCCTGCAAAAAGAGACATATCTAAAAATATGTTGCTATAACTGATATCAGAGAAATTACTGCCCGTGCTCTGCTCTAGGATTTTTATGGTTGCATCTCACATTTAAGACTTTAATACAACTTGGGGCACCTGGGTGGCTCAGTGGGTTAAAGACTCTGCTTTCGGCTCAGGTCATGATCTCAGGGTCCTGGGATCAGCCCCGCATCGGGCTCTCTGCTCAGCGGGGAGCCTGCCTCTCCCTCTCTCTCTGCCTGACTCTCTGCCTACTTGTGCTCTCTCTTCTGTCAAATAAATAAATGAAATCTTAAAAAAAAAAAAGACTTTAATACAACTTGACAGGGCGCCTGGGTGGTTCAGTGGATTAAAGCCTCTGCCTTCAGCTTAGGTCATGATCTCAAGGTCCTAGGATCAAGCCCCGCATGGGGCTCTCTGCTCAGCAGGGAGCCTGCTTCCCCCTCACTCTCTGCCTACTTGTGATCTCTCTCTCTGTCAAATAAATAAATAAAATCTTAAAAAAAAAAAAAAGACTTTAATACAACTTGAGTTTATTTTTGTGATGGTGTAAGATAGACCAGTTTTCCCAGCACCATGTTGAAAAGATTGTCCTTTCTCCCATTGCATATTCTTTTTTTTTTTTTTTTTCCAGAAAATCCTTTTTAATGTTATGATCTGCTGCATTCGAATAGAGGCAAAGCAGCAAATACCTTCCAGGCCAACCTTTCACTTTTTTTTTTT
>CM053606.1:128792566-128816867 GCA_028646535.1 Procyon lotor | reverse complement strand
CTTAATAGCACATACCCTCCCCAATGAGCATTTAGTCCATTTACATCAAATTATCAATAGGTATGTATTTGTTGTTTTGTTATTTGTTTTATGGTTGTTTTTTGCAGTTTTTTCTCTCTTCTTTTGCTCTCCTCTCTCACAGTTTGTTAGCTTTTCTTCAGTGATACACTTGGATTTCTTTCTCTTTATTGTTTGCATATCTGTTTCTATTTTTGATTTGTGATTACCATAAGGTTTATATATAACACCTTATGCATGTAGCAGTCTATATTAAGTTGGTCATTGCTTTAGTTTGAATCCATTCTAAAATCACTACGTTTTTACTCCTCTCCCCTCCATGTTTTAGGTATATGGTATTATATCTCACATCTTTTTATTTTATTAATCCCTTGCTTAATTTTTATAGATATACTTAATTTCACTGCTTTTGTGCTTCCTACTTTTCTTATTCCTGCTTATGGTCTTTTCTTTTCTACTCATATTGTCCCCTTTAACATTTCTTGTAAGACTGATTTAGTGGTCGTAAATTCTTTTAACTTTTATCTGTCCGGGAAACCCTTTCTCCTTAAATTCTGAATGACAGCCTTGCTGGATAGCATATTCTTGGTTGCAGGTTTTTCTCTTTTGGTACTTTGAATATATCAAGACACTCCTTCCTGACCTACAAAGTTTCTCCGAAAAAGTCAGCTGATAGCCTTATGAGGTTTCCCCTTGTATGTAACTGTTTTCTTTGTCTTGATTCTTTAAAAATCCTCTATCACTACTTTTTGCCACTTAATTATCATGTTCTTGGTGTAGACCTCCTTAGGTTGATTTTGTTGGGGGCTCTCTGGACATCCTGGATCTGGATTTCTGTTTCCTTCTCTAGATTTGGGAAGTTTTTAGCTATTATATCTTCAGATAAATTTTCTTCCCCCTTTTCTACTCTTCTGGGATCCCTATAATGTCAATGTTATTATACTTGATACTATTTTGGAGTTCCCTCTTCTCATTTTTTATTAGTGTTTACCTCTCCTGTTTAGCTTGATTACTTTCCATTACTCTGTCCTCTAGGTCAGTGATCCATTCTTCTTCCTCTGGTCTACTATTCATTCCTTCTATTTTTGTACATTTTTCATTTCATTTATTGAGTTCTTCATCTCTGATTGGTTCTATTTTAGATGTCCTCTGTCAACAGTCTCACTAAGGTTTTCCATTGTTTCCTCAGTTCAATGAGTATCTTTATGACCATTACTTGAAATTCTCCATCAGACATGTTATTTATCTCCATTTTGTTTAGCTATCTTACTGTGATTCTGTCCTGTTTTTTCATTTGGGACATATACCTCTGTCTCCTCATTTTGTCTAACTCTGTGTCTGCTTCTACATGCTTTGAAAGTCAGCTACATCTCCTGATCTTTAAAGTAGTGGCCTTATGAGGGAGAGGTTCTCTGCTGTCCTGCAATATCCCCTGTTCACCAGAACTTGGCACTCTAGAGGTATCTCCTGTGTGTTTGTGTGTGCTCTAACATTTTGGCTGAGGCATGTTTGCCTTGAGTTCAGTATTCTGTAATGGCTCTCTCTACTGATGGCAGGGTTTGGTCCCTGTGTCATTAGTGGGCCAGTCTGGGACCACCTGGTGCTGAGTTGAGTCAAAGCAAGTGTTTTCTAGAGATGTAGTAGCACAGAACTGCAGCATGCTCTCCCTGTCTTATCCCCAAAGAAGTTTTCTTGGTAGGTAAGGCCTGCAGTAAGACCAGATATCTGCCCCGAGTCCAGTGTCTGGCCCACATTCGTATTGGTATGTGGTTTAATTTCCCTCTGCCTGGGCCAGGAATCACTTTGGGGTGGTGCTTACCTCTGCCAGGGCTGCTTACATATTGCCATGATTGTGGTGCCACTTTAGATTGCCTCCTGCTGAGGTCATGTTGAAGGTTAACAAGTCCACAGGAGAATGCAGGGACCAGACATGCTGTTAACAAGCTAAGTGGAGGGTATTCATGCTGTGCTTTTTCCTACAGGTGTCTGTATATCTAGGTTCAGAGCAGGGGATGGAAATGATACCCACTGCCTCTTCTGTTCTGGAAGACATCTCCCAAAGATCCCTGGCCCTCCTGTAAATGCCCTGAGATTAGTAAACAAATCTCCCTCCCATGTATCCCAGAGGTCTTTAAACTGCTGCTTTTATACTATATCTCAACAGTGATGTTTGTTAAGCTGTCTCTTTAAGGGCAGGGACTCCATTTCCTATCACCCTTTGGCTCTCTCAGAGAGAAGCCACTGGTTTTTAAAGGTCCAGATGTTAAGCCCCACTGATGTAAGACCTCACAAAGTTAAGCCTCTCTGATTTTCAAAGCCAATACTACGAAGAATCATTTTCCTAGTGCAGTTCTCCTGTGCCTGGAGTGCCTAGGATGGGGTCTGTTCCTCTTCCCTCTCTGCACCTGCAGCATCCCTCCCTCCAACGGACAGTCCCACAAGTTCATTTAGCTCTAGGAAGCATTTCTACTACTCCTACCCTCTTCCATGTGGCCTCTCATCTACATTTAGTTGTGAGGAGTCTGTTCTGCCAGTCTTTGGGGGCATTTTCTGGGTTATTCATACTGATGTGGATGTCATCTAGGTGTATCTATGAAACAACATAAGGCTAGCATCCTCCTACTCCACTACCTTCCCCAGAAGTTGAGAATTTATCTTTTGTGTCCATAATTAAGATATTATCTTTCTCATGGGTATTCTAAAGTTTCATTATGATGTACCCATGTACTGATTTGTCTTTTGATTTCATAAGAATTCAGCCAATGTGGTTGTGTGCTGGAGTCTACCCATTCCAGCACATAAGGGCCACTTATGCACATCTCTTCCCAACTTTATATTCCGTGAAGTAAGGTAAAATCAGTCATGACAACAGTATTTAGAGCACAGCAGCCAGCAAAGACTACAAGTCAGGGTTAACTTTTTATTTGGTTGTTTAACATTTACCAGTACACTAGCACATGATTCACCAAATTAAGAGCTGGTGGGTTTGTTTGTTTGTTTGTTTTTATCAATTTTGGAAAATTCTCAGCCATTATCTCCTCAAGCATTTCCCCTTTTCTCTCTTCTTATTCTCTATTATGTATCTCTAAAACTTTTTCATTTTTTCCATCTCTGTATCTCTCCACTGTTGCATTTTAGGTAATTTTCTCAGTTCTTTCTTCCAACTCACTAATTCATTCTTCAGTTGTATGTAATCTGGTATTTAAGTGATCCATGGGTATATCAATGACATGTCTATATTTCTAGAAGCTCTATTTGTTCTTCAAATTTACCTCTTCAGTGTGTTGTTCTCTCCTGATGATTTCCAGTTGTTTTTATCACTTCAACCATTTGAAGCATAACTATTTTATAGTATTTTTTCAGACTGCTCTATAACCTCAAGTTCATGGGAATAGTTTCCCTACTTATAGTGTCTGTTGACTCTCTCATATAATAGATTATTTCCTCATGGAATTTATAAGTTTTCATTATTTCCTCTCTTTCTTCCCTCTACCCCCAGAAAACCTGTGGCACCGAGGGTGTAAAAGTCTTACCACAGGATCATTTTACTTTTGCATTTGGTCTGCAATTACTTTTGACATTAGTTTTCCAGCTTGGACATTCCCAACATTAAATTGGTAAATTCCAACTTCGCATGATTTTTGGTAGCCAAAGGCCTCAATTCCTCTCATATTTTCCCATCCAGAGTTTCAAAAGTAACACATTTTCTGGTCATATTACCTGAAACAGTGAATACGTTTTTACTAGTCTCCTTTACCACAGGAGCAGGGATCCCACCTTTAAGGAATGAAGTCTCTTCTAGCTCCATGCCTCACTCAGCCTTGATGCTGTCTTTTCCATATTTACATGGGCATTAAAATCTTAGCCTCTAATCCCCTTATCCATTCTAATATCTTCCCAAACCATCACAGCATCTGCTCCTAAGTTTATTGCTCGAACTAAAGCTGCTTTTATTTCTGGCATGTTATCATGCCAGAAACGATCTTTCTTCAACTTAATTTATATATTTAGATTTTATTTTTATACATTGTATTTAGCATGTCTATTGTTTTATAACTGTAGAATTGAAAGGTGTGTGTCGTTTATCAATATCAATTCCCCTGACTTTGTTGCCAGAAGCAGAACACATTATATTTTTATAAAAAGTATTTCTTTTAATCTATATGTGTGCACAGGAAAAAGTTTACAATGTTCACCTGGTGGTAATGACTTATTTCCAGAGGTTTGGATTCATGGAGTTTTTCCCCCCCAAGTTTCTCTGGATGTGTACGTTGTTTAAATATTTCAGTAACTACCTGGTCTCATTTTCAACTGAAAAAAAGTAGTGATAGAATAAATGTTAGTGTCTTTTGTACAAAGACCAATCTCCTTAGCATGCTATTCAGGGACTGTCACGATCAGACTTCATCCTGTCTAGACCCATTTCTCAGGAGTCTCCCTCATATTCCCTACCCTCTGGCTCACTGGACAGCCCAACACTTCCCACACGTGCCTCTTCTGTCACATTCTCATGACTTCACTGAGGTTCCTCCCACAGCAGAAATCTCAGCATGTCCTCACATTCTCAGCAGGTCCCAGTATTACTCAACCTATAAGACCCCTTCTTAAAACCTCCTCATAAACCTTTAGTTCCTCTTTTAGTCTCCTCACTGTCCTTACTATACAACATTTTCCATAGTGAATCACATTTATTTATCTATTACCCCCCTTCAGGGAAGGGCAAGAACTATATCTAATATTTTTATGCCTCATTTATTCAGTGAATGAGTTCATGAATAAATAAATGAAATGAATGTTCACAACTTGCTGAGTTAAAAGCAGGCTTCTTGAGGATTTCACTCAGGGTGGGCTGCAGGTTCATTTGAGATGCCAGAGAATTTTTTGTCCCTCTTATATCCTCTGGGTGATAAGTCAGTTGGGATGTTCCAGTAGCCCTGGATAGCTGTGGAGAAGTCCTTACAGAAAGAATAGCCAGTGGTATTCGGTAATGCCTTACACATGAACTGCCTTAGTTGTCACAGGACTTTCACAAACAACATTCCATTGCATCTATTGAGGTAAATGGTACCCAGTTTGTACATGAAAAAACTGATGTTTAGAGCACGGGTCGCATAACCAAAGATTCAGAGAAAAAACTTTAACATAGGTCCTCTGTTGCCCAGTGCAGTGATTTGTGTTCTCTTTTACCATCTACAACTCTGTGGGTATTCCTGCTCCCATTGTAGTAGGAATGACAATCCCAGCTATGATGCCGTGATGGCAAAAAAAAAAAAAAAAAAAGCCCCTTGTGTCTACACTGCAATACCAGCTTTTGCCCTGAATTGCTAAGAGCCTTCATGTCATCCCCCTGGCTTCCTGCTTTTCATGTGCAGCTTCAATTTCTTCATCTCCAAAATGAAGAGGTAATAACCTCTAGTGTTCTTACTCTTGACAGCTTCATAGGCCTGAGTCTCTGTGAAAATTTGCTGAAGGAACCATGCTTAAGTTTTAGACTTCTTTCTAGTCACCTTTTCTAGACTTTTTCTGACCTAGGCTTAACACCAGTACCTGGAGTGCTGCCATCCAAGAATCTGAATTTTTTGACCTAACTACATTCATGCTCTGTTCCTTTTACTATGATTCCTTTTTGACCTTAGAATGTACCTTCTTTTTAGAGGCCAAAGGGAGCAGTTATGTAACTGAGAACAGCTATACTTAACCGAAAATTGCAATAACAATTTAAGACAGCCCACAAAAAAGAAAACTAAATCCACCAAGCATCATGTATAAACCTAACACAGACATGGCCCGCCTGCTTTCTATTTCCCCTGCCTCCTCACACACCAATTCTTTCCTTAGAGCTTTATTATTTCATTACTCGGCACAATTTCAACAAAGGCAAAATGATCCGCTCCAATTGTCCAACTGAAAAAGGGACTTTTTAATTGAGATATTTTTTTCCTTCTTGTTTTACTTTCATCACATTTTAATGTCTTGTAGGTCATTACAAGGGGTAGAAAGTGAGCCTTTTTTCTTATGGAATCCTAAGACCATTAATTTTACAACCTAGAAAGCTCTACCCTGAATGAGGTAGAAGAACTAATACCTGTCACTTAAAATTACTTGCAATGCTTCCATTAATGTAACATGAATGTGTTAAACCAAAATGAAACTAAAATAAAAGGCAAAATAGGGAGACATAATCCACATGCATTTATTTGCAGTTGTCATCCAGGATGAACTGGAACTAACTGGGTTCAATTCTGAATAGTTGTTTTCTAATGGTATTGGATATGACAAAAAATAGTAGAGCTCTTTCTTCATTAAAGAAAATAAAACACGTACCTGCTATCAGAGCAGAAGAGAGACAGAGTTAAGCACGGCCACAGTGAAGTTCATACGGCTGACAAATAAAAAAAACGCTCCAGGGCTGACTAGTTGGAGTTGACCTATAAATATGGCACGGATACAAAGAAGGCAAGTTGAGTAAAACTGCTCAGTTTGTTTTACTTTTCTGGTGAAATGACCATTTGTTTCCAAATAGTCCCAAAGCTCATGTCTTTAACGGCCATTACTCCACTGTACTGGCATGCTGCTGAGGGCTCTGCTTATTCCCTAATTATTGAAAAAGAGCTGCTGGAATTCATTAAGAAATTATAAGTAATCTCCCAAGTACCTTCAAAACCAAGTTTGGCAATATCTTTAAATCCTGCATCAATGGAAGACTCCTTGCTTTGCTCTGAAACAGACTAAAATTTGACAATACTGAAACCACCTAAGCCAAAGATAAGGCAGCCGGTTATTTTCCAGTAATTGTCATTCCCATGGCTTTTTTTTTTTTTCAAGTCCTTCAAATAGGCACATAAGAACAAAATCATTTTTAATCATAGACACTGATCTACAAATCTCCCATTTAAACTACAAATTATGCACAGCCAATTAATTAATATGGTGGAAGTAAGCCACTTGGATGTAGAAAAAGCATGCTCTCTATTTTGAATTGTTTGTTGTGGAAAGTAAAATGTGTGAAAGGCTAAGTAGAGAAGTCACATTTAAGACTCAGAGGTTCCTTTCACAGACATGTACCCTGGGGCAAATAATACATTATATGTTAATAAAAATTGAAAAAAAAAAAAAAAGAGGGTGCCTGGGTGGCTCAGTGGGTTAAAGCCTCTGCCTTCAGCTCAGGTCATGATCTCATGATCTCAGGGTCCTGGGATCCAGCCCTGCATCAGGATTTCTGCTCAGCAGGGAGCCTGCTTCCTCCTCTCTCTTTCTGCTTGCCTCTCTGCCTACTTGTGATCTCTCTCTGTCAAATAAATAAATAAAATAAAATTTTAAAAAAAGACTCAGAGGTTCTTAATTTTTTTCACTATTAACTACTTACTAATCCAAGTTAAATTCTATACCAGCAAGCACTATTACAACAAACATTTCAAAATATTTTTGAAATATTTTGGCAAAATATTTCTGGCAAAAATATTTCTTGGCACTAGCTAAAGCCCAGCAAAAGTCAATGTAAAATTCCAGTAGAATTTGAGTTCAAATACTTCTAAAGTTGATTATAATGGACTTTGGCATCATTGTGTCCCATTTACCATCCGTAAGAGTTGGTTTTTTCCAGGTAATATAAAGAACTGTTTTTCTTATACAATTTTTCTTATCATCTATTGAGTCTGATATGCCTCAGGCATGACTACTTATGTGCATCATCTTATTTAATTATCATAACTCTCTGTAAAGGAACTATTATTACCCCTGAGTTTACAGGGATATATTTAGAAGCAATTGGGATATGGGGAAAGTAAACATTTTGCCCTCAGTCACACAGCTGGTAAATGACGGAATACACATTTGATCTCAGACAATCTGATTCAAACCCCATGCTTTCCATATATTTGTTAGCCAGCCTCCTCCCCCACCTCATACACTGTTTTCCTCTATCCTAGCATCTTGGATCAGTTATAGTTTTTTTGTTATCTAAGATTGTAATCCACAATTTACATCCATGATAAATTTCTTAAAGAAGAAACTATAATTAGCCTCATCAATACACAAGTGGGAAGCGTGTGTGCATGCGTGCGCGCACACACACACACACACACACACTATACATACTTTATCTATGGGAGTTGGGGGAGACAGAAAAACAGAGAAAATGACTGAAGAGCCAGACCTAGTGCAACAGATGATATTCAACAGAGATGAATGCAAGGCCCCTACATTTAGGTCAGGCACTCTGCTAGACCTTATATTCCTGGCACTCAATATAGTGCCTGACACATAGTGAATGCCTAATAAATGTTTTTAGAATGACTGAGGGAGAAAGTGAATGAGTGGTAAGTGACACTAATAGGTAGGGCAGACGTGGTTTCATGTATATGAAAAAGAGCCAGTGGTCCTCACTGATGGTAAGGTCAACCTGAATAAGTAAAGTGACGTGACCACCAACAATTGCCACGGGCACTTGGATGGGGAGAAGCTCAGAAAAGAATGTGGGTAACAATGGGAGAATCGGAGAAGTCCTGCCATAAGAAAAGATGACGCAGGGAAACCTGGTTTTCAAACACTGCAGGGCTATCCAGGAAAAGGGATTAGTCTTATTATACATAATCAAAAGGTACTGAGCTAGGAACAACCAGTAGAAGCCACAGGGAGGAAATTTGGATTCAAAGTTAAAACAGACACTTTCCATCTCTTTCAGCAGTTGTGACCCCCTGCTTTCTCACCACTTCCCAATCCAGAGCACCTTTCAAAGTCCAGAACTAAGTTTCAACACCTCCTTCAGAGAAGTTTCCTTTCCTTTAGTGGCTCCTTCTTTCTACCCTACTTCACAATCTCCCCTAAATGACAGCACTGTCTGAGCTCCTTCCCTTGTTCACTCAGTGCTCTGATAAGTACTAGAAATAGAAAGATGAGTATGACTAATCTATTGTCCTCAAGGGACTAGGCTATCATCCTCAGGGTACAGTCTTGAGGGACAGAGAGAAGTAAATCAAAGATGACAACGTAATTGTTGCAATGGAAGTGTGCACTGAATACCGCTGGTTCACAGAAGACAGATACCCAAACAAATCTGAGGAATCAGAGAAAACTTCTCAGGAAGCTGAGGCTCACCTTTCTTTCCCTGAGCTGTATCTAAAGAAAGTTTAGAAACTAGGTAAAGAAGAATGAATGCTCTAAGCACAGGGGACAATTAAGGATTCAAGAGAATGTTGAATAGGCGACTACAGAATACCAATGCCAATTGGGAACTTCACCAAGTTTCCTTATTTCCTTAATATTTGCACTCCCATGATGCACATTTCTCAATACATAATGGCTGTCAATAAATAATTGCTTATTTGAGTAGAGTAAATATAAGCAAAAAAGGATCATGATGTTCTCTGATCTTCACACTTAGATTAATAAGAACAGGGCTGCAATGGTCAATTGGAGGTTGACGGAGGACCACCATTTATAAACATCTGGACACTTCTCATCGCACAATGGGAATATCATAGGCTCTGGAATCTGACCAGCTTGGTTTGCAGGCCAGCCTTGTGACCAATAAACATCACATCACTTGTGAGCCTCAAATTTCTCATCTGAAGACAGAGCTAATAGTACCTACCTCACATGTCTGTTTTGTAGTTTAAATGAGAAAATAAAAGTAAAGCCAAGGAGAGCTGTTAATATTTAGTGACCCATAAGTCACAGAGCTAATGAGGAGTCAGAGGAAGATCTCGAAGTTGAAAATTAATGAATAGGAGAAGGATTTTAGGAGGATTGTCTTGGGCTAAACTGATAACCATTTTGTATCCAATGAGGAAAAAAGGGGTTAAAAATTACTGAAATTTGATAGCACATGAGGCCCAAACTAGTTGGCTGGCTCAATTACCAGTGCAAAATTACCATTCCCTACAACTAGTATCTGTTGCTGACCCTGATCCTTTGGTTGGGTGCCTTCATCATAAAGTGGGTGGAGAAGTTCAACTGTTCAAAGCAGCAGTCATCATTTCTTCGATAATCAAACAAGTTAGAAAGTCTTAACTAAAACTATTTCCCTAAAATTATCGAAGAAGGTAGAATGCCAAGAAAAGCAAAATCTAACTGCCCACGTCCATATGGTAACAGTATTTAAGTGTGGGAAAGGGCTAAGAATGAAATAGAAAGTCCACCAATGATGTTCACACGATGCTCAATGATGGTGGTCACTAAAGAACCAGGGGTTTGCTTGAGCAGAGAGCATTTGTTCAGAAACCTGCAGATGACATGCATATTTTTCAGTCTGGGATGCCCATGCCATCAAGTGTGAGTCTGTCCTAAATTATCCAGATATGAAGTATCAGGACAAATTCCATATGAGCAACCCCAAAACAAAAGTCTCTCAATTTAGCTTCTTTTCATAAGATGCCTTGCATTTAATAAAGTTAAAATGGAACTTGTGATGGGTGACTCATACCTTTCCACTGTCATCCCTGCTCACACTTTGGTTTCAAATAACTCCTTCCATTACCTGTTTTAGCTCTGTACTTGTCTGTCTTCCTATATCTCAAATAAATTTAACAGACTTCCACTCTCTAATCTTCGAATTATACCATACTCACTAAGCCAAAATGCTTTTCTCATCTAAAGCTGCCAGCTTTGTTTGACCTAACCCAGACCAAGGCACCTACACCATGAAAGTTTCCCACATTGAACCATCCCATCACCCACCAGAACAATCCCAGCCATTCCTCCTCCACGCTCTGGGAGTTAAGTCATCTGGTTACATTTCAGTTGATGATATGTGTCTGTTTGTCTCCTCTAATGGCTTGTAAGGCCTTGGGGGTCGAGCTCATGTCTAATCTTTGCTGCATACATCTGTACACTACTGAATACATCATTACTGTACATTACTCTAATCCAATGGGGACTCAGTAAAAACTTGTTGACTGACTGATTTAGCACGGGGATGATTATTACGTAAGCCACTTTGGTAAATAAATTTCAAATAATGACCAGCTCACACAAATGTTTTACTAGCTCACCCTCCCCATGGAATTAATATAAAGAATGAAAATCAGCAGTCATTTCTACTTGCCCAACATTAAATGTTAACTCGCCCCAAGAGAGTAGCTATTTTCAAGCCTAATTTCAAGTCAAAATGTCTAAAATGGTTGTCATTCTTGGTGACATGCTGGGAAGATTCAAGAACTAAGGTATCAAACCAGTCACTTCCACAGGTTATTAACTCCAACCTTGAACATCATTATTTCTAGCATATTACTAATAATCTTAGCAGTTCATTCGAGTTCATGTTTATTCAATAAAACAGACTTATTTCCAAGGACATTCTAACAAAAAATCTGATTGGCATTAATTTATAATTTTATACTTTATCGGAATAAAATTAGAAACCTTGGTTTAATTTTTGTTATTCCTTTAATGACTCCATTCATTCAATATAAAGGAATATAACCATGAAAATAATCACCTACCTACTCAGATACCTAAGGCAAAAAAAAAAAAAAAAACCAATTAGAAATAAATTTTAAAAATAAATTTAACAGATAGCATCTCTCTTTTCCTTCCCTTTTTTTTTAATCCCTTCATGGAAGCCTGGGAGAAAGGGGACAAGGGCAATTTTATCCATGTTCTCTGTCCGGGTTATTTTAGTCTTCTGATGTGAGAAGGGACAGAGGACAACTGACGTGGCCCAGAGTTCAAGGGCAATAACCAGCAGATGAGTAAAGAGCCAATTCCAGTTTTACGATAGACACAATTTTCTAACCTAGAATGATCTTGAACAAATATTTTCAAGATTTATTTAAGTTCTTATTTGTGTGTGGTTTGAACATGTTGAAATAGTTAAACAGTCAATTTGTATTATAAAATTTAAATATCAAGTTAAAGGAAAGGGTTTTAAAAGTACTGAAATACTCAAGAATTACCATAAAGTGATATGCCACTAATTATATGTAGTTTATTTTGAAATGTTCATGAGAAATGATTAGCCTATCTTCTGTGTGCTGTGAAAATATTCACTGCTGTGCTGCTCTGATATCTGTTCAGCAAATAAAAGTTTCAGTCACATAAAACACTTGCAACATATCAGAACCCAAAAAGTTTCTTCAAGTCAGTTGCAGCCTGATTCATGGTGACAGCTTCTCTGAAGTTACATCCTCTCAGAAGCAATAACTGTCATTTGGGGGCCTTCCAGGTGAAAAGGCACAACAGAACAAAAGGAGCTAGAAGATACAATCCACACAGCAAAAGAAATCCTTGACGTCTCCAGGGCAATGAATAGAGTACTTTAAAGTATATTTGACTTTAAAGCCGATCTATTTTCTCCCCTTGTTTCTTGGGCAAATATCAGCAAATACAAGAGTGTATCTTCAAATTTGAGCCACACAGAGATAAACTTCACATTCAACACATCAGACTTTCAAACTCTTTGTGTGTGTGTGTGTGTGTGTGTGTGTATGGAAATAATGAGACTCTGAATGAAAACAACCATGACAAAACAAAGACCATGATCTAATATCAGAATAAAGTTAATGAATGTCATTCAGTGAGATGATTCGTGATGAGTGAAGGTCATGCCCAGTTTACTATTCACAGTTGACAGATCAAAGTGGTTCCTTCATTTGGGATAAAGACTGAATGCAGTTAGTTTCATCTTGGAAAATCCTTTCACATAATATGAGGTCTCTTGTTTCTAAGGCACAAGTGAATGGTCAGAACAAGTGTCAGGGAGCCAAGGCAAAATGGGGGAAAAAATTCAAGGGTACATCTCAATTTAAATGACCTTTTTGAAATCCAGGATTAAATAATGTGGGAATGCAGTTATAACAGATTATGACACAATAGACCCATGAACATCATATGGTATAGTGATACACAGATAAATAAGACTAGGTCAGAGAATGATGGACTTGTGAGGTCAGAAGGTCTTAAGGGGTCATTGTCCCTGACTACCCATATGCTTCAGGAATCTTCTTCCCTACCAAGACATCATCCAGCCCATAGTTAGAAAATCCCCATTGATGGGGACCTCTCGAGTCCTGCTGTAGCCATGCATAGCTCCAACAGAAAGTCCTTTCTCTCCATGAGTAGAAGTCTAGCTTCATCCAACCTGTCCTATTGCTATCCATGAAGACCAAACAGAACAAACAAAATCTTTCTTGAACCTAACATTCCTCATCTATCTGAAAATGGTTCTCTCATTCCAACATTATCACTTCCAAGTCTTCTCAACCCCTTCACATATTCTTCATGGAATATTTGTCCAATACTGTCAATATTCTGATACGGCATTCTAGTTGCATTCCAATTTGCCTCTGTCCCTCTAAAAATATAGACCTGAATAAAGAATTCCAGAGACAAATTTGACTATCATCTGCCTTGTTCCACATGCTATTCTTCCTTTAATTCAACCAAGATCTCATCAGCACTATTGGTAGCTCGGTAGTCCCCTTTTATCCATGGGGTACACATTCAAAGACCCCTCAGTAGATGCCTAAAACTTCAGATATTACCAAACCCTATATATGCTATTTTCTCTATTCACATATACCTATGATGAAGTTTAATTTATAAGAAAGGAATAATAAGAGGTTAACAGCAATAATAAAATATTAACAACTGTAATAAAAGTACAGTAATAAAAGCTACATGGATGTGGTCTCTTTCTCAAATATATTACTGTATTGTATTTACCCTTCTTCTTGTAATGATGTAAGATGGTAAAATGCCTGTGTGATGAGATGAACTGATGTGAAAAATGTAGGCACCGTGATGCCAGTGTTAAGCTACTGTGGACCTTCTGACAATTTGTCAGAAGGAGAACTACCTGCTTCTAGACCACAAGTGACCATGGGGAACCGAAATTGTAGAAAATAAAACCATAGGTAAGGGGGAACTACTGTACTATCATTTGAACAACATTTTAACTGATATTTAATTAGTACTTTATGCTTTAGAAATTGCTTTCATCCTTATATCCCATTTAAATCTGACAGCAATCTGTAAAAACATATTATTTTCACCATTTTCAGATGAAGAAACTATGATTTACAGAGGTTAGGTCAATTTTTCCTGGGCCACATAAATAAGCTGCAAAGTTAGGACTCCAAACCAGGTCCTCTGACTATAAATCACATGCCTTTGTGACTGTATTACTCTACTTTAGACTCTTTGATGATGCTTCAGTGATACAACGATAGATTACTGTCAAAGGCAAAACCTCCAAAAATTAATTTCCTGTCCTGCCAGTGTGAGAACCACATTTTAGGACAGAATGAGGGCAACAAGACATGCAAAGTCATACTACCTCTTTTTCAAAATGGTCACAAGCCATCCTTTTAATTATTCACTCTAGATTCTTGCCTATATTTGACTTCAAACTCAGAGACCTGTTGTTTGTGGTCTGATTCAAGTTTTTCTTTAATTTTTAAGTCAAAACTACATTTTCAATATTGCAATCTTCTGACACCTTCCCTGCACTCCAAAATTGCCAAAAGATCACCAACTCCTACTCAAGCTCTTTTTAAATTCAGATCTCATTATGTGATGTATGTGCTATTAAAATTTTAAAACATCCATAATTACTTGCTCCATGCCTCCATCAAAGATAACAATTTTTTGGAGGGGAGAAGGTGGAAGGTTGGGCGAGCCCGTTGGTGGGTATTGCATGGAGCACTGGGTGTGGTGCGTGAACAATTAATCTTGTAACACTGAAAAAATAAAATAAAAGTATTTGGGGGAAAAAAATTTGAAAAGACTAGGCTGAGAACAGAGTGCTGGGACCTCTGTGACTTTCCTACGATGCAAGAGTAGGGCAGGACTCCGTAGTAGGTATATCAGAATCCACATGGTGGGAAGTTGGGTAATACATAGGGCTAAAAAAGCATTTTACATTTCATAGTTTTAGACTGAAAAAATATTGGCCTCCCATTACAAACTTCAGGAACTTTACGAGTTTTCAAGTTTACTAATTAGGACCAAAGATTTTGGAAATTTAAGACATCTTGCCTGAGTTAATAAAAATCTATTAGTCAAGATCCTTGAATATAACTGGGCAGCTAAATAAAATTCCAGTTTATAACTTTTTTCCTTGTTGATGGGATTTCATTAGAGACTTTGCCACATGTTCTACTCAAGGGCAGGTACTCTATTGCCTTTCTCTGATCTTGGAGACTCCTTCTTTAAACACTTTCTTCATTTAGCTTCCAGGAAACCATACTCATTTGAGTTTTCCTCTTACATTTCTGGCTGCTTCTTTCCCCTCTTCGTTTCCTTGACATCTGAATTTTGAAGCATCCCAGAACTCAGTCCTTGGATCTCTTCTCTTTTCTAGCCACACCTACTCACAGATGATCTCATCCAGACTCATGGCTTGGGTAGCATCAGGGTGCTATTGCCTGCAGCCCAACTCTCCCCTGAACACCAGGTCTGAATATCTCTGTTTGACATCTCCATTTGAATGTCTAATAAGATTTCCAAACTTAATGTGTAAAATACTGAAGTTCTTTTTTTTTTTTTTTTAAGATTTTATTTATTTGACAGAGAGAAACACAGCAAAAGAGGGAACACAAGCAGAGGGAATGGAAGCGGGAGAAGCAGGCTTCCTGCCAGGCAGGGAGCCTGATGTGGGGCTTGATCCAACGACCCTGGGATCATGACCTGAGCCCAAGGCAGACACTTAATGACTGAGCCACCCAGGCGCCCCAAATACTGAAGTTCTAATAACCGCCATACCTCCACCGTCACCATAAACTCCCTCTTTCTGCAGCTTTTCTAACTTAAGATATGAAAATTCATTCTTCAGTAAATGAAAACTCTATTCTTCCATTCCCTCAGGCTAAGAATCTGATTTTTAAAAATCAGAACTCTGCTCACTTATAATCATTCCTTAAATAGTTCTAACGGCAATTTGCTCAGCAATATCATTTCCTAGTTTTTGTAGGATTCTAAGACACACTGGCCAAAATTCCTGAACTAATTTAGAACATAAAAGTCCTACCTTCCTCTACTTGGACTTCAGTTTCCTCTTAATATTTTTTCTACCCAAATTCCTACTTAATATTTTTTCTGCTCACCTATCTCCTTTTCTACCCAAGATCATTCCACTAAACAGAAAAGACAAAAACAAAACAAGAGTTAAACTGTCCTTTTTTCTCATCCATCTGTCCACATATGCCACTTACTACAAGGAGCAGGCCTGCCCTGCCTTGTTCTTCTCTCCCCCAAACTTGAACTTCTTTTTCATGGTTGCTAGAATATCCTGAATGCCACAGTTTATGTAGGCATTAGTCTTTCTAAAATTACTATAAGCACAGGCCACTTAACTTTCATTTTTTGTTATACATTCTATTTTCCATCTTATATTTATCCTTTTTTTAAATTTATATTGTCTGTTTCTAGTAATTTTCTTCCTCTGAGGATAAATGCAACTTAACAGAAAACTTACATTTATGAGAATATATACTGAATGTCTGTATCTCCCCCACAATTCATCTGTCACAACCTAGTCCCCACTGTGTTAGTGTTTAGAGGTGGTGCCTTGGGGAGATGATTAGGTCATCAAGGTGGAATACTCATGAATGGGATTAGTACCCTTATAAAAGAGACCCCGGAGAGTTCCTTTGCCCCTTCTGCCATGTGAGAAGACAGCAAGACGGCTATTTATGAATTAGGAAGTGGGCTCTTACCAAACAGTGAATCTATTTGTGCCTGATCTTGAACTTCCCAGCCTCCAGAACTATGAGAAATAAATGTTGTTTAAGCCACCCAGTCTACATAGGATTTTGCTACAGCTGCCTGAATGGACTAAGAGAGTTATGTGGCTCTAAGCCAAGTTCTACACTTCAATTTACATAATCATTAGGCTCCTCAACTATAGCAATTAAAGATTTTATGTCAGAATGAATAGTCTCATGAGAAATAAAAACAAGTTATACCATAAACAAAAACTTTCAAAGAAGTTTGAAAAAGATACCAGACCTTTGTATTGCCATTAACATAAAGAATAAATGAAGTTTATTGAAAAATAAATATATGCAAGAATTATCCATGAATGTTTTAAAGTCACTCATATGACCAATTACCAAATTTATACATATTTGTGTTTAGGATGCAGCAAGAGCTGTGTTGAAATGTTCTAAATTCAAAACATCCAAAATGTTTTAAGTTAGTGATACTCTTTTAAATATGTCTTTGGTTAAATGGAATGTTTTCTGAGACTACCCAATTTTTCAAGATACATTGGATAACACCCACAGATAAAAATTATACATTCTTTCTTTTGGATTTGGACCACTCTGTATACAAGTCCATGGCAGATCATCCAATGACTCTCCTATATATATACAAATGCATGGCAGGTGGTCACATGAGTCACTTCCACCAAAGACATCTCCCTGAGGTCAGGCTGTGCTAGTCATTCTAGCACAGTCTCTCATGTCAGCAGTCTACGGGCTCTCTTGCTCACCTATCTCCTAAAGTAACTTCAGAAACTACATATTCCCTCACATCTTTTAAATTGAAATCTAAAATTCTCATCACACACATCAAAATATATTTAAAATGAATAGGAGAAAATATTTAAAATGTTGTAAGCTAAAATATGTTGAAGATTGAATGTCTGATCTCAGAGTAAATAATTCGTTACTTTATTCGTTATTTTATCACTCTGTGATAAAATGGGTTTTTACTACCTTATGCAATAGCATGCTAAATCCAAAAAAAGTCATGTATAACTTTTATCTGTGGGTATTAATGAATGTATCTTGGAAAATTTAGCAGTCCCAGAAAACATTCCATTTAAAAGATTAAATATACATTTGGAAGATTCAGAATTACTGACCTACAGCATTTTTAGTGCTCTGAGTTCAGAACACCCCAATACAGATCCAGCTCTACACGAAACAGAAATATGAACAAAACAGGGAAAGACAAAAAGCCCTACCAAGTTGAGAGACCTTGATTAATCTTTAAAGGAGTCTTTTCTAAATATTACTTTGGCCACAAGGAGTTTAACATCCTGGCATAATCCACCACAATAAGATTCTACTGAGGGATAAATATGAGTGCAAGTTAGTTCTCAGGGAGCTTAAAAAAAAAAAAATGGAAACATTGTAAGGGTTGAAAACTGACTTCCTTAAAACCATCTGCACACATATACCCTTTGGACCATCAACATATACCCCCAGGTATACACACAAGTTTGAAGGCTACAGTCTTAAGTTTTTAAACTGAGGAGTGCCTGGGGCCCATGGCCCCTCATCATCCCACCCACCCCATCCCATCCCATCCCACCAACAGTAATTACTGTTACTTTAGAGATGGTCTTCCCAGTCTGAAAAGAGTGAAGGCCTTATGTACACAGTCTCTCTTATATAGAAATGTTGCTGAATTCTTCTTCAGAAGGAAGCCAGTGAAGACAAGACCAATTTTAAGGGCTAACAGAGTTAGACCATCCCAAATCATTTATTTAGGAGAGAGATTTGGTAACCTTATAATCTAAATAGTTTGGATTTCAAATATTCTGGCCAACCAGTTCCCATGAAAAATCTTGTACTTTTCATAAGGTAAGGATAACCCAAGTTTCAACTGAGTAGTCACCTGTTCTCATAGGACGCCTAGAGTTTTTACACACTGAGATAAAGAAGAAAAGTAACTTCTAGAAATTTCTCTTGGGGGTCTGGTAACATAGAATTTTGCTTACCTTGGGTGTGTGGATGTAGGTGTGTATATATTATGCTATGTGTTGTGTCTGTGTGTGAGAGAGAGAAAGGATGAGAATGAATAAGAAGACCAAAGGAGACATCTATGGTGACTTTGGAAGTGAGAGTGTGCTACAAAAAAGCTACCACCTAGTTTTCCAATAAGAGAAAGAATGACAAGAGATGTCACTCTAAAGAGAAATGACACCAGCAGAAGATGTGAAGTGGTTTCCATTAGGCCAGATTTGCAGCTTCTTTTAAAGTTATTGTAAAATATAAACTTGTAAAAATGCAAGAATTACCCTTTCAAATCAAAAGCCGTCCTTAGGGAATCAGGAGTCAAACCGTTAGATTAAGGCCATAAAATCAGTGCAAAGAATCAAAACAAAGATGCCACATTTTCAAAAAAAATTTGGTTAAATGGGTGCAGACACATCATGAGTCTTGAGGTAGGCTCCCTGGCACTAAGTCCCAAACCTATTCCCTAGTGAATAGTCGTATAGAATTGGAGGAATGAAATAAAAAAGATGATCCCACTCCTCTCCTAAATCTTCTTCTACAGAAGTCACTATTGCCTAGCAAGGCGAGTGAAGAGCCAAACTTCCCAGAAGCATCTCCACTTGCATATCAAACATGTGAAACTCAATACATTTTCTTAAAATATGAATCCTAAAAGGGACTGGAATAAAGCAGGGAAAAACAAGCTTAACAGCAATGTGATATTGTTTGTTACTTACCTTGTCTGAGTTGCAGGTTCTTCATCCATAAAATGATAAAGCTTCCATTATTGTTCAGGAGACCTAATTTCAAATCCTATCTTTTCTACTAAGCAACTGTATAACTTTGAGCAAGTTATTTAAGCCCTCTTGAGCCTCCATCACATACCCTTTAATACTCTAAAGGATTAGGGTGCCTGGGTGGCTCAGTTGGTTGAGTGTCCAACTCTTGGTTTTGGTTCAAGTCATCATCTCAGGCTTGTGAGATTAAGCCCCATAGACAGCCCTGTGTCAGGCTCCACGCTCGGTGAGGAATCTGCTTGAGATTCTCTTTCTCCCTCTCCCAATGCACACATAGGCATGCACACTCTCTCGCTCTCTCTAAAAATAAATAAGTAAATCTTTTTTAAAAATACTCCAAAGGATTGCTATGAAGATTAACAGCACATGAGAAAGCCCTTAGCACACAGCCAGGCACAGAGCAGGCACTCATGCCCTAAGATCATTTTTAGTTCTTTTGCTTCAACGACTACTACTTGTTTATAAACAGACAACACTCAACAACATGAGAAGTGGTAAGCAAAGATATTTTCATTGAACACAAAAATCATAAGCTTTAAAAGACAAACAACTCCATCTGAATTTAAAACTTAACATTCTTTGTAAGATACCCATCCGGAAAGGGAAAAGGCAAGCCCCGGGCTGAAAGAAAACATTTGCAATACATGTACCTGACAAAAGACTTGTATCCAAAATACATTTTTAAAAAATAAAATTTTTCGACTAAAGAATTTGAAAAACAACCCAATAAAAATGGGCAAAAATAAATTTGAACACTTTACAAAACCAACATGAGGATGGAACGTAAGTACACAAATAGATATTCAGCATCGTTGGGGAAATGCAAACTAAAACCACAATAAGACACCACTACACCACTAGACCAGCTAAAATTTTGGAAGAGTGATATTACCGAGAACATGGAGCAACTGAAACTCTCATATGCTGCTGCTGGGAATGCAAAATGACAGAACCACTAGAAGACAGTCTGGAGCTTCTTCTAAAGTACAGCACGTGTTTATCAGATCAAACAATTCTACCCTTAAGTATTCACCCAAAGAAATTTTTTTAATTACTACACAAATGTTTATAGAACCTTTATTCATAAAAGCCAAAGCCTTTGCATTATTTCTACATGCGAATGTCCATCAAGGGCTAAAGGAGATAAACAAGTCTTGGTCCATCAATACAATGAAATACTATTCAGCAACAAAAAGGAACTATTGACACATAGACCAACATGGATGAATTGCTAAAACATTAAAGTGACCCAAAAAAAGCTGGACATAAAAACAGTAAATACTATCAGATTTCATTTACAAGAAATTCTAGAAAAGACTAATCGAGGCTATGGTGATAGAGAGCAGGACAGTTGCCTGGAACCCGGAGTAGGAGGGCAGGAAGGAAATCTTGGGGGTGAAGGAAGTGAACTGTCTCTTGTGAGCACATTTGTCAAAACTCATCAAACTGTGCTGTAAAATGGATGTATCCTAGTTGTATGTACATTACCTGTGAACAAAGGTGATTTTTAAAAGATTACATGCCTCACAAGATGCCAAAATCCAAAAGCTCAGAAAGTCAAAAAGTTTTTGTAAGTGCAACATCTATCTGACTTGGCCTGATTCCAAGCCATTCATAGTCTATATTTACCCTGTGAGTGATCCTATTCATGCATTAAACTGCAAATAATCAGAGTGCTTCCTCGGAAACTGCGAAGAGCATACATATTATACAATATATATATATACTGAATTGCCTTTCTGAAATCTGAATACTCTGAATTCAGAAACAGACTTTTCCTCAGGGTTTTGGATGAAGAATTACAGATTGCTTTCCTTGTCCTAGGAAAAAGAGGAAGAAAGGAAAAGGATGGAAAAATGGACAAAAGGAAGGAATGTGCCAACCCAACCCTTTATAACCAATCTTCCTGCCCAAGTGTTTTCGTCTTTGCCCTTCTGTAGGAGTGTGGCACCTGTTCTGGTCTCTGGAGACAGCCATCAAATGACTCCCCCAGTCCTCTCCTCACACCTGAGCCACAAAAATTTATCTAATTAATCAGGTTTCTTTAAAAGATTCTGAGCATTCCCTTTTAAGAATTTGGCTCCAAGAGCAAGCACTGCTGGGCCCCTTTATCATTCCCGTCTCAGAATTAAGAACCTGGGGGAGAAGAAAGGGGGAAAAAAGATGAAAGAAAAACTACTTTGAGAATTTGCCAAATGGTGACTTTGCGTCTCCCCCAGCCTTTTCCACAGAGGGTTGGTTTGAATCTAAACACTTCAAAGCTCTTTTGATATGTCTTCTCCTCTTCCATATATCCCCCACCACAGAGCAATGGAGAAAAGATCCATATTTTGTTGTGGGGCCTTGGAATTAATTTAAAGCAAATATTTCCCCTCAAATGTTTCAATCCACAAAATGAGATTGTTTTTCAAGCTTTTATTTTACTTATTCTGTTTCCAACATGTTCTAGCGGCAGCCTCATGTGTAAACTATTGTGAACATATTAAATTAGAAACACATTTTTTATTGTTATCTTTACCTCTCCAACTTTTAGTCTTCCCTAAAATATCTTGTGACCTCTGTGGTGCCACAGCCCTGTCACATAAATTTTATGTCCTTTCCTCCTTAATTAGCCATGGTTACAGAGCAGCAATTACGTGGCACAGAATAGAGAAATCTCAGTGCTTCCTCTGAGAAAGGGTTAAATCGACAAGTATTTGGATCAGATTCCCCTAACACCTTTGGATTAATGGGATTTGAGGCTAAAAATAAATTACCCAATAGGTTAAGATGAGGTAATGTTGAAAGAACTGCGTGAAAAAAACTACAAAAAAATGCAAGAGCTTCGCCCTGAATATCTAAGAGCACCTTGCAGAGGAAGAAGGAAAACAGGTTATGCTTCTCAACTGGATGAGCGCGTTCAGGACGTTCCCCATGTTTTTCCTGAGACAGGGACTGAGGACTGTAATACTATTATCCCTTAGAGTATGGGGTAGGGAGATTTACAAAATAGAAAAGGAAAGTGTTCCTACTCTTCCTGGGAAATGAACTAACCAAACAAAAGTACACCATGGGGCAGGGAGGGGATAGATGGCTTGGGGAAATCAGTTTGAGGGGAAAAATACATGCTCTCTCTCCCTCTTGCAGACTCACTGCAATTATCAGCATGTCAAAGGCTCTGAAAAGTCTTGCAATAAGGATACCTATTTATATCTATTTTTTTTAAAGATTTTATTTATTTATTTATTTGACACAGAGAGAGAGAGATCACAAGTAGGCAGAGAGGCAGGCAGGGAGAGGGGGAAGCAGGCTCCCTGCCGAGCAGAGAGCCCCGTGCAGGACTCGATCCCAGGACCCCAAGATCATGACCTGAGTGAAGGCAGAGGCTTTAACCCACTGAGCCATTCAGATGCCCCTATTTATATCTATTTTAAGCACAATTTCCCAAATTTATTTGACCATGAAACTCTTTACACATTCACTAATCACTTGCAGAACTAGGGTTCCTTAGAACACATCTGAGGAAAGTGTTCTAGGACTGTTGTTTCTTCATGTTTTGGTGTTACCGTTCAACAGATGAAAATAAATGTTCCACGTTTCGTCTACAAGTTTAAAGTCATAGGATAGGGTATATGATTTTGCTCTTCTAGTTCGTGTGCTTTTTTTGGAAGGGCAAATCTCCCCCTAGGATTCTTGAAGCATGTTTGCTGGTGACTGATCTTGGCTACATCTCAATGCAAGTATCAATATTGGTCTATGATAAAATCTCTTAACTTGGGCCACCACACCTGGAGTTGCTACAGAGTACAGAAGAGGGGTTATGTGTGAGGGTTCTAGTGCTAAACAGCCTAGCTTTGAATGCTCTGCTGCACATCACTCATCATCTGTGTGCCTCAGTTTCCTCATGTGTATAATGGGGTGACAACACAAGTATCTACCTTCCTAGGCTACTGTGAAAATAAAATGAGTTAAGATAGAATTTTAAAATGGCTATTGGCATGTGATTTGTAGAAGGAAGGAATGAACGAAAGAAGAAAAATGGGAGAGAGGAAGAGAGAGAGATAGAGGAAGAGGGAAGAAGGAAAAGAATCACAGACCATGTTTGGAGTTCTGGACATCCAGGGACCAAGCACATAAGGACCGAAGTCATGGGGAGAAATGCAGCAGCTCTTTACTAACAGCAGGGGGCCCCAGGATACTCGGGCCAAGTTCTCTGCTAAGCTAGGCTGGGGCCAAGGCTTGAACACCTAAGAAGGGACTCCTGCTCCCTTTCTCACAGACCTAAAATAATTTTGCCTATAAAGGAGATATGCATGTCCTACCAGCTGAGGCACAGACACATAGGGATGGGGGTACTTAGCCAGACCTATGCAGAGCACTAAGCCCAATCAGGCATACTTGCCGCTGGAGAACAGAAGAAAAATGCCTCATAAATATGAAAGAGATGCCACACAGATGGAAGAGAAGGGAGACCAAATATGTACCCTCTCCCCAGGACTCCAGCTTAGGATTTGCACAATGGAATACTAACTACAAAGAAAATATGATACCTTGCACACTAAGTCTGCGAGCATTTAATCTCTAATCTATCTACATAATCTATAAGAATAATACAAAGATATTTACCAATATTTACAAAAACAAAAATGTATTTCTACAAAATTACCTTTTAAAACTACAAATATCCCCAAATCCCCGATATCTGCATAGCTATGTCAGTACTTCTGTCTGGGAAGGGCTGAAAAATCCCAGGTAGAAGGGGAGGGAAGAGAAGGTAGGGAGCTCTGATATGGTGAGTGCCTCAGAGTCAGTCCCCTGATTGAGCCGCTGCCTGGTCTG
>CM053606.1:128771450-128792066 GCA_028646535.1 Procyon lotor | reverse complement strand
AAAATCCCAGGTAGAAGGGGAGGGAAGAGAAGGTAGGGAGCTCTGATATGGTGAGTGCCTCAGAGTCAGTCCCCTGATTGAGCCGCTGCCTGGTCTGCGAGCACAACAGCAGGCTCACCCCCTCACCCCCTGGGGAGATGCAGCTCTCTTCTTCCCTGGGCTATCTTTTTCCACTATCCTGGTTATTGCCTTCTTACATCTTTTGAGGCACTATCTTCAGCTTTGGTCCCTGTAGCTCACCAGATGGACATGGTGGAGGAGGACGGAAGAAATGGGCATTAAGGAACAGAAGAATAAACACTGAATGTTGGCAGAACAGTAAGTTCCCATGTTGCTGGCAAATTCACCACCCATCCATAGCTGGTTTCAAGCCCACTTATCTGGCATTAAAAAATTACAATTCTGTATCTTCCCAATTCCAGTAGGTGGATTCTCAGGAATATTCCTTCTGATGACTAGGAATCCTCTCTAATGTTGTGACAGGCAGGGTTTCTAAATGCACTGACCTTGATTATTCTTTTCTTATTCATATTAACAATTGCCTGAAAGGATCCCAGAAAACAGAAAATCTGGGCCTTTATTGCCAAGAGTCAGCTTTGGGCTACTCCACACATTTTCTATGCAGAGGACACATGCTGTAGTCTCAGATGTGCCAATAAGAGTCAGTGATCCACAACCGAGTCCACGGCCCTCAGACCGCTACCATGTACAAGGGGTCTGCCATACAGTACTGACTGGCTCAGTCCTGCCTTGAAGCACTGACTATGGCCTTGGGTTACCTGTGACTGAGTAAAGCTAGCTTTGGCACGTTGTGTCAAAATGTTAAGAGCTGGATACAATTCTCAAGCCAAGAAATGGCTGTGGGTGTCTGAGTAGGTCATCCATGTACAGTCTGGGTATGGGCTCCCAGTCAAGCTGGCTCTTGTTCTTTGGGGCAAAGCCCTTTCATTTTCCACGTCCTCAGTGAGGAAGATTTTCATCCAAAGAGCCCTGGGAATCTCAGGTTAACTGCCATTAGATTCCTTCATCACAGCTCAAAGGGATTTAGTTGTGTTGGGCATCCCTCACCTGGTAAAAATGCAGCTCAGGAGTGCCGAGTGGCTGAGTCTCTGGGGCAGGAAGTGTGGCTCTACTCAGGCCTGGGAGGAGTCCTGCCATGCTGTCACACTCCTCCTAAAGGACAGGTGTAAAGAGCAGTGGGTAAGGCTCGACCTTATGGCACTGCAGACACAACAGTGGCTGGAGAAAAGCCCTCCCTCAGCAGACACTGAAGAAAGACAATCATCCTGTCACACTGGACACCAGGTTCTCTCACTCTGCTACTGGACCTAGGTCATATCTTCTGAAACTCTCAGTTTAAAATCACAGATCTAAGCAGGCCCCAGAAGTACTACACAGGACTGGTTCTGGCATGCACCATCTACTGGATCTGACCCTGTCACCTCCCCTCAGGTGACACCATGTGCCTTACCCCAACCCTTCTACATGATTGCAAGGTCATTCAGCTTTCTGTCAGAATGGACACTTAGAGATTCTATAGTGATACCTTCTCCTATACTGTGAAGCAGCTGGAGTTGCTCTCACTAAAAAAAGGAAAAACCAAAACTAAGATCTGAAAAGTTTTCCCTCCCCATTCCAGTGTAATATCCTATTATAAAAGGCTTTGAGCCCTTCCTCTTCCTAACTACATGGACAAGCAATTTTAATAGGGTAGAACATCTCAGATCATCTGACAAACATAATTGCCTCCTACTGGCAGGTATAGTATCTTACCCATCAATATATCTTCACCCCACAGCACAGTAACTAGCACATATTAGCACATATGCTATTAACATATTTTGCAAATGAATGAATGTTATTCCTTCTGGCACATTTTTATTCAGTTCCTCTAAGAACGAGCATAAACTTCTTTGTATAAACCTTTATATTTCTTTTCCAAGGTTCATGAAGAGTTTCTGCCCATCTAAGTTTGGATTTGTCTTCTGAATTCTATTTAATTAAGTTAGCATGTTAATTACTAACTCTAGCCTCTTCCTTCACCACTACCTCCAATTACTCAATCTGTTCTAAAGTCTCAAATAAGACTTCTCAATAAGTCTCAAATCTGTCTACTTCTTGCCATCTGCTGAGCCACCACCAAAGTCTAGACCACCTTCATTTCTTTCCTGGGCTCCTGCAAAAACCTCCTAACTAGATTCCCTGCTTCCAGTATTACAATCTTGTTCAAGTACAAATCTGGCCATGTCACTCTTATGCTGAAAATACTCCAATAAGATACTGGGGGTTCTAGGAACATGGTAATCTGAGTAAAGTCCCCACCCATCTCAGCACTCCCAGAATGAACTGCTTGCTTCTCTAGCAGCAGGCAGGTGCTGAGACCTGAGAGAGAAAGCTGGGATCCCACAAAGCCCCTTCAGGCAGAGCTGGTATAGGATTCCCTTCCCAGGGGGCTGGACATCCACAGCAGAACAGGGTTGGTAGCTAGAACCTATGGGTAGAGAGGAAGAACTTTTCAGCCAGAGATTTGTGGAGTCCAGCTATATCCTCCATTTCCTCAAAGGTAACTTCATGTGTTTGTGGTAGGTCTTTCAGTCCCTCCCAAGGTCAAGACAGGGATAAAAGATAAATAAACCTTCCCTTCTCTTGAGCTGAATGAGTAAAGGAAGACCACAAGAGTTCCTTTCTCTCAGGTCTCTTATCAGAATGCTGACACTTGCCTTTACACTACAACCTATAGGACCATAAATTCTTCTGCTTTTCACCTCCTATAGGATTCTCACCATTAAGGACATTTCAAAAACCAGGCCTAAGTTCTAAAGAGTGAACAAGGAAAACTTAAAACCCATCTAAGAGGTCCTAGGAACCAGAGAGAAAGATCAAGTAGAATAATCAAAATGAGTTCTGAATGAAATAAAACTGCTGGAGAAAATAGAAGGAAACCTGAATAGAAAATAAAATTACTAAGGAGTTCTAAAGTAGTTTAAAGAGACTTTACCGACACAAAAATAAGATCCCTTATTGGAAAATTTTGTTGCTGAAATAAAGGAAAATATGATCATTAAGACTTTAATCAGTGCTCTGAAAGAGTAAATACAACAAACACTTCAAAGTACTGAGCAAAAGGTAAAAGTAATTAAAGTATCCAAGGAAAAAAGAGAAACTGGAAACATTAGCAGAAGAGTTTATAAGAAAATAAAAGGTGTTACTAAAAGAAAAAAGAACTGATGAAGGAAAAGCAATCATTCAATAGAGTAAGAAAAAAATTCCATAAACTGTAGAAATATCTAAATCTTCAGATTAGACGGGTATATATGGAGTTTCAAGCTGGATTAACAAGAAGGATCACATATAGGCAGACTGAAATTCTTGAACTTTAAGGAGAAAATAACATTTCACAAGCATGAAGACCATTAAAAAAAAAAAAACCTACCTGCTATCACCAGGGGGAAAAATCTAACTTCTCACCCAGAACCTAGGAAGCTAGGAGTTAAGAAAAAGGATCCACAGACAACTGAATGGAAAGACTGTGAATGAAGAATTTTATACCCAGCCAAGATACTATTCTCTTGTCAGATGGATGAAAAATACTAGAATACAGGAAAAGATTCCAAAAAAGTATATTATTCAAGTTCCCCATATGAGAAAAACACTTGAGTAAAAAACTAGCACTCCAATAAATTAATCAGGGACTTTAAGACGTGAGAAGATAAAAACAGAAATTATTGAGCAATAATCGCTGATTTGTGTGCATGTGTGTAAACTTAAATCTTAATGAAAATGTATATCTCTTTGTGTAGTCATGTAGAATTTGTGATAAACAAGGATCACTGAAATAGAAGAGATATATTTAATAAGAAGCACTATCTCAACAAAATGTAGAAGATGAGGTTGGTGGGTAGAGAGAGGAGAGAGGAGAGGAAGGACAGAAGTTAAGCAGAAGTTAAAAGTATTCTGCAGAAGTAAGTTGACTGAACAGGCTGTGGCAGTCACAGAGGTCTTACATCTTCCATCAAGAGAAAACCTCCTTAAGGAATATAAATTGCTGACAGCCTCCAGAGGCTGGGAAAGAAGTGACTTAAAACTCAATGGCTTTAGGGGCGCCTGGGTGGCTCAGTGGGTTAAAGCCTCTGTCTTCAGCTCAGGTCATGATCTTAGAGTCATGGGATCAAGCCCCACATTAAGGTCTCTGCTCAGCAGGGAGCCTACTCTCCCCTCTCTCTCTGCCTGCCTCTCTGCCTACTTGTGAACTCTCTCTCTCTCTCTCTCTCTCTCCAATAAATAAATAAAATCTTAAAAAAAAAATCAATGGCTTTATTCTAGAATAAGCTGTTAGGAATGAAACGGGAAACATTTCCTTTTAAGAAGAACAAAAACTATGAAATACTTAGGAACAAATTTAACAAAAAGTACATAAGAACTATATTAAGGAAACTAGAAATAGTATTAACGACAAACAAGATAACCACTCTCTTGGATGGTAAAATCTATTATCATTAAATGTCATTTCTTGCAAAATAAATATGGTTATGTGGAACAGAGTACTCCCATACACTGCTGGTGGAAAGAGGAGGTGAACCAGCATTGTAGAAAGCAATCTTACAACATATGTTAAAATAAACAGTATCCTTTGACTCAAAAATTCTAGTCCCAGGAAATAAAAGCAATAATGCTTAAGGACAGATGTCTGAAAATACATACTGTAGCATCATTTATAGTTGCAAAAAGCTCTATAAAAAAATGAATGTTCATAAATGGGAAACTGGCTAAATATATTGTGATACATCTACACAATAAAATAGTATAAGGTTACCTAAAAAAATGAAAAAGAGGTAGGCCCAGTGACTTGGAGGGTGTTCTACACAGCACTGAGAAAAGTGAAATTCAGGAAAATGTGAATATGATGCCATTTAAAAAAAAAAAAAACTCAAAAAATGTGCAGGTATATATACATATAAAATATGTTTGTGCTTCCTTAATTCTTAAATAACTATTTTTTTCACATTGTAACATTTCTTAAATGAGTTTGTATCTTCTAGTCACCAAATGCCATATGGCAGTCATTACAGCATTGTCCTTGCCCATATATGTACATCAAAGTATGTCCATCCACATACAATGGGTGTTGGGGTTCAAGGAACAGCCCCAAAACAACAACGGAGCACTCTTACAGGCCACATTACATCATTAATGATCTTGGCACAGAGGACGGCAGTGTGTGGAAAAGCAAAGACCCCAGTATCTATGAATTGAGAAGGACTCCCAAAGAGTCAAATTTGCATATGAAGTTCTAGGACTATCTTACCCAATTTATTCCACTTACAGTCTTCTTTTCATGTGCTCAAAAGAGTGATGTCTAAATAGAGCTAAAAAAACTAATTCAATAAGTTTAGAATAAAAATTACAAGGGTTAAGAAAGCATCGTGTCATGGTTTAATGGAAAGCATTTGTTTCTATGTATAACAAAGTAATTGTGTGTCTTACGCTAATGACATCTTCAAGTAAGTGAAATACATGGTATAAACATGTATATATTAACATCTGCACAGGATTGTATGAGTAAGGAGAAAATTGTAGATGAACATGATCAAGGATCCTAATATGAATGTATTAGGACTGGCAGAACAAAGTACTACAGACTGGGGAGGGGTGGGTGGTAGTCTAAACAAGAGAAATTTATTTTCCCACAGTTCTAGAGGCTAGAAGTCCAAGATCAAGGTGTCAGCAGGGTTCATTTCTCCTGCAGCCTCTCCCTTGGCTTATAGAAGGCCTCCTCCTCACTGTGTCCTCCAAGGGCCTTTTTTTCTGCTTGCACATCCCTGGTATGTTACCCCCTAATAAAGACAAGAGTCACTGGATTAGGTCCCCACCAATTTGACAATTTAACCTTAATTATCTCCTTAAAGGCTTTATCTCCAAATACAGTCACATTCCAAGGTACTGGGAATTGGGGCTTCAACATATAAATTTGAGGGGGACACAATTCAGTCCATAACAAGCTCCTTGGAGAGACTTGAGAAGAGAGATCAAGCAAAAAAAGAAGGCTACACTAAAAACAAACAAACAACACAGGCATATACACTACATAAAATCACACACATGTGTACATAAACATAGGAAGATAAAAAATGATTTTTTAAAGTATTTCTATGGTTTCTCATTGTCTCTAGGATCATGTGCAAATTACAACACAACTTACAGTCCTCCTAGAGGTGAGTCTGTCTCCCTGCCCAGTCTCCCCTGTCTCATACTCGGCATTTCTCTGCTCCAGAAACCTCAGACTTCTTTACTTCCTCGGCTACTCCTGCATCATTCACCATCCCTCTCAGAACACTCTTCTCCAAACCACCCATTTTTGCTCCCTTCCATCTCCGAGTCTCAACTTAGGTTTTACTTCCCTCGCAAGGGCTCCCCTCCACCGTGGCAGGTTTCTCATGGTAGTCAAAGTCCAACAAAATCATGCAGCTTCTTGCTTATAGTCCAGAAACTCTGTTCTCACTTCACCACTGCTGAATCAGGCTACCACTGAGGGGCGAGGATGAGGTGAGAATTCTTCTGCATCCTGAAGTGTTGGAATCTATGCTGTAAACAAGTGAAAGCCCCTCATTGTACTGTCCCATTACGCTTCGAACTTCTTCAAGATTCATCACAAATGTGACTTTTATTTTTTTAAAGATTTTATTTATTTGACAGAGAGAAACACAGCGAGAGAGGGAACACAAGCAGAGGGAATGGTAGTGGGAGAAGCAGGCTTCCTGCCGAGCAGGGAGCCCGATGCAGGGCTCGATCCCAAAATTTTCAAACTTTTTAACATTTTTAATAAAACTCAAAACACCACAAAATACAATTTTTTATAATATACAAATGAGAAGAGTGGAAATTTATTGTTGGGGTAATATTTAACTTAATTAGGGTCAAAGTTAGTAGTAGAAATATAGTATATATATAGTATATATATATATACAATATATCGTATATATAGAATATGTATCATATATAGAGAAATATAGTATATATATGGTGTGTATACATATATACTATATATCGTATATATACTATATATTAGAAATATAGTAGAAATATAGCTTCATTCTGTAAAGCTTTCTTTTGCTCCTCTGCAGCACAGTATTTGAGCGGTCATAAGTCAACATCGCTTTGAAAAAAAATATTACAAGGTACCTTTATGGATCATTATAGACATTCACACACAAACACAAACAAACACACACACTCCACTAATATGTTTTAAATCTCAATAAATCTATTCAAATCAGACTCTAGAATTTCACTGCTCCTTTACTTGTAGGTTTTCTCCACTCTGACAGTCAATTCACTTCCTTATCTTTCCTTGGATAAAACAAAGGCAAATGTCTATAGTCAATATATTTTAAAGTCAATTTCCCAGGTAAAAATGGGCACTTTTTAGAGTTAGAACTTGAAGCCAAATACAAAAGGTAACTGATTATATGTCCAAAAGAAAATGTAGAAAGTCTAGGTCCTGACACTTCAAGGCAGAAAGTGTGTCCTGGTCCTCCCCTATTGTACATGAATTTTCTTTGATTGTCTTCCTTATTTTCTGCACATAGAGAGGCATGGCAAAATCTAAAGTGAGGAAAAGAAAGCACAAATTCATAGTCAGGCAAATTCTCCAAATCCTGTGGTTCAACATCCAAAAGTTACACCAAAAACAAAAACATCAATAACATAAAAGTGTAAGTCTTTTATGTGTAATAAAAGTGTAATATCTGCATAGCAAAGAAAAAGATACACTACCCTAACATGCAACTAAAAAGAAAAATGATAATCTAAAGGATTTTTAGGAAATATATTTCTTAAAAAGACAAAAATGACAAACTAGAGAAAATATTTGCAATTTACATGTAAAGAGCCTCTAAAATTGGAGAAGAAAAAGACCAAAGCTCTATAGAAAATTTCATTCAAGATATAAATGGGCAATTCATAGAAAAATAAATGCAAATTACACTTACTGATATGAAAGAATGCTCAACCTCTTTCATAACGAGAGAAATACAAATTAAAACTACAGTTTTTTATAATTTCTCACCTGTCTTACTGGCAAAGCACTGCAACTCTGACATCATACTAAGCTGGCAAGACTTTGGGGAACAGACACACTCTCATAATTTGATTATGGAAATGCAAACTGGTATAACCCCTATGAAGGGGGATTTGGCAGTATCCAGTAAAATGCCATGTGTTTGACCTTTGACCCAGCCATCCCACTTGTAGGAATATCTCCCACAGAAAAACTGGTGAAGATATAAAAAAAACAACACACCCCACGAGGCTATTCATTTCAGCACTATTTGAAAGAGCTAAAGCTACAGACAATCCAAAGATGAATCATAGGTGACAGTGGAATTAACTACAGTGTACCCACCTAAAGGGATACTAGGCAGCTATAAAAAGAATACACTTCATATACTACATATACTAATGCATAGTATTCTATGTGTGTGCATGTGGCTTGTGTGTAGACACTCCATAAACTACACAGACTCTCAAACTTTCTTGATTCATAACCCCTTTAATGTTCTAATAATTTTTCATGGTATCATTAGGCCAAAAGAAATGCCTAGTAGTTCTACTTATTAATGGAACTAACTGAACAATTTCACTTATTAATGTATGAATTTGTTTGGTCCTGGAGTCAGGTGGACGGAACAGAAATTATACTTTTTAAATATTCCTTGTTTATAGAAATGTCTTTTGAACTATAAACATATATCATGTAAATTAAAAACAAAATTAAATCTTTTTAAAGCAAGTCTTGAAAACCAAAAGCAAAAAACAAGTAGGTCTAACTACATATGTAGTTGGTGGCATTAACGACATAGAAATTATTCCAAGTTGCTTTAATTAGAAAAATTTGACTATACGTACCTAGTAGGATATGCTCTAAGGAGAAAATGGTAACAACTTAAACTGATTTAAGTAATCATAATATTTATGTTACTATTGGTTTTATTCTAATTGTCTATTGTGAGACAAAGCAATTGAGCAAACATGATGTTTTAACTGAGAACCATAATTTTCAGCATGGAAAGAAGCAGATACAAATGTAAAACTAATACTGATACTAATGGCCAATAGACACATAAAACATGCTCAACTTTACCCATCATGAGAGAAATGTAAATCAAAACCACAATGTGATATCCCCTTACATTGGCCATAAAGGCTAAACAAAATCACAAAAAACAACAAGGACATGCAGAAAAAGGAATCCTTATCAGTGTTTTTGGGAATGAAAACTGGTACAACCACTGTGGAAAACAGTATGGAGTTTCCACAAAAAAATTCAAAGACAGAATTATCTTATAATCCAGTAATTCTACTACTAGGTATTTACTCAAAGAAAACACTCATTCTAAAAGCTCCCTTATGCTTATTGCAGAATGATTCACAAAAGTCAAATTATGGAAGCAATCCAAGTGTTATCAATAGAAGGATGGACACAGATGTGGCATCTATATACAATGGAATATTACTCAGTCATAAGAATGAAATCTTGCCATTTGCAACAACATGGATAGATCTAGAGGGTATAATCAAAAGTGAAATAAGTGAGTCAGAGAAAAACAAATACCCTATGATTTCACACATGTGGAATTTAAGAAACAAAACAAATGGACAAAGAAAAGAAGCAAAAGACCACAAATCAGTCTCTTAACTACAAAGAATAGAGGTTTTTCTTGGTTTTTTTTTTTTTTAAAGATTTTATTTATTAGACAGAGAGAGATCACAATTAACTACAAAGAATAAACCAATGGTTCCAGAGGGGAGGTGGGCAAGATAGATGAAGGGGAATGAGAGTGCTCTTATTATGATGAGCACTGAGAAATGTATAAAACTGTTGAATCACTATATTGTATATGTAAAACTAATATAACATTATGTTAACTATACTGGAATTAAATTTTTTTTTTAAAATGGTAACTTCTTGTGGCACCGTCTGCTGAAAAGGCCTTAGAAACTATGACTTACCTCAGAAATCAGCATCTCCACACCCAGATTGGGTTCTAAATGTCATTTCCCACTAGCAGGCCCTAAGAGTCATTGGAGAAATGAATGACTCCACATCTGGGGCAGGAATTAGGAAAGATGAGCCTGGAAAATATCTTATCATTCCAGAAGACAAAAGATGCTATTAAGATCATGTCAAAAGGACTTGCAAGCTAATCAATGAGAATGACCCAGGATCCTCATTTCTGAATGGTAGAAGAATTCATAAAGATAAGGGAGCTTTTCTGTGGACATGTTAAGTGTGGGGATCTACTGGAAAAGGCAATATCCCATAGGAAGCTGTATTCCCCACTCTAGAGTTCAGGGGAAGATCTAAGTCTTCAGGTGAAGCTATGAGAACACATGAGATTACTTCTTTTCTTGATAAATGAATGGACGAAGTCAGGGCTCATGGGAACAAGGGCCTATGAAATTACGAGGACCCAGCCTTCTTGTCTGTTGTGACCTCTGAGAGGACATGTGGGCAGAGTATAATGGGCCAGAAAACCACACTAACAAGCAATACTGGTTGGAGAGGGAGAGAATGATGCTAAGGAAGAAAAGGGAGGAGCTGGTATCAAGAAAGGAGAAATGAACAGTTCTTGCTGATAGAGCAAGTAAAATAATGAAAAAGTCCCCTGGAGTTGGCAAGTGGTGGGTTGAGTCAGGGAGAATTTAGTACAGAGATCAGGGAAGAAGAAAAAGATGGAGATGTGTAGCTTCCATCATGGAAGGAAATGACCAGAAAATAAGCAGACAATATCAAATTTTTAAAAATTTTTTTAAGACTTTATTTATTTATTTGACAGAGAGATCACAAGTAGGCAGAGAGGCAGGCAGAGAGAGGAGGAAGCAGGCTCCCCACCGAGCAGAGAGCCCAATGCGGGGCCTGATCCCAGGACCCCAAGATCATGTCCCGAGCCGAAGGCTTAGGCCCTAACCCACTGAGCTACTCAAGTGCCCCAAGCACACAATATTGATATAGACACAGGAACATGAGGGATAGCCAGAAAGCACAATCCTAAATGCAGGAAAGGACTTTACCAGAATTTAAAGCAATGGCTTAGAAGTATAGGTCTATATAACCCCTTATCCAAAACCCCAGGGCCAGATGTGTTTCTGGATTCAAAATTTTTCAGATTTTATAAAATTAATAATGGAACACACATGGTTAATACATAACACTTCATAACCAAATACCCTAACATTTCTGCAGACAAATATATGATTACTAGCAGGTAAGATAAATAGCTTCACATCAATTCAGGTATATTTTTGTCGCAAAGTAAGATTCAAAGAACTTTCAGTTCTCGATGCATTTCTTTATTTCAGAATTGCACACTCCATAGCAAAGAAATGCTAAGAGCAGATCTACAACAAGTTTCTACTGAGCAGATGGTGAAAGGGACATTGACTTAGAAGAATAAAGCCCTAAGTGTCGAGAAGGGCAAATGGAATATGTTGGGAAAGGAGATAGCAGAATAAGGAGGATGGGGGAGGAAGTCCTGGGCAGTATGAAGAGAAAAGGACTCTGAGTAGAGGCTTAGCATTGAGGGAAGGGGCCAAGATCTGAAACACAATTGAATTGACAGGGTTTATGAATGCTGAGTCCCAAGAAGTATCAGGATAATGAGATTAAAAGACTACATCCATTCTTTTTATTATTACTTTTTCAATTAACATATAATGTGTTATTTGCCCCAGGGTACATGTCTGTGAATCGTCAGGCTCACACATTTCACAGCTCTGACCATAGCACATACCCTCCCCAGTGTCCACCACCCAGCCACCCTATCCATCAACAGATGAAATGGATAAAGAAGATGTGGACTACATCCATTCTTACTTTCCAAATAGAAAACTGCTGAGAGGCTCTTCTGGAGTCTTTTGAAGAGAAGTCTGAACAAAGTGGCTAGGGGGTCCAGAGGACTTTCCAAGTGCTCCCTGTCTATGGTATCACAGCTTGTGGGTGTAGCCAGGGGACTTACATCTTGAAATGTTTACAGCACAGGACCTCTCCTCATGTGCTTGAGGAAGAGAAGGACCATGTATCCCACAAGCATCATCCAGGCCTTAGCACCCTGAAATGTGGGTGTCTGCAGCCTCAGAGCTCTGCTCTCCCTTTCATGGGGACCTACAGAAAAGGGATTACCAGGTTTCTCGCCTTTCTCCCCAAAGAAGGTCATTCCTGAGACCCAGCAGTATTTGGAGATCATAGATAAAAAGGCATATCTTAAAGTAAACATGTAATTTTATATGCATATGGAATGCCTTTTTTCTACTATGCCTTCAAGGTTTAACAGTAGGTACAGAGATTATATTTGGCTTGTTCTAGTAATATTTAATATACTCCCACCAGGCTGGAAAGACTCTTCAGCCTCTGCCAAAGTTTTTCCTTAAAGACTCACGTGCAATGAACCCCAGTAAAGGTAAGTCCCTGGCCAGGGAGGCAGGAGACCATGCACGTACTGTTTGAGGCAGAACCAGACCTGAACACTGTCATTCCTGCACCATGCACTTCAGCAAAATGAGCAGAGATTAACCAAACATCACATTAAACCACTCAGCTCCCTTTCACAAAAGTCACGGATGGAGTGAGGGGAACACCAGGCTTTGGCTCAGACCTGTCAGGATGCCGCTGGCCAGGGTCCCCCGGGAAAGTAGGGGGTTTATGAACACCTGAGAGCAGGCATGTGAGCTGGTGTTTAAGCAGTTCCAACATATCATCAAGGGCTTCAGCCAAGTTAATGAGAACCAGAGCCCCAGACCAAAATGCTTATTTTGAAAATACCTATTTTTCAAAGATTTTGCATTTTAAATTAAACCATATGAGTAATTGTATCCTAGCTTCATAGTCTATTCTGGAAAATAAAATTCTTGTCCCCTAACTCAGGGAAAAAAATCATGATTTTTCAGAAGGAAAGCAGCTAGTAGAGAAAAGAGTAGAGAGCAGAGCCCCAGGGTGCCCAAACTCAAGCTACAGGGGGCCCCCTGGACCAGCAGGGAGGCAGTGGTCCCTGGAAAGATTTTCCAGATCACTCCCTCTCCCTCCCCCAGATATCCAAGTTCACCTTACAGGCTGATCCTACCTCTACCTTGCTTCTATAGAAGGTGAGAACTAACTACAAACCAGTGAATCTGAGAATCTGAAATTCATACATTAAAAAAAAAATTCTGTCTAGGAGCACCTGGGCGGCTCAGTCAGTTAAGCATCTGACTATTGATTTCCACTCAGGTCATGATCTCAGGGTCTTGGGATTCAGCCCTGCGTCAGGATCCACACTGGGCATGGAGCCTGCTTGAGATTCTCTCTCTCCCTCTTCCTCTGGCCCTCCCCCAACCCTCTTCCTATAAAAAATACACACACACACACACACACACACACACACACACACACACACGCAAGCATTGTTTGATGGCCTTTAAATGGGAAAACTTTATCTTGCTGGTGTACCTGTTCTTTTCTTTCTTTTTTTTTTTTTCTTTAATTTTCTTTTGTCCCAGGGGTTATCTGCCCTTTCTGGGTTTTATGTCTTAGAGTCATACATTGCTCTAAGCAGCTACCTCCAAAAAAACTGCATAAGGTTAAACTGATGATAGGCCTTCAAACTACAAATTTCTACAGACTTAATTCTGTTGTTTCTCCTTCTTTGACTTGGTGATATGGCACCCAAAACTATTTAGTTCTAGAATAAATATTTTCTCGGTTTTTGAAATCAATTAAGGAGCCATCAGTAAAACTTGCTAGGTCTCCAAGAGGCATTCATCCCCCCATTAAATCATTAAATAAGGTGATGACAGGAGGCTGCCATGAGTACTCATGGGGAGCCAGATGAGAAGTAGAGGGGTCTAATGGAGTTAAGCAAGGTTGAATATTCAAATCCTGCCTTTTGCCAGCTTTGTGAATAGAAGTTAATATGTACAGAGCTTTACCCATGTACTAGGCATTCTCCTTATAACCTATAAATTTAATTCTCACATATAAAATCCATTTTCATAAGAAAACAGAGACACCAAGATATTAATCTTATTGAACAGTGAGAACTAGAAAGTGGCAGAACCAGGACTTAAACCAAAATCTGTCAAACTCCAAAGCCCCTTTTCTTAAGACTTAGATTTGCAAAGTGAAAATTATGACAAACTAGGTCCCAGGAATTCAGCACTGATTCATTGATTTGCATCCAGCTGTGATATAATGGAAAGAACAGGGCATCTAAATGCTTCTAAATTCAAACTCTTCCCCTTACTAGTGGTATGACCTTGGATTAGCCATTTAACCCAAGTTTCAGTTTTCTCAACTAAAAAAACACAGTAAGAAAAGGGCAAAAGATAAACACCTAGTAGCGCAATTGCTGGGTCATAGGTGTTTATCCCAAAGATACAGATGTAGTGAAAAGAAGGGGTACATGTACCCCAACGTTCATAGTAGCAATGTCCACAATAGCCAAACTGTGGAAGGACCTAAGATATTCTTCAACAGATGAATGGATATAGAAGATGTGGTTCATACATACATTGGAATATTAGCCATCAGAAAGAATGAATACCTTCCATTTGCATTGACATGGATGGAACTGGAGGGGATTGTGCTAAGTGAAGTAAATCAAGTCGAGAAAGACAATTATCATATGGTTTCATGCATATGTGGAACATAAGGAATAGCGTGGAAGACCAAAGGGGAAGGGAGGGAAAACTGAATGGGAAGATATCAGAGAGGGAGACAAATCATGACATACTCTGGACTCTGGGAAACAAACTGAGGGTTACAGAAGGGAGGAGGGGTGGGGTACAGTGTAACCAGGTGATGGGCATTAAGGAGGGCACGTGTTATGATGAGCACTGGATGTTATATGCAACTAATGAACTGTTGAACACTACATCAAAAACTAATTATGTACTACTATATGTTGGCTAACTGAATATTTAAAAAAAAATGGGCAAACAGACATTTCTCAAAAAAAGACATACAAATGTTTAAAAGACATGAAAAAATGTTCAACATCACTCATCAGGGAAATACAAATCAAAACCACAATGAGATACCACCATACCCGTCAGAATGTTTAAAATTAACAACTCAGGAAACAACAGATGTTGGTGAGGATGCAGAGAAAGGGGAACCCTCTTAGACTATTGGTAGAAACACAAACTGGTGCAGTCACTCTGGAAAATACTATGGAGGTTCCTCAAAAAGGTAAAAACAGAACTACCCTATGACCCAGCAATTGCACTACTAGGTATTTACCTGAAGAATACAAAAATACTGGTTTGAAGGAGCACAGGCACTCCAATGTTTATAGCTGCATTATCAACAACTTAATTATGCAAAGAGCCCAAATGTCCATCAACTGATAAATGAATAAAGATGTGGTATAAATATACATTGGAAAATAGCTATCAAAAAAACCCAAAATCTTGCCATTTGCTACCACGTGAATGGAACTAGAGTATATTATGCTAAACAAAATAAGTCAGCCAGAGAAAGACAAATATCATATGATTTCACTTGTATATGAAATTTAAGAAGCAAAACAGATAACATAGGGGAAATAAAATATAAAATAATAAAATAAAATAAAATAAAATAAAATAAAATAAAATAAAATAAAATAAAAAACAGAGAGGAGCACCTGGGTGGCTTAGTCAGTTAAGCATCTGCCTTCAGTTCAGGTCCTGATCCCAGGGTCCTGGAATCAAACCCCATGTCCAGCTCCCTGCTCAGCTGGGGGTCTGCTTCTCCCTTTCCCTTTGCCCCTCCCCTGCTTATGTGCTCTCTCATGTGTGAACTTCCTCTCTCAAATAAATAAAAAATCTTAAAAAAAAAAAAAAAGATAAAAACAGAGAGGGAGGCAAACCGTACGAGACTTAACTATAGAGAAAAAACTGAGGGTTGCTGGAAAGGAGGCCAGTGGGGGAATGGGCTTTATAAATGGGTGATGGGTGTTAAGGAGGGCATGTGTTATGATGAGTTCTACACAAGTGATGAATCACTAGATTTTATTCCTGAAACCAATATTACACTGTATGTTGAACTTAAATAAAATCTTGAAAGAAAAAAAAATTTTTAAAAGAGAAACTAATAATTATACTTCTAAGTCTTATTGTCAAGGTTATATAACAAAATGAAAGTAGAGGCATCCATCACACAGGATCTCAGCAGGTGCTAATTAGGATACTCAAAAGGAAATATAGCATAGTGCCTAAGTGCTTGGCCTCTGGTTCATTCTGCAATATTCAATCCCAGTTGGATCACTTGGCAGCATCACCTTGGGCATATTTAGTTCTTGGCAGAATGGATATAATACTGTAATAATCTCTGCTAGGTCCTGTAACAGTGCCTGACATTTGGTATTAAATGAATGCTTTTTATTAGAATTATCAGCATAAGTGAGCACATACTCCTTTAGCATGCTAATTAATTTTACTACCACATGCCTGGAGAAAGGACTGCTACAGAAAAAAATAATGGTCTAAGCTAAAAGCTTAACACTTTTAATACTGGGACCAGCAGAGAAATGACACCTTGGTCTCTTGTCCGCAAGCCCTTCTCCCATCAGGCCCAGGTCAGACCCTGCCCAGCCAGCAGTCGTGCTGGTGGAGTGCTGCAGCAGTGAGCTAATGAATCCTTTACAGTTTATATTAATATAATATTAATATAATTAATATAATTAATATTAATATAATATTAATATAAACTGTAAAGAAAAGAATATTAATCTACAGTGTCTACTAGATGGTCTAAGCTAAAAGCTTAACACTTGGTAGAGGAGACATACATACATAGTTGTGACTCAGTTGGTGATAAAAGTGAATCATTTATGAAACAGTTCAAAGACATTGATTTGATTTTTCTACACCATTAGAAAAAATAATATTAATCTACAGTTTCTACTAGATGGTCTAAGCTAAAAGCTTAACACTTGGTAGAGGAGACATACATACATAGTTATGACTCGGTGATAAAAGGGAATCATTTATGAAGCAGATCAAAGACACTGATTTGATTTTTCTACACCATTTTTTTGGACACATATTGTGTTCCCAGTACCATGCTTGGCCTGAGAATGCAAAGATGAATAAGGAAGAATTCCTGATCTTAAGATGTTTATGATCTATAAAAGAAACAGATGTGAAAACAAATAACTCTAATGCAGGTACTAAATGCTACATTGAAGTCCAGAGTAAAGTGCTAAGGAAACATCAAATGGTTTTATATTACTCAGTGATACAGTCATGCAGGCAGAGTATCACCTTTTCAAGCTGTGATAACAAAAGCATGGACTTGGGGCAGGCAAAAAAATAAAAAAGAGAGAGAGAGAGAGAAAGAGAGGGTACAGAGAACCCCAATGCAGGAAATCAAGATTCTGTCATGGCTAGCAGGAAGAAAGGGATGGTCACAGCAGTCAGACTAGAGGGATTCTGGCAAAATTATAGTAGTGGTAATGGCAACCAAATATTCAGAAAACTAAATGACACCTCAAATCTCAAATATTTTAAAGCATTACCCCCAAAGTATATGAATACATGCCACACTTACAAATTCCAATTTGGAGTTTGCAAAATACAGGCAAAAGATGGCACTACAGTCTAGAAAATGATGCCCATGGGGAGGTAGTAGTCAAGGCTAAACTGGGCTAGTGGTTGAGGGAAAGTAGCCATAGAGTGCGGGTTCAGTTCAAATTTAGAAAAGGCAGCACCCAATAGAGGCAGCAACAGATGATCCTTCCAAGACGATGAGAAACTAGCCAGGAAAAGCCAGACCCCTAAAGTTCTCCATTTCAGGCACCTAGCATGGGATGTGATTTAGGATACTTCTCAACAGTTTGCTTAGCAGTGACCTCTGTGTTTACTAATCATGCTGCATACAGGGTGAATTTCTGTATTCCTAGGAGAAATTTCCCAGAGGTATGGCTCCCAAACTCCCCCAATATAAGGTCAAAAAGACTAATTCAGGAAAAATGGCAAGGGAGACTCCCTTTAAGAGATACTTTGGAACTGGGAGGCCAGGGTGGGCAAGGCCAGCAGGGAAGAGGCTGTAGAGATCACCAGATGTGAGTCTCTTGGGCTATTCCTCGGGGTCCCACACCAACCCCTGGACACCTATGGCTTTCACTGGGTACATACCTTTCTCCCCAGCCAGACTACAAGCAGGAATAATGTCATTTTCCTTCACAGATTGCTTGGCATAGAGAGGTAACCATGGTAGAGATGAAATAAGGATGTGGAATTCAGCCCTGGAAATAGTGTGTAGGGATAGAGAACAGCACAGAGTTTGAAATGGCAGTCTATGATGCCAGGCCTCCTGGGTTCAAATCATGCCTATTCTTAATAGCTCTATGAGCTTGGCCAATATTTTTGTCATCTTGCAGCCCAATTTTTGCATCTGTAAACAGAATAATAATAATGCCTACCCCAGTGCTCTGGGAATTAAATGAATATAAGCACTTCCAGTAGCACCATACTAAGGTAGATCATGTTATTATTTTCCATAGCCCAATGAAGAGTCCGTGTTAATTTGCTTTGCTAAGTATTCTCCTCTGAAAAATGAGGGTATAAGATCCAGTCTCATAACTTCCATGGAGCTAATGGAAGTATAAAAAAAAAAAAAAAAAGCATATTGAAAGGAAAATGCAATCCAAGTGTTTGTGTTTGCACATAGTAGGCATTGGAATCTATGATAGCTAAAATACGGAAACAAAACAGCCACTGAGCGGTTGGACTAGACCCTCTCAAGACTCACCATCCCAAAATCTTGCACAGGAAAGTTACTTGTAAACATGATTGCCAGACAAGTGTTCCTTGTTAGCTATGCAGGGGCCCTGGAGACCAGCACTGCCATGTGGTAAGACCAAGTGAAGCGACAGACTCTGCCAAGCAGAGCTCCGAGGCCGTCCTTCACATGTGCCTGAGAAGTAACTCCCCCGAAGGCCTCCTGCGCTGTGCAGCGCCCCACCCCCCTTCTTGGCCACCTCTCCAAAGACCCCCAGCCTTCTCCTCCAGCAATCCTCCGGACTTCGGCCATTCCCAGTTGGCATGGAAGTACAGAGCTCGGCACATTCTTCACTTCATCCCCCTGGACTCACCCCAATGGGGTGGTTCTGCCTGGCTGTCCCCCACAGCATCTCTAGGAGAGTTCGAAAGGAATGTGCTGAACCTGCCAGCACCAGGAGCCTAACCGAGGCCAGCACGGCCTGTCATCCAAGGTAGTTTACTGCTCCCATCGTCACTGCAATGCACACACAGAGCAGGCCCCGGGAAGAGTCTGCGCCCTCCCCAGAGCCCGGGGCGACAGCCAGAAAACCTCACGGGAATGTGGGTTCTCCTGCACAAGCTGGGTCACCGATAATGGAGTCTTATGCTCCTTCCAAGGGGACCCTTGACAGGTAAGAGAGAAGAGGGAGAACAGGCAGGAAAACAGCATCTGTCCCTGAAGCTCTTGGCTCCATATAAAACTCAGAATGGCTCATTTAAGATGAAATCCTAGAGCTTTGCAAACCAAGGCCATTTGCCTACCGCTGGGCTCACTGCGTGCCACGGCGCATGCGCTCACGCCCCTTTCTGCGGTACCTCGTCACTTTAAGCAAGGCTAAAGGTGCCCTGAGACACGGATAACCCTGCGGAAACAAGCGTGCCACTCCCGGCACGACAGTCTCCCACTTCCAATAGGAAGTTAGTCCTTTAGTCAGCTTTAGTTTTCCCACACACGATTATGACCCTTAGTTCAAGTCATTCGTGGTCACTCGCCCATTTTTTCAGTCACTCAGCCAATGCTGGAGGCTGTATTTATTGACTGCCTACAATGTGCCAGACACCTTGTGGAGCCAGAACAGTGATCAAAGCCAGAAGTGATTCTTCTTCCTGGGGTCCAGGACAAGCATTCTCAGCAGAGGCAATGTCGCCCCAAAGGGGAACAAGCTGGTTTCCAGGTGGTAAAAGAACCTTACTCATTTTATGTGTAAAACAGATTATGTCTAATACATGCAATACATTCAACTGTATAAATTCATGTGCATATATATATGCACACATACACACACATTCTACACATATACACATTATATATGTGTACATACGTGTGTAATACATATAACAATATACCTATTGCCGCTCTAACAAATTATCTTAGGCTACTAAATCTGTGGTAAGGTAAATTTATTATCTTCCAGTTCTGGAGTCAGAAGTCTCAAATCGGTTTCACTGGGTCGAAATCAAGGCCTTGGCAAGGCTGCATTCCTCCTGTAAAGTCTGGGGAAGAATCAGTTTCCTTGCCTTTTCCAGTTTCTAGAGGTTGCCCACATTCCCTGGCTCTTGGCCCTCTTCTATCTTCAAAGCCAGCAAAGACAGTCAAGTCCTTCTCACACTGCCCTCTCCCTCACACTGACTCTCCAGCCTCCCTCTTTCACTTAGAAGAACGCTTGCAATTATACTGGGGCCACCGGGATAATCCAGGATAATCTTCCCATCTCAAGCTCAGCGAATTAACAAATTTTAATTCCATCTGCAGCCATAATTCCCCCCTCTTTCCATGTCATATGACTTATTCAAAGTTTCCAGTGTTTAGGATACAGATGTCGGGGGGGGGGGGGGGGG
>CM053606.1:128721758-128771350 GCA_028646535.1 Procyon lotor | reverse complement strand
CTGGTTCAAATCCCAACTCTACGCTTACTAGCTGTGTGACTATAAGTGAGTTACTTAAGCCCTCAGGAAGGACAGTGATAGGACATACTTCCTCAGTTAGGTGAGAAATAAGTCAGTGCATTGAGAGGACTTAGAAATTGCCAAATGCAAATCTTCCTTGATTTACAATGAAGTTACATCCAGATAAATCCGTTGTAAGTTGAAAATTTAAGGGAAAAAAAAAAATGAACATAGGGGAAGGGAAGGAAAATAAAAATAAGATAAAAACAGAGAGGGAGGCAAAACATAAGAGACTCTTAACTATAGAGAAAAAACTGAGGATTGCTGGAGGGGAGGTGGGCTAAATGGGTGACGGGCATTCCAGAGGGCACTTGCTGTAATGAGTACTGTGTATTATGTGTAAGTGATGAATCACTAGATTCTACTCCTGAAACTAATATTACACTATATGTTAACTAACTTGAATTTAAATAAAATCTTGGAGAAAAAAAACCTCGTAAGTTGAAAATGCATTTAATACACCTAACCTGGGGCAGCCGGGTGGCTCAGTTGTCAAGCGTCTGCCTTTGGCTCAGGTCGTGATCCCAGGGTCCTGGGATCCAGCCCCACATCAGGCTCCCTGCTCTGCAGGAAGCCCACTTCTCTCTCTCCCACTCCCCCTGCTTGCGTTCCCTCTCTCGCTGTCTCTCTCTCTGTCAAATAAATAAATAAAATATTGAGGAAAAAAAAAAAGCATTTCATACACCTAACCTACTGAACATCACAGCTTAAGCCAGCCTACCTTAAACATACTCAGAACACTTATAATAGCCTACAGTTGGGCAAAAATTACCCAAGACAAAAAGACAAAGCCAGTTTTATAGTAAAATGTTGAATATCTCATGTAATTTACTGAATACTATACTGAAAGCAAAAAAGCAGAAGGGCTGTGAGTGCATAGCTTGTTTACCCTTGTGGTCACATGACTGACAGAGCTGTGGCTCACTGCCCCCCGGTCAGTCACAACAGAGGTTCATACTGCACATGTCACTAGCCTGGGAAAAAATCCAAATTCAAAATTCAAAGTACGGCTTCTACTGAATGGGTATCACTTTTGCACCATCATAAAATAGAAAAACTGTAAGCCAAACCATCATAAGTCAGAGACCATGTATATGCAATAAGTGTTGGATAAGTGGGTTTTTTTTTTTAATATTTTATTTATTTGACAGAGAGAGAGAGAGATCACAGGTAGGCCGAGAGAGAGGGGGAAGCAGGCTCCCCGCTGAGCAGAGAGCCTGACGCGGGGCTTGATCCCAGGACCCTGAGATCATGACCTGAGCTGAAGGCAGAGACTTTAACCCACTGAGCCACCCAGGTGCCCCAGGATAAGTGTTTTCATTAGTGTTAGGTGAGACAATAAAAGATTATTCAAATAGTCACAGAAATAAATGTCAAAGTTCAAACGATGACAAACATTGTAAAAGAAAAGAATGCTCTCACAGTGTTGATGCTCTCTGCAATGTTGAAAGAGTATAAGCAAGGGAGTCTCACAGTGAGTAGGAGGGCAGGGAAGTGTTTTCTAGGGAAGTGACTTCTGAACTGAAATTGGAAGGATGAGCCAGCATCAGCTAGGTGAAAAGAATGGTGGGTAGGGAGAGTCATCATGAGAGGGTCCTTGGGGCAGGAGAGGCATGGCTGCCCCACAGAGAGCAGAGGTCATGGGGTGGTTGCCAGGTCAGGCTGGAGAAAAGATGAGTCCAAATCTAAGAGCGTGGGCCATATTCAGGACTTTGACCCTCATCCTAAGAACAATAGGAAGTACCAACTGAGAGCCAGTATGAGGGAATGATCTGTACTGACCAGACAGGGGAAACAGTGGATTCCCAAAGACCAATCTGAAGGTGGTGGGGTGACAGGGGTGGAGAAGGACAGGAAGAGAAAAGAGATACCTATGGACTTGCCAAGTGCGGCGGAAAGGAGCAGCGGTAGACGCTCACACCTAGTTTCCAATGTCCCATGTGCAGATCCCCGTGCATCCGCCAATGCCCAAAGCCACCCCAAGAGTGTGGGGAGCCTGTCCAGAGAAAAGCCTGCCAAAATGTCTGATCGGTCCTGCCCAGATGTGTGGGGACCTCTTATAGCACTCTACACACCATTCTGTATCCCGGGTATAAAATAAACTTTAAATTGGATACAGCTTTAACAAAAAGTAGTGCTGGCAACAGCTCTACTTTTAAGACGACCTCTGTTTACTATAGAGTGTTTTAAGCATGACGTTTTAATTTCAACTTTTTTAAAATATGTATTCTGTGAGAAATAAACAGAGATGACTTAACTGGAAATTGAACTAGGGTCTCCTGGCTCTTGGCCCACATTTCTACTCAGGGATGACTGCTGTAGCACAAATCCATCTACCCAAGCTGTTGTATGACTGTGCTTATGTTCCTCTTAAAAACGCAAGCTCTTCTTAGCCAGAGGGTCCATGGACCAAGGTATTGATCTGTTAGGACTCCAAGGAAGTGCTCCAAGGAAGCCTGTTCAATATGTGACATGATGATTCGAGGCCAGATTGTGGCTACACGTATTTTCCCAAAAGTTCTCTACATCTGCCTATTCAATACCCAGGACAGGACCACAGTTTACAAATCAATAGCTCTGAGTTCCTCAAACCATTTGCCATAGCAGTGGTTGGAGGAGAATCCACTCAGAATGAAGAAGAATCTAAACCATGGAGAGAAATTAATAGGGATGAGGAGTGAACGAGGGAGAAAAGGATGTTCCTGTTTCTTTCAGAAATAATGAAGTCAAGAGAGGGGGTTTACTCCCACCTCTGCCACTAATTACCTGTGTAACCTATTCAGTTCAACTAACAGTAAACAAATGAATGAATCCATCAGGCAGGTCAATGAGTCAAACACTGTAGGAATCACTGAGTGTCCAAAGATACCTAAGGCACAGGACCTACCCATGGAGAGTTTAAAAATGAGAGGTGGATATCTAAATAGGAACAAAATACCTAATAGGAACACATACCTAAACAGAAATACAGTAAAGTGCCATAAATGATAAAGCATACATACTCCCAAAGGACTATGGGCTAGATCAATCCCAATCTGGGTGCAGTGAGATGAAAAGGACGAGAGATGAGGCTAGAGAGATGCACGGGGCTTAAGTCCCGTGGCTGGGAATTTGGAATTCATCCCGACGGTGACGGGTGCCTCAGCACAGAAGTGGCATTCGCCATAGGCATATATTAGATTAATCTAACTTCAGCAGCAAGGGTGTAAAGTGGGCAGGGGAAGATTGGGAAAGGCCATACAAGGGGCTATTATGTTAGGGCCCAAAGAAAAGGCAAGATGAAGGCTGAACCAGGGCAGTGGTTGTGGGGAGAACGAGGTGGTGAGAGCCTTGAGAAACATTTTGAGCAACAAAGCAGGTGATACTTATCTTCACATTTAGATGAGAAAAGTCCCTTTACCATTCAGGGCCACAATTTCTTCAACTATAAATTAAGAGTCAAGGCTAGGTGTCCTACAGGGCGTGCAAAAGTCCATGGTTCTAATTACTGGAGATGCAGGCACACCTGCCTAGAGACAACAGAAACTTCCCTAAGAAGGGAAAGAAAATTCCTTATGAGGACAGGTCCAACGGGCAAGCCCATTCCAACAGCTAAAATTGCAGGATGAAAACTAAAGTATGTAGAACTGTGAAAGGCATAGCATCTGGTGAAGATGGGTTTGTTTCCTGAAACCTACTCCGACTGCAGCCTTAAAGAGCAGGAGGTCCTCATATGAAAGGAAGCACTGCATTACACATCGGGCACACTGCCAGGGAGCACGAACATTTGAACATCTGATGTGCTGTAAAAAAAAAAAACAAAAAAAAAACACAATCTCTTTTATAAACGGATCTTTTTAACCTTTATGCAGATGTTTTCCCATTACATAGATACGAATTCATGAGTGGATTTGAGATCCTGAACATTTATAGTAAGATGTTTCCTTCATAAGACTAAAACATTGCTTGATGGACACTACGTTCTCCCAACAAAACAAATATCAGAAGGGTTGGGCATCAAAACATAGGTGATGGGATTCCCCTTTGAAGAATGTGTATGGCTAAAATTTTAAAAGGCAACCAACACCAGAAGCGTGAAAAACAGACATTTTCACAGAATCTCACAGAGCTTCAGTATGCTCAGGAAAAAGACTTCTGGTCCAAGTAGGATTACTTGCCTTTGCAACTCATGAGTTCTTCCTCAGCTACAAAAAAAAAGATCTGTGATTATAGTTTTGTTTGAAAATTTAAGTGATAAGGAGGTTCTTTTATTTTTTTCATTCAAATGTTTTTTGTTTTTTAAAGATTTTGTTTTTATTTATTTATTTGACAGAGAAAGAGAGATCACAAGTAGGCAGAGAGGCAGGCAGAGGGAGAGGGGGAAGTAGGCTCCCTGCTGAGCAGAGAGCCCGATGCAAGGCTTGATCTGAGGACCCTGAGATCATGACCAACAGGAGCCAAAGGCTTTAAACCACTGAGCCACCCAGGCACCCCTCATTCAAATGTTTTATTCATTTTCCAAAAGACTCCTCATAGAATCCCTTTTAAATGAGTTCTTTTTATGTGAATGCATTTTTTAAAAGTTTTTTAAGATTTTATTTTGTTAGTTAACGTACAGTGTTCTGTTAGTTTTGGGTGTTCTTTTTATGTGAATGCATTTTTTAAAAGTTTTTTAAGATTTTGTTAGTTAACGTACAGTGTTCTGTTAGTTTTGAGTGTGATACAGTGACTCAACATCTCCATACAGCACCTGAGGCTCATCACAACAAGTGCACTCCTTAATCCCCATCACCTATTTTACCCATCCCCCTGCCCACCTCCCTTCTGGTCACCGTAAGTTTGTTCTCTATAATTAAGAATATATTTCTTGGTCTCTCTCTTTCCTTTGCTCATTTGTTTTGTTTCTTAAATTCTACATATGAGCGAAATCATGATATTTGTCTTTCTCGGACTGCCTTCTTAACATAATACTCTCTAGCTCCATCCGTGTCATTGCAAATGGCAAGATTTCAATCCCTTTTATGACTGAACATTACGTTGTACATATACCACATCTTCTTCATTCCTTCATCAGTCAATGGACACTTGGGCCGCTTCCATATCTTGGCTACTATAAATAATGCCGCCATAAACATAGGGGTGTGCATATCCCTTTGAATTAGTGTTCTTGCATTCTCTTGGTAAATACCCAGTAATGTGATTGCTGGATCATAGGGTAGCTCTATTTTTAACTTTTTGAGAAACCTACGAGGAGGTCCTTTTAAAATTATTTCTTTGGAGACCCAATAATGAAAATATGCCTTGTGTTATTTTTCACAGCTAATGAGGTTTTCTATATTCCTCCCCAATGTAATCAAAGGAAATAAGATAACCTATCTTTGTCTCCTATGCTATCAAACTCTTGATCGTCTCACCAAGCAGGGCTACTGAGTTTCTGAAGAAAGACTTAGGATACAATTTGTTTCTCTGACAAGCATCTCTGAATGAAGAGCCTAACTCCACTAACTCAGCTGTTGTGGGAAAGGATTACCACCTTATCCCAGCCCCTCCTGACCCCACAGAGCCTCCCCCAACCATAGGCAGAACAGGACCCTGGGGGACTTGCTCCTAAAAGTCTCTTCATTGTCATGAATATTTGGCCCACATGAAAGTATAAAATAATACGGGGCGCCTGGGTGGCTCAGTGTGTTAAAGCCTCTGCTTTTGGCTCAGCTCACGATCTCAGGGTCCTGGGATCGAGCCCCAAATCAGGCTCTCTGCTCTGCAGGGAGGCTGCTTCTGCCTGCCTCTCTGCCTACTTGTGATCTCTCTCTCTCTCTGTGTCAAATAAATAAATAAAATCTTTAAAAAAAAAAAAGAAAGTATAAAATAATACTTATAATTATTACCCATTTTAGTTTCCTTTCTCTGTCTTTCAAACTGAGGAATATTTGGCAGGTTTCAGACAGATAATGTAGATAATGAGCCCCCCTCCATACTCAACACACACACATATACATATGACCATCCTTCATACACACCCTTCTAAATTGGACAAACAAGAAAAATCAAGTTATGCCTCGAAATAGGAAAGAAGAATATTTGCCTCTTTTTTTCAGCTTGAGTTACCCACTGGAGGATTTTTCCATTTTTGAAAATCACCTTTATTTAGTTAAGAACAGATGCGTTTATGAAAATCTTTTTTAAAGCAACTAATGCACTCTTTCTCAGGCAGAGTTTTTTGTTGTTGTTTTTTTTTAAGATTTAACACAGATAGAGAACACAAATAGGCAGAGCGGCAGGGAGAGAGAGAAGCAGGCTGTCCGCCGAACAGGGAGCCTGATGTGGGGCTCGATCCCAGGACCCTGGGATGATGACCTGAGCCAAAAGCAGATGCTTAACCGACTGAGCCACCCAAGCGCCGCCCCCAGAGTTGAATTGTTAATACCTAAAGACATGACCATCATCCTCATTCCCTTGCCAACAAAAGGTGCTTATTTTTTTACATCTGTGTTCCTCGACACTTCCAGGTTTGTTCCCCCCACCCCCAAGCCACAGCAACTTCAAAGGTGCCCAACAGTGGGGATAGGTGCAATCCACCCTGGCCAGTGTAGTTCTTTCATTCTCATATTTCTAATGGTTCCTGGAACCCTGAACTTCAGGAAAATTTGCTAAGCAGACAAATGTTAATACTCAGACTGATTCACTCAAAGAGAAACAAGTTGGCCATAGCTGCAGGTGGACGAGGTGAGCAATCCACATGGAGGATGTCTGCTGGAGCAGCCCCTAAGCTGCAAGGTCCCTAGCTGGGGAGGAGAAGAGGGATCTCCAGCTGAAAATACTAGAAGACAGTTTCTTGCTGCTAACCAGCTCACTTTTGCTACAATCAGAGGACGGGAAAGCTACTTTAATAGTTTTTTGGGTATTTTTTAACATCAATTCACTTAGTATCATTGTTTTGCCCCATCTTTCTTTTTTTTAAAAGACGTGTGTCTTCGCTGGCTGACAGGGACAAAGCTCCCCCTGCTCTCCCGTATAAATCCACCTCAACGTCCACATCCCCACCTCCCTGCAGCCCTGCAGGAGGATTCCGTGACAAATAAACATTGCTGCTGCTGCCCTTGTCTTTATCTCGAACCAGAAAATGAACACAATTTCAAAAACCTGTTTTCTAAACTCCCAGTGACTGAGACAGGAAGGGGGGGGCTGTTTGTACACACACTGGCACTGCCTCTTCCTCACCAGTGAGGCTTTCCATGGAAATTCTGGCTGCATTAGCCTTGGCTGAGCTGGGGACTATTTTTGGAAGCCTAAAAACCTCAGGGGAGCGACTTTTACTTTTATTCATGTACAGGGTCCTTACTTTTATTTATTAAAGAAACAAAAACACGTCTCCTGCTTAACTTCAACCAGCTTTCATGTCAAGTAAAACAAAACCTGTTGGCTGGTCCAGTCGGCCATTGGCCAGGGCAGAGGGGGAGCCCCTTCCGCAGCGCGTCTGAAGCATATGTGACCTGGGTATCGGTCACCCTTCAGAGAAAGGGAGGACTTGTGGTCTTTTGAGACTCTCGTACCAAAGGAGCAACTCCAGGAGAGTGTTTGAGTCCGGCTGGGAGAGAAAAAGGATCTGGGCAAGATTCCAGCCAACCCGAAGTATTTTCCAAAGCATTTCAGGTGGGAAAGAAAAGAGATGGGAGGCTCTGAGCACCCCCCACTCCCGGTGCGGTGACACTGACATCCTAGAACCTAAAAAAAAAAAAAAAAAATCAGCCGAGAGGATCACGGAGTGAGAATCACCCTGGAGATTCAACTTCACCCCCTCCCGGAGTCTAAGTGTTCATTTTAACAAGTTGTGAAGGGCAGGCAGCCAACCCCTCAGCCTCCACAAGACAAATTGATTCAAGGTTTCCTCCCGGAGCCTGCGGCCAGGGTGCCTGCGACAATAGTGGCTGGAGGGGTGCTATGGGTTTATCTCAGTGGGGATTTGAAACCCTGTCACCCGGGCCCCTGGCCCACCAGGCGTCTACTGACGGGAACGAGAAACGGCCAAGAGTCTCAAGGGAAGAGGGAGTTAGGCTCTCCTAGGGCACTAAACGGAGCCGCCGAGAGAGTCCCCGGGAAGGTGCTGGGCGGGACGCGGCCAGGCCTGCTCAGCCCTTCCCTTCCTCCTAGACCCTTGTCACTGCCCCTCACGTATTATTCCAGTGGGACTCACATGATACCCCAACACGTGGGGCAACAGCCACAAAGATCGGCGCCGCAGTGGGCAAATCACTCCAGCTTCCCCGGGCTTCTGGGTACACGTGTGACAGAGGCTGCCAGCCGTTGGCCATACATCTGTCTCACCTTCTTCCTGGGCACATGGCTAGAGTGCGTGGCCCCGTTTCCTTTGTGGTTAAGCGTGGCCATAGGACTAGCCAACAGACGATGGACAAAAGTGGTGTGGGCCATTTTGAGGCCCAAATGTTGGTGTGCCCCCTTTTTCTCTTCCCACCAACTGAGTGTGGCTAATGCTGGAGACCTAAATATCCACACATTGAAGATGGCAGAGCTGGAAAATACATCCCACCATCACCCTGTGAAAGAAAGCTGACCGTTACACAGAATATCTTACTGGGACTATTCCACGTGCAAAAAGTAAACACTGATTGCACTGGGCCACTGAAGCTCTGTGACCACTTACTGTAGCCTACCCTACCCTACCCTGATGCGGTGTGATTAAAAAAAACCTTTGCCCTGCCCACCTCGAAGGACAGTGGGAACAACCAAATGAGATACTTTGTGCAGAAATATATCACATCTTTCAAGTCGGGGACAGAAATAACATCATCCGTAGACGGCAAAGCACCTGTAAATTAATGCTATGTACTGAATCCAGGCATGATGCTATTTAAATGTTTTTTAAGAATTATTTCGTTTAACCCACATAACAAAACCACTACAAAACAGGTACTATTGCCATTGCCATTACCAGATAAGGAAACCAGGGCTTACAAAAGTGAAGGACTCACCCCATATTCAACTCGAGTTGAAAACAGCATGTCTGACACCAAATGAATAACGGGGACTTGTAATTAACTAAGTGAAACTTTAAAAGCGCTCTGCTTCAATTACCTATTTCAAAAGAAAGCCATCCTTGGCCTACTTTTTCCCATCCTGCTGACTCAGTTTTTCCAATTTATTTTCCATCTACACACACAGTTCCCATCCACGGCAGCTGGTGTTCTTTCAAACAAATGATGCAGACTACCACCTAGATTCCTATCACAAGTTTGGATGCAGGATTTGACGTTTACTAGGTGTATTTTAAAATCTCAGTCCAGTACACTTTTTTTTTTATTCCCTCTAGAACCTCTTTTGTCCTCTTAAGTCCATTTAATATAAGCTAAAAGACAAAGAAATGCTGTTTAATGGGTGAAAGAGGGCAAGGGCACCTCCCAGGTATTAACTCATTTAAGAAATCTTAAAGCAAGGTTACCTCATGCTTCCACCATTAGACAGAGTCCCAAAGTACAATTACCAAAGCCTAGTAACGAGACCACCAAAGGTAGGCAGGCCATTATAAAAATTTAAGAGCTATTGAGTAGTATGGTTTTGCAGCCGGTCAGCTCAGTTATTTAGCACATGTTTTTTCCATCCTTGCAATGCATGGGGAAAATTCAGTGTCCAACATCTCTCAAAACCACATTTCCACCTGCGTAGGGCAGTGGAATTAATAAGCATATAGAATAACCTCACAAATTTGGATCCCACTCATCTGGAATTCATGATATTTCAGTTACGCATATGTGGGCCTGGCCAGAGAAAAAGGCTGGCAGGGGCAGGCAGGTCACTGCACAAAGCTCGAGTGAAGTAAGGGCTGGCAGGGTCAAGGGGGGGTTAGGGACAGAAATCAAGCTGCAGGGCTCAGAGACCATTATATATACATGTTTTAATGATCAAATTAAAATCATATAGATATAAAGTCACTAACTGTGGGCTGAGATGGACTTTACCCTTTGATATTAATGAGGGTTGGGGAAATAAATTTAAATACACTAATGAAATCGGAGGAGGAATGTTTCACCTACTTGCTGATTCAACCAAACAGAGCATTTTCTTGTACTTTTCAGAAATACATTCACAGAAGCCACTGGCAAAGTGATCTATTCACTGAAGGCTGGAAACAGCGCAAGCCGCAGAGTCTTCCTGACATAAAAATGGTAAAACGCCAGTCTATAAGATACAGCTCAAATCTGAGACTTGTAATAACTCTGATAACCCTCCTATAATCCCTGACCATTCCCACATACAAGCAGCCTGTTGCTGAGTCTGTGAGGTTTGGCTCCTCTGCAGACAAGAAGTCGATAGAGCCAAGCTCAGAACCGACTGTGGCCCTACCAAGGTAAGGCCCCATTTGCTGCGCTAATTTCTGTTGTTTGAAAAATAGGTAATTTAACACTAGACTTCTAGACTACACTAGATTAACCATTAACCATCCTGGGGTTCCTTCTCCTCCATTTTATCCTAGGGACCTGCTCCCTCCAGCCTCTTCAGACATCCTCTATGATGATGAGCATAAGGCAGCCTTATTACCTTTGGGGAGGGTTTCTGTTTTGATGCTGTTGGAAAAGATAAAAAGCATAAATAGCCCTATAGGGACACATGCTCCAATACCTCCATGAGACATCAAAATAGATCATTCTCTTAAGGAAAAGAAAACATCGGTACAGGATGACAAATACCCTCTTATAATAGGGCAATACACCAGGCAGAACAAAAGTTAAAAGAAAGGAAATTTCCACTTAACTGTTTATTGAATCTTCTTTTTTCTTCATACCAGAAAGCAGGTCACCATCCCAGGTTTCCAGAGCTGTCCCAGGACCTTTGCATATTTCTCTATCTCATCTCTTCCAGACATTTTCCAGCTATTGATCAGAGAAAAAGACAAATAACTGAAACTGTTTTCCCAAGAAGAACTACTTTCATCTGTTCTGATTATTAAGCATTCAGAAAATACAAATATAAAATAAAAATCACCTATAATCTCACAGCCCAGAGATAGCATTTTATCCTTCTAAACTTTTTCTTAATATAAATATGCATATATCATTTTAAAACTTTTACCAAAATAGTAAGGCTTTATAGTCTTATTTTTTCCTTCTTAAAGTACACATGATGGTTACATTTCCTGATCAATGAAGATCAACATTATCATGGTGAATGTACATCATGATTTAACCAATCCCACATTGATTTACATCTAAATATTTTCTAATTTTCCTCCATTATAAAGAATGCTGTGATAAACATTCTTTGTGGATTTCTGAATGAAACTGCTTTTTTGATAAACACTCTCTTTAAGCATATACATTGTCTAAGGAATTCAATTCTTATTGTCAAATTATACTTCAGAATGTTCTGAATATCTAAGTTTACCATTCTAATAGCAAAGCAAGCAAATGCCCACCACCCAGCTTGACAACTCTTAACATTAATGGACTTTTTACTCTTTGCCATTCTGACTGCTGTTCAGTTTCTAGAAAAGCAAGACAAGCATTTTTGGCCATTCACATTTCTTCCTTCACTATTTACCTATCTGGTGCACACAATTTTTATAAGAATATACTCTGCTTTTTCCTGAATAATTGGGACCCTCAACTGCTCTGAACTGGCTCCAAAGTTGTTCTCCATCTGCTACAGATCTGTTAGTCTCAAACTAAAGATGTCTATTGTCATTCTTCCTAAATCAGCATCTCTCTCTTCTAGCAATGTTTTTTCTGTTAGCTTCGGATATTTAAAGGAGTGTATTGTGTGTGTCTCTCTCTCTCAACTGAGGCAGTAAGAAGTGGGACAAGTTAGAATGTTATAAGTGATGTAGTAAGGGGCCCTTTTTAGACCCTACGCTGTAATTTTCTGCTGAGCCTCAGACATGAGCACTGGGATGAAATTTGAAATCTGAAACAAAGATCTTCCTTGGAGCCACCAGGACTACTCATTGGAAACCACACCCATTCACTGACCCAGGTAGAATTATAGCAGAGATTAAAAAAAAAAAAAAAAAAAAACTGCTTTAATGTTCAATTTCTGAAGTTTTACATAGCTGTTAAAAATTCATAGCAGAAACAAGAATGTAGAGGGGCACTCTACTTTGCGTAGCTCAGTGGGTTAAGCCTCTGCCTTTGGCTCAGGTCATGATCCCAGGGTCCTGGGATCAAGCCCCATATCGGGCTCTTTGCTCAGCGGGAAGCCTGCTTCCCCCTCTCCCTCTGCCTGCCTCTCTACCTACTTGTGATCTCTGTCAAATAAATAAAATCTTAAAAAAAAAAAAAAAAAAAAACAAGAATGTAGAAAGCCAAAAATCTTTGTATTGTAGTAACCAGCCTTTTTAAGAGAAGAGATCTTTGGGAATTAAAAGCTAAACCATAAAAGAAGCAAAGCTTAGAGTTTATAGGCCTATAGTTTTGATTTGAGAAATGTGGCACCTCCTCCTCAAGCCCGATGGAGTAAGAAGTGGGGCTGAGTCGGAAATATTGGTAGGGGCATTATTTAATTATCCCAATGCCAATAGCACCCTCAATTGCTTAAATTAATGAACCGGGGGAAATATAGATGAAAAGTCAGAGAGTGTGTACAGAGACCAAAAGAGAGCTGTTCGGCCTAGGAAGGGGGGATGTCTGATCTGGAAAGAGCTCTGGGAATTTATGCTGAGAAGGCCAGACCTAGAAGGACTCTCGAGAGGAACTGAGTCAGCTCTGAGAGATGGTTCAGTCTCTCGCCGAACACAAGAGTTTCCTTCTCCTCCATTTTATCCTAGGGACCTGCTCCCTCCAGCCTCCAAGCACCAAGGACCCATGTGGTAGCTGATCCCAGAGCTACAGACTATCAGTCACCACTCCTGGGAATTCCTCCATCACTTGTGCTGAGCATCATCTAAACTGTCCTCATTTCCAAATCCCAGCATTTCCTCCAAATAGCCCATACCACCCAAGAATCTTCCAGGTCCATCCAAACTGTCCCGGGTGGACAAAGAATAGCTTATTAGCTTTATAACCCTCCTGAAGCCAAGACTGGGAATCCTGACATCGTGTAAGGCATGGATTGGTGTGGAAAGGTAAGACCCAGGCACATGATCTTTGAAGGGAGTGAATAAAAGCCCGAGAGATTCCCTGCCCACCTCATTGCCTACCACCTGCTCCAATTGGGATAGCTGTGAAATGCAACCCCATTATATCTGCCTGGGCTCACCTGTGAAAAAAGTGAAATGGAGTCGACTTCCTGACAGTCTGAGAAATCTTTTAGGGAAAACACCTAAAAATGAAAGATGCAGACACACAAAGTCTATTCAATACCGTACTTCTAACTTCCTGAGAGCAAGGACTCTATCTACCTTATCACCACTATATTCTAAGTATCTGGCCCAGTGGTAGACACCTTGAAGATCCAGTAAATGTTTTTGGAATGAATAAATGGGTGGATGGAATACAGCATAAAGTCCCTAACTGGGATTTATCCAAATTACAAGGAGGATGGGAAATGTTAGTCAAGAACATACAGCTGTGTTTTCTCTGAACTCTCACTGAGAAATTAAGAGACAAAGCAGAACTGTTTTCATACCCTTAAAGCACAGAGGAAGATAAAAGGGGTCATAGCCATGCTTTCCACGCCTGCCCTGAACAGTGTGACTCTGGCACAGGGAGGGCTCCAGAGAGCACAGAGCAGGTGGGCACTCCAGGTCATGGTGGTCCTGCTGATGATAGTGGCTGTACCCATACTCAACTTAGGAGGCCGCCTTGTGGGTGCATTACCAGGAGATGACTTGGAGAGGTTTCATGAAAAAATTGGGTCTTGAGAAAACCCTTTATCAGGTATTTACTGAGCATCTACTTAGCTGCAGGTACCTATGAGCCAACCTCAGAAAACGGGAAATTCTGGATGAATGCTGAGGGGGAGGGGACCCCAAAGGGAGAGAACAAAGTAAACAAAGATTTGAAGGCAAGAAGAATAACTGAAAAAAGGCTCACAATTTACAAAGCAACTTGACATATATCATCTCATTTAGAAGAGAGGATAGTGAGCAAATAAACAGGCAAGTCTAGAGTCTATAATACACGGAGCTGATAAGTCTAACTGGTGGGATATATTGATAAAGACAATGCATACAAAACAGGGAAGCGATCTAGTCTCTCCCCAAAAGCTTTCTGGATGGAAGCAGGCAGTTAGACATTACTTAAAATTTCCATACAATGGTACTTCTCTTAGACCAGCTGGGCAGAGGCTAGAACTCACCTACCACGGATGACAAGTTTCCAGAACTGTTTCCTTATGGCGCATGTATTCCACACCACAGCACATTTTTAAATAGCAAATGTGGGCGAGGTTTTCAAACATAAAATTTTTAAGTGGTTTCATGACACTTGCAAAAACTGGACTGACTCAATGAATTTATTCTTCAGAGGATCTTGGGCAGTTAGAATTCCAGGTTGCTATTTACAAGACCAAAAGTTAATTAATTCCCCTCTTGTATCTTATAGAGCCGCCACGGCAGCATGCTCGTGGAGAAAATGCTGGATTCATGACTAGATGAACTGAACATTCTGAAATCAAGGGTAATCCAAATTTTAACTCCCACCCCAAATTTCAGAAGGTGGCAAGGTCTGACACCTTTCCCCATCTAGAGGCAGATAATGCGGAAAATAATGTCGCGTTTCCCTTTCCCCTCTTAGTACATCTCCAACCTGTGCCCCAAACTCTGGCTAACACACTTCTTGAATTAATGTGTAGAGAGTTTCCCAAGATCAACACTGACATCTTTCATCAAAGCCTTAATTCAAGGCTAACTGGTATTTTAAGGTAACAGAACCAGCTGTGCACACAACATGTTTGCCTGAGACACCTCTGCAAGATCCAGGCTCCTTAATGTAATCATTCAAGCATGAACGAGTCCAGCAGCTCCCTGGAATCTCAGACTAGATAAAGGGAGGCAGGCAGCTACGCCTAGGAGTTTTGCATTCCACACTGAGTCTGGCTGCCTTGACCCCCTGGGAATTTCTTTCTCTGTAATTCCAAGTATTTGGACCAAGCAGCCCTGTCCTCAGCAATTTGACAGTTCAATTAATATCGTCATACCTAAATAAATAGGACTATAAAACATCCATGTGTCATTACAATATGGTCTATTTTTAGGAGCCACCCAAACTAGGACAGGGTCTTAAAACAGGTCACTGAGGCCTTTGAATTTACGAATTCCTGGGCAGAGGATGGTCTCTCCTGCTCTCAGGTGCCCTCCCTTCTCCGTTCCTTCTAGCAGATGATCAATTACCAGTGTCATAGGTCAAAAAGTCCATTTATCTGATGCAAATCCCCCAGAACCTAGTCTCTGATGATATAACTCTCCAAATGCTTGGGAGCAACAGATCAATTCCTCTAACAAAACTTGTTTCGCTCTGGAGACTGGGAAATGAGGGTAGACAGATGGCCCTTTGCTTCCACCGCCATTGCCTGTCTTGTCTCAAAAGCAGTTCTCCTTCATCAGAAGCAAAGTGAATAAAATCTGAATATTGGGAGATGATTCTGACATTAAATTATCTGATTCCAGAGACTAACAACTCGAGGAAATGGTCCCTTCTGAGAGGCAGAAAACCTGATGGGGCAAGAAATACAGAAAGAATTTCTAGCCTTTGGAAGTACCAAGCAGATTTTATTTAAGAGAACTGCAAAAACTGAAATGAATTATTTTTCAAATAAAGTAAAATAACCTCATGTATTTACCACATTATTCCCTGAAATTATTGGAGAAATAAAACTGACTCTCATATAACTTGAAGTCTTCTATCCTGAAATGATCAGGTAATTCAACCACCACAATCATTTTAAATGTTTAAGATATACTTCTAATTGGATTCTACCTATTTTGTGCCTGTCAGTCTATTACTCAAAAGTTCTCAAGAAGTTGCCTGTTTTGATCCTATCTTGTAGGTTGGATTAGAAGTTTCAACAGAGGGGCGCCTGGGTGGCTCAGCAGGTTAAAGCCTCTGCCTTTGGCTAGGGTCATGATCTCAGGGTCCTGGGATCAAGCCCCACATCAGGCTCTCTGCTCAGCAGGGAGCCTGCTTCCTCCTCTCTCTCTGCCTACCTCTGCCTACTTGTGATCTCTCTCTGTCAAATAAATAAAGAAAATCTTTAAAAAAAAAAAAAAAAAGAAGGAGAAGTTTCAACAGATACCTTAGATTTAGTCTGTGGGTCTAAAAACTGAAAGGGCAACAGAAGATTTCCAAAAGGTATATATTCTGTAGCATTTCACGGGGTTCAGCTTAATTCTGTGAAAGTATGGCAGGATTGGATTTGCTTTTCCTTTGCACCCCCTTTCTAGGACTAGAAGCAAAAACCATCTCCTTCCAGGGAACCCGGCCACAAAGCATAATAAAAGAGGGTCTTTCAAATGCAGGGAAAAGAGGCTCAGACACTTAAAATAATATACCAGAGCTATGCTTTCAGAATATTTGGGAACAGCCACTTTTCTTCATGACCTCCCCTCCCTATGCAGGACCTAAAGCACACACCATCACCGGCTCCACCAGCACCCAGCCCCATTGAGAAAAACAAACAAAAGCTGGGATGAGGAAACCTTAGGAAATGCAGAAAGGAACATGAGGAAGAAGGGAGAGAATGACCAGAAAAGATAGATGTCCTCAGCCCATCTGAAGGCAGTCAGTATGGACTGGAATAATCTGGAAGAGAACTGATTTTCACCATCTTCTGAACTCTGAATGAGTCAATCCTCCAAGAGTACACTTTGATTCTCCAGCAGGAAGACCCTCCAATACTAAGAATATTAAGTGAAGGACTGCACATTCCTGCCTTCCAGAAGTCAAGGGCATGACTAAGAGGTTCCATGTGGCTAGAAGTTATAGGGAAATCCCATTACGCTAGGCCCATGGTTCAGGGAATTATACATTTAAAAATAAGTTTCCCAGGCAAGATAGCTTCATGATGTGGCTTCGCCTCTCTTCCAAATAATAGATGAAAAAAGAAAGAGATGAAATCATAAGACATATATAGGCTTAAAATATCTATAAAAAATCTAAAGTTGGGGTTGAAGCTATGGGTCTGCTGGGTTTCTGGAGTCAGAAGTAGTGGCAGCCAAGGGCTGCCAGAGTAAGACAGAGTAATAAGAACTAAAGGTGCTCCATTTACAAGTAGGTATGGAGCCAGGTTCTCAGCATGAAGCCATGGGGCTGAGGTTTTCTTCATTATGGAAGGAGCTAGAAAATAAAAAGTACGGACCTAACACAGAGGGCTATAGCTTCATACAAAACTGTGAGCTGAGGGAAATGGGGGCAGAGAGACAGAGCTTCATGACAAGGAACTAAGTTTATCATGAAACCTCAATTTTAAGTTGTGGCAGCCCAGAGATAAAGACAAAAATGGAAGAGCAACAAAACAGAACTGGACAACAAGGAAAGGAAAAAAACAAAACAACAAAAGCTCTCACTTAAAATAAATCTCCAGACCAGAATTGTAAAACATAAGAAATCTAATTCTAAGAAACTTGGCCACCAAGCTTGAACATAAATTTATTACAGGTGAAATAAACTGTACAGAAGAATGTCACCAAAAATAAAATAAGCATGCTTACATAAAAATGAAGAACTGATATATGTGATTTTAAAACCTTATCTGGAATCTTAGAAATGAAAAATATAATGACTGACATTTTTTTAAAAACTAAAAAGACATAATGACCTCTGGACCACAAGCAAAGAGATAATTAAAGAAAGGAAAAATAAGGCAGATCAAGAAAGGTGAGAAGAGCAACCGTGCAGGAGGGTAACCTGGCCTGAGGAGTCAGAAACCAAGCAGGAGGCAGCTACACAGGGCAGCCTGCATGTATGTATACCTATATACGCACATGTATCTATGTCTATTATTTATGTAGAGGTACATATATACATGTTTCCTAGCTCTGTCTACTGAGAAGGCCTTGGGGCATGGATAGCACAAAAACAGTGAGCACACCTAGTGCCCAGTGCTTGGCTTCTAAGTACTCTTCTACTGCAAGATCAGAGTTCCTTCAAAAAACAGATGATTCCCAGGCCAGGGTAGGGAAAGTAGAACACCTTGTCACACTCGAAAGCAAGAAAATGCTTAAATAATGATGGGGACATGTCAAAAGAACACAGAAGCCAGCTTGGATGGATCCTGACTCGTGTTGGTGATGTTTAAGCAGAATATGATGAGACGAAAACAGCAGGAAAGATCTCCTGCACACTAATTGTTCCAACACCACGTGGTACAACAGGATGTCCGATGGCTCTCAATGAAACAGCACCTATTTGACCTAACTGGTTTTGTGGGCTTCTCACGCCCTCTGAAGTGCTTAGTGCTGAAAAGCAACAGGGTGAAAATTAATCGATTGTGTAATGTCTCTCCTACTCGTCCTCCTATGAACACCACAGTTTGAAACTTCAAAACCCCAGATATGGACATTAACTTTAAGTCTGATCTTTGTAATCAAGCCAGCTCTGAAATGGCCTGCTTTTAGATGTATGACTAATGTTTTCATTTCACAGAATCATAGAAATGAGAAATGGGAAAGATTTATTAAGTCATCTTGTGCTTGCACCCTGCCAGACAGACATTGTTCCCTGAGGTCTTTGGACTTCAACTGCATCCAGGCACGCCTGCAATGAGGCTACATGCCCCTACTTTGGGCAATGACTCCACACTCTGATAGTTCTTTCACTCAAAAGATGTTCCCCCAGGATTCAACCCCACTAGTCCTTTGTAATTTTTTTTCTTTTTCATCTCCTTTTGCAATTATAGCTTTTTTCCCATTCCCCCTAGAATGGGAAAAAAATGTCTTTTGGTTCTATAACCCTTAAAGGGTGCTGAACCTAAAATACTGAGTGAGAATTATGTTTCAGTTTAACGCTGGAGGCATTTCTACCATTTACCCAATGACAATGGTGGAAATAAACAAAAGTGGGAGGAATACAGAGCGAGTTACAGGGATCCTAGAATATGTAGAACTTCGTGTGATTCAGAAGACAAACATTTTGTGATATGACTATAGAGCTTCCAACAGATTATCAAAGAGTGACCCCAAAATGTTTAAGAACTGCTACCCAGAGCAAGGTCACAGAGGAGCAAGGTCACAGAGGAATAAGCTCTTGACTTGGGAGTAGATCAGCTATACGTTCTTGAATCTCCTGCCTACCAACTATATGGTTTGAACAAGTCTCTTAAATTCTCTGGGCTTTGGCTTCTATCTCTGAAAAAAGAAGGAAAAAAAAAAAAAAGGAGAGGAAGGGAGGAAAAGATGGCAAAAGAGAAAGAAGAAGTTGAATTAGATTATTTCTAAGGTCCCTTTCCACTCACAGAATCCTATTGCATAGCGAGTAACACCAGTCCTTAAGTTCTAGTTCTGAAAGCTGCACCCACGGGCTGACAGCCATTAGTTCATTCCAACTCCTGCCTCTCTCCCAAATGAAGATCTTTGACATAGCTGTGCCATGTATAAGTAGCAGCAACAGACTCCAGTCCAGATAAGCATGGGCCCCTGCCCCAGCCACATCCAACACCATGATACCCCAACTTGTGAATAAAGTTCTCTGGGCCATTATTCTGTCTCACTGTCCTAGATCTTCTATATTTCTCCAAAATGGAGGCCCCAGGGCTTTACATGAATATTGCTTTGAAAAAGGCTGTTCAATTTTTCTCCTGTTTCTTTATTTATTCTACATTTACTAAGTACTACTATATGCCAGGCACTAAGCTACATCCTGGGACACTACTGTAAAGAGACCAGTCCCCATTCCCAAGAGGCTAAGGATCCTAACAGCACATAAAAGCCCTCCCTGTGGAGCTGTACATGGTCCAGGGGTAGCTACTGGCTTGGTTCAACCGAGGGAAGACAGACATGGGCAGAGCTCGCATTGAAATGAGAAGAGATAGAGCCTCCAAAAGTACCATACACTTACCTATCCAGAGAAGGGTGATGCTGGCACTTCTCAGAAGTGAGAATGAAAACCCAGCCTAAGCTGCACTATATCTCTGTGCTTGGCAGGAAAGATGCTAAGGTTTTATGTATTCAAGTTTTTCTTCCACTAAAAAGAAACTGACTACCATACTAGACTAGCACATGAATACTGCTCTCCCAAGGAGCAGGATTCCATCCAACTTTGAGCCAGCTGACTTCATTAGACCACACCTAGTAACACTAATCCTGGTGTTATGTTTCCCATGGGGGAAGAGCAGACGGCATCTGCTTCTTTCCCCAAATGGCTAATATTTCCTTGCCTGTGTTCTTTTCCTTTCAAGTTCACATCTTATTCTAGTGGAAAGCATTTCTCTCATTTAAGACAAAAGGCTGCCAAGTATAAAAGTATTCTCTCATGACAATACCAAAATGCACAAAATTCTATACTTAAATAGTTCACCATGTCTTTCATCCTGGTAGTGATACTTTCCTGGGCTAAATCTGTGAGTCTATAAAATAAAAGAAGGTTCATGGCAATCAATGAATTGATCACTGCACAGACCCTACCGGCAACCCAGAACTGAGACAACACCGCCATCTCTCCCAGAGTGCCAGGAAGATATGTCTCTCCCACTAGGGATTCAGAGATCAAACCCCATCTTACTTAGGGAGAATATGCTGCCACAGCCAACCACCTGCTCCCCACCCCCTATAGCTGGATAATAGTGGGGATGTCCTAGGCGAAAGCCTGGATGAAAGATGTGTCATAATAAAATATCAAGGATAGAGCAAATTGTACTCATTTACTATAAATACATGATATGTAAGTAACACTGACCACTTGAGGTAAAGAGGGAGACCCCAATGGGCACACTCAAATAATAAACCCACACTCAAATAAAGATGGTCGTTAAGTCACCTGATAAACGGGAAGGGGCCCATTGGCTGAAGAGTTCTTTGTTTCTCTGTTCTGTTTGCAGTTAGATGCTGTGGCAGGGCTGAACTGTATCATATAAAAAAGAGGTCAGGAGTCTGGAGTCCCCAAAATAAAAGAGAAGTAGGATGTGGGAGAGGCCAAGATGGTTGCAGGTCAGGAAGGGAAGAAACAGAGAGGAAGAAGAAATGAAGAGCAAGGCTACATAGGGGACTGGGGAGAAAACAAATGCCTAGAAAGGATTTTTAAGTTGTTTTGAGATGATGAAGGTATGCGCCCCCAGTTCTCCTACGTGTAATCTACAAAAAATGACCAAGCTTACTAATGTTTTTTACGCAAATGAATTCTTTGGGATTCAAAGTGAAAACAGAATAATCCAGGCAGAGAACTGGAAGCTGAAAAGCCACACAGCTCAGTCAACTGCGTCATACTCCCAATATGCGCACTGTCCCTGTGAGGAGGCCTCCCTGAAAGACTAGAGAAGGAACAGTCCATGCAAGATCTGGCAGGGGCTCACTCATTCTCAGCATGATGTACTATCAAGGGTCTGTTACCATGCCCTTCCTGCTGGAAGTGACTGATCAAGCTCCACCCGGGAATAGCTGCGCTCAAACTACAGCAACGGCTCATAGAGTCAGCAATATCATGTACCTCCTAAAGCTCCCTGTGGTTATGAGGGTCAGCTTCATGGGTGCGCAACCTGTGCAAACCTGCAATCAGAAGGACTGACCCTTGGTTTAATGCTCTTCTACTTCGGTCTTAAAATTCCTAATACCTTTTGAGCAAAACCTCCTCATTTTCATTTTGCACTGGGTCCTAGAAATTATGTGGCCAGTCCTGGTAATAACCACCATTCTGCCTGCAAAGCACTAACCAGGAAACCAAATGTGAACAAGAGGGTCAGAGCAAGGTCAACAGTTAGAGGTAAGGGCCTCCAATATTGTAAAATGATCCTTGAACTTGGAATTGAGATCTATGTTCAAGGCCTGGCTCTGCCATTCTCAGCTGGGTTTTCTTGGATAAATGTTGTAATGCCCCTGAGACTCAGTTACTTATTTACTGGTCCCCACAAATGGGAAAAAACAATTGCAAGAAAAATTATGAATGTGATGTGTATTTTGATAAGGGAAATAAATAATGCTCAAAGAACATAAAGAAGGGGCACCTAATCCTCCCTAGGGAAAGAGAAGGAAAACTGGGTGGGGCAGATGAGGGAGGGGAGTGAACTTGGAGGAAGGTCTCCCTGTGGGGATTCTGCAAGTTGCTAAGGAGGTCTAGTCCAATTATGCATTCCCAAACTGAGGCAACAACCACAGGAGGGGTTTGGGGGCTAGCTGGGTGGCAGATGGACCTGAACTAAAACTCCACTGATCACCTGCCCTCCGTGCCCTACTCTGACTGGTGGGCCACAGTGACATTTTGGGTCTCCTGAAATTAGTATCAGTTCAGAACCAATGCCTAGGAATCTCTGAAAAGTCTGTTGCCCTTTCCACAGTGCACACTCACCCCCACAAAACAGTGTAGGTCTTTTAGGAAAGGAAAGAAACCTGCAACTGCTACAAAATTGTTCTATTCCTCTTCGGTCTGCCTACACATCAGAGATGCTATGAGGATCACACAAGAGAGCCTTTGGTACTGAATAATTGTTCAATCAAAAAAAAAAGAGAATTATAATAAGAAAGGATATTAGTTACAACATGGTGGTTCTTTCCTGCACATTAAAACATGGTCATCTTTCCTACTTTTCTTTTCTACCTCCAGCTGTGATCATAATTTAAAACTCTCCTGATAAGACTCTTGGAGTAGAAAAGATCACCACCAGGTTTAAATTTCCAAGATCTCAGATAGAGCCAACCAGTACCTTCCTCTACATCTTCATGACCTAAGAGACACACAGACACAGGACCTACTTTCTTTTCATTTACAGTCTTATTTTGGGAGCAGTAATGACATACCACAAACATGAGATATGTGCAGGGCACCATTTAACTTAGCTAAATGTCTAATTTAGTTAATTTGGCTAGATTGTGCAGTGCAGATTGAAAGCAGTGATGCTCCAGCAAAAGGAAGCCACTCCCCATAGGAGTCTCCACGACTCATGTCACTGCTCTCAACAAGACCAGTAGTAAGTACAGTTTGGCCTCATCTCTGTCACCACAGAGGGTACACTTAGCACATCTTGGTGTTTCCTAGTTCCTCAGCTCACACTTCATGCTGCTCCTGAGAGCTGACACACACTCACCATTCTAATGATATAATTTACACCTCTTCAGATTAACCATCACAATATCCCTAGTCAACAACTGCTGGAATTTGGGAAGCTGGCTTCTATAATTTGGGTGTTTCACTAATTTCAGTCATTTTCAGTAGTTTTCCAGAACAACTGGGTCTCTAAAGCAGATGGACAGTTTCTCTGATATGACAGCTTCCCATATCTTTGGTAGAAGAACATAGGGTTTACAGACAAGGGTTTGTCATGCCAGGAACCCAGGGAGGACCACTAGATACAAAAGTGATAGATTGCCAGTGATTGGGAGCCTAGGACCTGGAACACTAAAGCAGCTCTGACCATGAACCTTTTCACACAAGGAGCCATTCTTGTTTGTACTGATGGAATAATATACATCACATGGTATGACTAAGCGGGGGGAGGAGGGGCATTTGCTTTTCTTCCCCATAGCAGGTCTCCAGCTGGTCTGACCTGTCTAAGGACAATTGTTGTCAGACGGGCCCTACCTAGCAAAAGTGGTTCATAAATCTTTTTCTACTTTTATGTGATGTCTTCAAAGATGGTTTTGATTTCTCAACAACTGATTACTTTGCTCTAACTTCACCTAACCATTCCTATTCTTCAAATCACTCAGTCTAAGGTTGGTTACCAGACACCATGGGCGTAACAGAAACATTTGCTGCACACTGAATATTCATGAGCTCAGCCACATTTCCTAGCCCCTCCCCCCTAGTTACTGGAGGCAGGCCCTGTGGCTAGTTCTGGCCAACGGGCCATGAGTGAAAGTAATACATCACTTCTGGGCTGAAGTTTTGAAGAGCCAGTGCATGACCCTCTGACCCTGTCTTCCACTTCCCAAAGCATTACCAGGATGTCAAGCACCTTCCATTTATGAGTCAAGGCCAATAAGGAAAACCCTCTAGGGAACTGCCAGGCTTTTCTTGAACAAGAAACAACCCTTTACATGTTAGGCCACTGAGATTTTGGAGTGTGTTCATCACAGCAGCAGAGCTGAGCCCGAGTAATGTGACTAGGCAGCCGGAAGCATCCACTGCTCGGCGGGACTCAAAGCTGGGAGTGGAACATAACAGCACTGCCCTCGGATAAGGGCACTCTTTGCTCAAGATTATCTGGGTCAGAAGCTACCAAAAATAGTGGCCATCTAACTGGCCATAAAAGAAAAGGAGAGAAGTGCCAAATAAAATAAGGACAGGAAAGGAAAGTCTGCCCTCTCTTGTGGACATACTGGTCATCCCAAAGACGCGAAGTTGGGAAAGACGTGATAGTGAAGGGCTAAGACGAAGGTGGGGATGGAGGCCGTACAACCAGCACGGAACCTTCGCTTCTCAGCCAAACCCCAAACTTTTATGTCAGGCCAATAGCAGGGTAAATTAGAAAGCTAAAAACCTGGGCAGCCACAGACAAAACTGTAAAGTTTATTTCCAGAGCCTGGTTATCTGCCACACAGCTGCCACAATCAATATTTCTTGAATTATGTGTTCATTCTCCTGGCCCCTTTCTCCTTTCAGTAACTTCAGTCCCATACTTCAGCCACCTAGTGTCCAGTTTGTCTGAGCCACTCAGACTCTGAAGTCACCCCAGTGGTACCGCAGCCCCAACACCCTCCTTCTCCTCTGCCCTGTCTCATCAATCCTAAGTCCAATTCTCTTCAGGCCTGGGCAAGCCAACGCCTTAATTTATGTGAGCCAAGGCAACACTGGCTACTATGGGATTAAGGTCACGATCTCCTCCACGATTACATTGTAAGAGGCAACACTGCTGCCGGGACTGAAAGATGTGACAGCCTGAATCTCAAGCCTCAGGGCAAATCCAGAGAAGAATCTTTTGGAGAAATGAGGCCTTTCAGGGCTTTTCAAGTCACTCCGGGGACATAGATGACCGTCTCCTCCACTCGCCTCCACCATCCGTTCTGGCATTGTAGGCACAGAGCCCTATTCCCCTTTCCTGTCAGAGCCATAATTCCTTGACCTTGTCCCATCATGGACACTCTTACCCTGACCTCCCTCCCACATCCACTTGAGATGACACATCTCTACACTCGCATTGTTACTTGGGAGGCAAAAGAAAGGAACAGAGAGACACCTGGGTTTTCTGCCACTGAAATTGGAAAACAGTCCTTGAGAAAAAGATGTCAAGGTCCAGCGGGACATATTTTTCCATCAAAACATTGTAAAAGGAGTAGAGGTTTCACATGATGCACACGTCTTGGTATGTGTTTGTTGTTTTAAGAACAGCAGGCTGCGTATCTGAAGCGATACATGCATATATGATGCAGGCGTTACCATGGCAAGTGCCATGCATTTTTTTGGTTGAATAGAAGGGTGAACAAAGGCATAAATATTGCATTTTCCATTGCTATGGAGATGCAACAATTTGGGCCCGCGTCATTTTGGTAATCTTTTTATTTAATTTTTTGGGTTCACTCTCTGCTGTGAAAATTCCTATCACAAAGTCTCCAGGCTGTGCTGCTGCTATAATTATGCTTACTCCAACCAGCATTCTTCTCTTTTCAGATGGGCTATGGCTGATATCTGAGGGAGAAGATCCGTTATCTGTTTTTTTATTTATTCCCACATGTGAAATCTGTATTTGCAATATTAAAAGTATTAATATTAAAAACATATTTTAAAGTCAAGATTCTGTTGTCTACCTGACTTAAAAAAAAAAAAAAAACTCTCTTCAAAGTCTTAAAGAGTTTTTGATCTATTTTTTGATGAAGACAAGGAATGAGTCTAACACCATTTGAACTCTTACTGAACAAAGAGTTTTAATTACAACCCTAATATGTCAGCATAGAAAATCAGCCCTTTTGACCTTTGCATTGTCTTAACATCTCCATCACAGCCATTGATTTACAAGTTTCTAGCATCTAAGTTTGATCTATGATCTGATCTCTACTAAATTTAAGTCTTCAAGGAACAAGAAATCTGAATTTAGAGATTCAGAGTATTTATTCTAAGATAAACTGGTTTACTGCTTACCAACGAATCAATATATGTAACAGCCACCCAAGCCGTTAACAAGCACTTACTATGTGCCAGGCATTATACAAAAAATTAGGAATTCCAAAATAATTAAGATATAGTCCCTGACTCAAAGTTTGTTTCACTGATTAACCACCGAAGTGTTACTACTGAGGATTTTTGTGTTAGGCTAAAGGTTAATTAAAGTATCTCTAAGCTTTCCCCAAAACCTAAGATACTGAGCTTATTTGATTCTTTTTTTTTTTATTTAAGATTTTATTTATTTGACAGAGAGAGAGAGAGAGAGAGAGCACGCACAAGAGAGAGCACTCCTGCTGCACACAAGCGGGGTGCCCTCCTCCCCCCACCCCCGGCAGGCAGAGGGAGAAGGAGAAGCAGGCTCCCTGCTGAGGAGGGAGCCAGACTTGGGCTCAATCCCAGGCCCCTAGGATCATGATCTGAGCCGAAGGCAGACACTTAACCAACTGAGCCACTCAGGTGCCCCTGAGCTCATTTGATTCTATAATAAAGTTTAAAACTGAATTAATACTAATAGCAAAAGTTTAGAGTTTGTTTTCTCAGAATATCTCAAATACAATTACACCAGCAGCATTCAAAATTAATTGAGAGTTTCTAAGCTCCTGTGCAACCATAGTGTCAGAGGTTGCTACAAGTGACAAGACAGACTAATTTGATTTTACTGCTACCCATTAAAGGAGGTGGTTAGGACATGGAGGTGTAGTCAGAGTATGTGGTCTCTTCTCCCTACCTCTGCTAAAACAGTGACAAGACAACAGCGCCCCAGTAGAGGCAGCAGCCCAGGACAAGGTAGCGGGTAGTTAGGGCCTCATACCTGCAGTGAGTACCATCAGGAAGGAAGAGTGAGCTACGCTCAAACTGTGGCAAACCAGCTGTATCTACCAAACCCTATTTTCCTATTTATGTTATCATTGTTTTACATCCCCCTCATTCCAGTCATTAGACTTAGGGTTAGACCCTTAGACTTAGACACTTAGACCCTTTCTTCTCCTTTGTTCCCCACATCCAGACACAAAGTACTGTATGTGACTGTATAGTCTTCATTCATGAAGGCTCATCAACCCAATTCTGCACATCAACCCAAGAGCACAGCCAACAGGCTCTTGCATATGGGGGGGGGTTAGATAGAATAGGAGGTTTGATATAAACACACTATGATTCAGATATTAACAATTTTATTTTTTAGCTTTAACAAGTCTTATTTTTTCTCAAGTCCTCTTCATAGCAGAAAAACAAAAATATTTAAAATAGCCCACTCAAAATTTCAACTCCATTTCAGGACTATTACTTCCCTCTCAAAAGATCTTTCTCACCCTCTTCATTCCCAAGAAGGTCTGCAAGTACATACATCTCTTCTGACAGGGGAGAGAGAGCCAGTACTGAGGTCTATGCTATGCTCAGCTAAGATGTTCATCTCCCTGCTCTGCTCACTGAGCCTCCCGTGCCGGGGCCCACACACTGATCTGGTCCCATCTGTTTTTTGTCAGCTCTGAGCTGTCACTTGGCTCACTGGCTACTGACATGGTCATTCTAGTCATAAAGCAAAATAAGAACACATGCCCCTGACCTTCCACTCTTCCATGACCCTCCAAGCTCCTGTCCTAAACAAGCAAGGCTTTCCCTTTCCTGCCAACCTACCAGAAACTTCCCTCGTGCCTACTGCCTCCTCCTATCTCTGCACTATAGCTTTTGGTAAGATTGCTACAGTCTGAGTTGGCTATATGTGGATCTTGACACGGACTGAGTAGCTTTTGAAGTTCATAAAATCCTTTTCTCTTGTTTAAAAAAGAAAAAAAAAAGAACCTTCATACCATCTTTCGTATTGCTTGGGCTGCCTCTTCCTCCTGATCTTATTTTGCTTGGACTCAAATCTGATTTAAAACCCAAACCTCATCAATAACCACTTACTTTTAGGCTCTCTCTTAAGCAATGACATCATTAATTCAACAGGTAAGGGAGCTATCGGACATATAGGAGCTCGAATCATGATATTCCTTGCTTCATGGTCTCCCTAAGCCCATTCTCACTGATTGGTCTTCCTATTCCCCTCACTGTACCTCAGCCCTGGGCCTGATATGGATTGATATGGTTAGGGCACTTTCAAACAGGGAGAGAATATGAGAATTTTTTGATTCAATCAGAAAACTAAAATATGGATTATCTTATTTCCAAATACATGTGTGCTTGGAATTTTATAATTTTTTTTAAATCACAAATGGGTGGCAATGGGCCCTCATCTTTTTGGTGGCAGGGCACTTGGGGTGTTAACTTGACCGCTTCCCCATCAAAACCCTTGGAATATAAGCCAATGTTTCATACTTTTGCTTTTCTCTAAGAGGGTAGATACTATGTATCAGGACCTGGTGTGCATCTGGGTAGGCAATAAGAGGCCAGGATCCAGAGCAAGACCATCTGCTGAAGAAGGCAACAGGAGACAGTCCCTGAAGGAAAGCCCAGGACTGCAGGCAGAACACAACACCCACCCAAAGAAAAGAGAACAAAGGGGAGCAGCCTTCACAGGCAGCAACCATCACGGTCGAGTAGGACAGTCTAAATAACACAATGGAGGTATCCCCACAGACTGGCAAAGTACAAAACAGAAAATCCAGGAACAGGTCAAAATACATTAAGCAGGTAAGCTGACCAAAGAGTCCGTCACAAGGTAGTGAAAAAAACTCACCATTAAAACCGAAGCCATGGCAATCTTCAAAAAGATAAGAGACAACAAGTGTCAATGAGGATGTGGAGAAAAAAGAACCTTTGTACACCACTGATGAGAATGTAAATTCTCATAGTACAGTCGATATGAAAAATAATAGAGGTTCCTCAAAAAAGTTAAAAATACAACTACGAACAATCCAGTAGTTCCACTTCTGAGTATTTATCCGAAAGAAATGAAAACAAATCTCAGAGAAAAAAGACCTCCCATATTTGGGGGCACCTGAGTGGCTGTCAGAGAAGCATCTGCCTTCAGCTCAGATCATGATCTCAGGGTCCTGGGATTTAGCCCCACATAGGGCTCCCTGCTCACTGGGGAGCCTGCTTCTCCCTCTCCCTCTGCTTGTGTTCTGTCAAATAAATAAAATCTTAAAAAAAAAAAAAAAAAGATCTCCCATATTCACTACAGCATTATTCACAATAGCCAACATACAGAAAAAAAACCTAAGGATCCATCAATGGGTGAATGGATGAAGATGATGGAGAGAGAGAGAGAGAGAGAGTGTGTGTGTATAGATACATACACCTGTATTTATATATATGTACATATGTATGTGAATACATATATATACATGTTCATGTATCTATACACACACATACACATACACACACACACAAATATTAGTCAGCCATATGAGAAAAGGACATCCTGCCATTTGTGACCACACAGAGCTTTAGGGCATTATGCAAAGTGAAATAAGACAAAGAAAGGAAAACACTATAGGATATCACTTAAATGTGGCCTATAAAAAGCCGAACTTGGGGTACCTGGGTGATTCAGTCAGTTCCGTGTCTGACTTGGTTCTTGATCTTGGCTCAGGTCAAGATATCAGGGACCTGGGATGCAGCCCTGTGTCGAGCTCCCTGCTTACAGTGGGGAGTGCCTATAAATCCTCTGCTTGAGGATTTCTCTTCCTCTCTCTCTGCTCCTCTCCCCCACCCTCCAAATTTCTCTCAAATAAACAAATATTAAGAAATAAAAGTAAGAGGGGCGCCTGGGTGGCTCAGTTGGTTAAGCATCTGTCTTCAGCTCAGGTCATGATCCCAGGGCCCTGGGATGGAGCCCCGCATCGGGCTCCCTGGCCCACGGGGAGCCTGCTTCTCCCTCTCCCTCTGCCCCCCTGCCTCTCTCTCTGTCTCTTTATCTATCATGAATAAGAAAAAAGCCAAACTCATAGAAACAGAGAATAGAATGGTGGTTACCCGGGGTTCGTTGGGAGGAACGGAAAGACGTTGGTCAAAAACGTCCAGATATAAGATGGATAAGCCCTGGGGATCTAACGTCCAGCATGGTAATTATAGTTATTAACTCTGTATCATATCCTTGAAAGTTCACCTGTTGGCTATCTTCCTGCGATGCCACATTCCATCTGTGATGTCCCCGTTCAAGCACCTTTAATGTCTCTAGCAGAGGCCAAGCACTGGAAACCTTGGAGTTGAATCCAGCCCTAGCTGGCTTTTGTTTGGCTCACATCGTGTTTTTCAAAAACTTGATTTAGGTACAACATTTTAAAATAGAGATGCACGTGCATGTATGTGTGCTTGTGTGTGTGCACACTCACACACGCACGCACCTCCTTTGGTTTCTCAAAAAGTCAAACAGTCTGGCGACTCTGGACCTGCGTTCCCACCTGGCAACAATGACCTGCCCTGCCCTGCTGTCTCTGGCATCTGCTCCCTGCTCTCCACCATGGTCCCACCAGCACCTGTGCTTCTCTTCTGGCCCCTCAGCCATTATGGTTCCCGCTGGCCCCAGGCAGAGTTTAGAATTTGTTAACTCTTAACCTACAGGATGAACTCTAAACTCCTAGCATTCAAGGTTCTCCTCAGTTTGGTCATGCCATCACACCACTGTCCAATATCTGAACCCGCTTTTCATAAACTTCTCTGACATCCCTCAAAAATATCTTCTTCCCCACTTCTCTTCCTTTAACAAACATCACTCACTGTGGCCATGTGCCAAAGGGTAAGCAAGACCCACACAGAGACTGCCTTCAGGAAGCTGATAGTCCAGGGTCTGTTTTTAAAAACAGGGGGGATAAATCCCTTTAGGATAGTGGACGTTAACACTGAATGCTTATTGGAATCTAGACAGTTTTAAGAAAAACCAATATTTGGGGTACCTGGGTGGCTCAGTGGGTTAGAGCCACTGGTAAAGCCTTTGGCTTGGGTAATGATCTCAGGGTCCTGGGATCGAGCCCTGCATAGGGTTCTCTGCTCAGCAGGGAGCCTGCTTCCCCCCCTCTCTCTCTGCCTGCCTCTCTCTGCCTACGTGTTATCTCTCTCTGCCAAATAAACAAACATCTTCTAAAAAAAATAGATTGGAAAAAAAAAAAAGAAAAACCAATATTCTGCCCATCTCATTGGAGGCCGATTTCCCCCAAGAGGGGAAACTAGTGTTCTGATCACAGAATGCAATGGAGAGTTCCTGTTGCTATGAGGCTGGCAGAAAAGGGAAAAATAGTTTGTACCAAAGGTACTAATCCAGTCTAGAGGTTTTCTGAAGGGAGTCACATCTAATACAAAGTAGGAGAGTGTGGGTGAGGAGGGAGGGCTCCAGGCAAGGGTCACAGCCTCAGCAAGGCCCAGAGGTGAGCAAAAAACTCAAAGGAGCTGGGTTTGGACACAATGGGAAGTGAGAATGGTCCGTGAGGACCCAGGAGTCAGAGTTGCAGCTGAAGAAGCAGGCAGGCACAATCATACAGGCTCTATCCCAAGGGCACTTGGAAGCATTGGAAGAATTTTACAAAAGGGAGTGGCATGCTCAGTTTTGTGGTTTAGAAAGAGCATCAGGACTGGTTATGGAGAATAGATTGGAAGAGACAACCAGGGAAGATGGAAGACACGTTAAAAAGACTATTACGAGAGGCCAGACGTGAAAGGTCACATATGTGTGATTCCATTCATATGAAATATCTGGACTAGGTGAACCCTTAGAGACGGAAAGCAGACTGGTGGTTGCCAGGGCTGGGGAAAGAAGGGGAGGGTGCAGCTTAATGAGGAAAGGTTTCCTTTGGGGTGATGACATGTTCTGGAACTAGAGAGAGGTGATGATCGCACAACACTGTCAACGTACCAAATGCCACTGAATCGCACACTATCAAATGGGCGATTTTATGTTTTTCGAACATTTTACATGAATATTATCTCAATTCTAAAAGGATGATTATGGAGTTCAGGCAAGGAATGTTAGGAAGAAGAGATGTCATGACATGAACTCCAGCCTCCATGCCACACCCAAATCGTTCCCTTCTCCCTCCGGATGCCCTTTCCTCTCCTTCTCGCCTCCCATGACTGACTCATCCTCCAGCTCCATTTCCCTGGCTACCACCTGAGACCTACCCAGCTGGAGCTCATCATTTCTTCCTCAGAAATGGAGGCCAGGCCTCTCCTCACACACTCCCTGCTGCCTCTTTATCATTTCTTCATGTCCCTGCTCCTCACTTCCTCTACTGTAAGATAAGCTCATGAATAAACAGCATCACCTCATGAATACGGGATGAGAAAGGTCGATGCTAAGATCACTATGTGGCTTTTCAACAAGGAAAAGATGCCGGTTTTCTGCCACTTAAATATAAAGTTGTATCATTTTATGTATACATAATTTCCATTACAATTGCATTATTATATACACATTACATATGTATACATCTTTTATTATAATTCAAGAATTATAATTCCATTACAATTCAAGAATTTAGGGGACCTAGTCCAGTAGAGAGTATCAGAAATATTTCAAGGTGATACACAATGTTTACATCCTATCAAAAGACACAAGTGACATCTAGAGAAGCAGAATTATAGTCTCTTTTTCCAACTGGTCCCAAGTCTAAATTTCCTTCTTTTTTTTTTTTTTTAAAGATTTTATTTATTTATTTAACAGAGAGAGATCACAAGTAGGAAGACAGGCAGGCAGAGAGAGGGGGGGAAGCAGGCTTCCCACTGAGCAGAGAGCCCGATGTGGGGCTCGATCCCAGGACCCTGGGATCATGACCTGAGCCAAAGGCAGAGGCTTTAACCCACTGAGCCACTCAGGTGCCCCAATTTCCTTGCTTCTTACTGAGGGAGGTTTACCCCATAACAAGCTGACCCCCATATTTCTTAGTTACATCATCTGGCTCCTCCATGGCTGCTCAGAAAGCTGGAGTCCATTCGCATGGAGTGGTGCTTTATCCAAGCCCAGAAGCAGAGAGACACTCGGTGCAGATAGGGCTGGGGTGCTGGGTGTGAGGGAGAGTCAGCCTGGGCGCAGAGCTCAGACTTCTGCCACTCAAGGTGCTGGGCAAAGGCTCCAGCAACAGCTGCACAGAACAGGAAGTGGGCAGCCCCTTCAGAAAGGAGGGGACAATGAGGAGGGGACCAGCTTTGCGGCCAGTACAGTGACTCAGATCAAGCAACATGCTCTGAAGAGCTCTACAATGCAACTGGCATTGATTTATTCATTCAGCATAAAGTCACTGAAAACATACCACTAACCAGATACTGTGTTGGGAAAACAATGGGTATCAACACAGACAGTCACTCCTGATACTCATAGTAGGGGATACAGTCCAGTTAATGGGAAACTATACAAGTATAGAGCACTAAGGTAGGGTCCGTGGATACTCAAGACAGCACCCAGGGAAACAAAATAGCAGAGATGGTAAGCTTGAGTTCTCGAGTCTCACTGAGCAACATCCTAGCCCTGAGCAACTGTCTGAATTATTTAGTCTAGAGGTGGCCCCCCAAAAAAATAGGTCCACATTCTAACCCCTGAACCTGTGATTATGACCTTATTTGGATAGATGGTCTTTACAGATATAATTAAGGATCCTAAGATGGGATCATCCTGGATTATCTAAGTGGGCCCTAACTCCAGTGACATGTGCTTTTATTAGAAACAAAAGCCACAGACATGGCTGGGTTATGGACATTGGGGAAGGTATATGCTATGGTGAGTGCTGTGAAATGTGTAAGTCTGATGACTCACAGACATGTACCCTGGGGCAAATAATACATTATAGATAGATAGATAGATAGATAGATAGATAGATAGATAGATAGATAAAATAATTTAAAAAAAAAAAAAAGACACAGACAAACAAAAGACACAGACACACAAAGCAGAAGACAGGGGCAGAGATTGCAGTGATGTAGCCAAGAAACACCTGGAACCTCCAGCAGCTTCAAGAGAGAAGGCAGGCTCCTCTAGAAACTTTGGAGAGGAGCACCTCTCCAAAGGTGACGCCTGCCCTCGCCTTGATTTTGGAGTTCTGGCTTCCAGAACTGTAAAAGAGTAAACTTTTGCTGTTTTAAGCCACTCAGTCTGTTGTAATTTGTGGTAACAGCTGAAGAAAACTAATACTCTAAGCTTCTTGATCTTCAGTTTTCTCAACCCTAAAATATGGAAAATAATAGTACACATTGTATGAGGCTGTTCAAATGAGATAAGGCATAGAAAGCACTTGGCACAGCACTGGCCATGTGGAAAGTACTCATAAGCATCAATATGATTATAATTACTCGGAGTAATGTAGCAGTAATACGCATAGAAGACAAGTCCAATCCCGGTTTTTGGGGAGCCTCCTGAGGAAATGGCATCTAGCTGAGACTTAACGGATGAGAAGGGATTAGTTGAACAAAGGAAAATGGGAGAAAGTTTAGGAGGGGGATGGGAAAAGGGATGTGGGAGTGGAGTTTCAAAAGGAATAACATGTTCAGAGGGTAGTAGCTAAGAGGGACCAGGGAACGTCTGAGAAATTGAAAGTAGTTCCGGCAAATTCCGAATGGCATATAGGAATAGCTTTATGTCTATTACGTGCATCATTTCAAGTCAGTGTGAGGACAACAGGAAAGCTGGACTTGACGTGATTGTGCATTTACTCCCAATCTAATGTCCTGTCAAGTATTCACCATCTCTATCTTCTTCGTCTCTATCCTGGGTAGAGGGACAAGGGTTTTCAGAAAGCACAGAATTAAACTATCTTCCTTTCAATCTTATACTATAAATCTCAAACTCAAAACGGTCCTCTTTTTCCCTAAGTCTGATTTTACTTTGACACACATCCTCGTGGCATACATCCGGTAAATGGGCATTTGCACTTTGGCGGAGATACAGTGATTCTTCACGTGCCGCGCTGAGGACGCACCTGCCACCGACCTGTTTGCTGGCGTCCGTTCCCCACCTTTCCCCTCCTCTGCTCTCCACATCCTTGCAGTCTTCCCTGCCCTCTGGCTTCCTGGTAAGTCTGACCAACGGAAGTTGCCTCCTTAAGCCTAGATTTCCAAGGGATAATATAATGATCTTGCAGAGCTGCTGTAAAGGTTAAATGAAAAAAATGTATGTTAGGTGCCTATGGCAACAACTATTGTTTTTTACTAGTGCTTTTTACTCATTATATACTTTCTCTTTCTGCCATTATAATAAGATTTATAGCCGGGCACATGATCATTCAGAGTAAAACCTGTATTTTCAAACTTCCCTTGCAGCTGGATGTAGTCACGGCCTAAGTTTTGAAATGTGGGAGGAAAATGTATGATGTCTGGGCTTGCACTCTTTTTCACCCTTTCTCCTTGGCTCTGGCTGGCATGTGACATGATGGAGAGCCACCTTGGAAGGTATGGACAAGGACAAGGCCCAGGAGATAGCAGAGCAATGAGATCAAAGAAACTTGGGGCCTTCTCGATTTTGTAGAGCAGAGCCAAAATGCCAGCCAGACTTTTACAAAGAGAGGAATAAACCTGTGCTCTTTAAGTCACGGTCACTTTGGAACCTGACTGCACAACTTAACCTATGTCTCATTTAATATAGCACCCAACAAAGAGGTACACAGTAGGCACTTAATGGAGGAGGAGGCTGTCCGCATTGCAACGAGGTACCTGCAGAGACCAACTCTGCTTGTCTGAAAGCTGAAAAAATAACTCCCTTCTGAAAGTAATAGTTTCTGCCTGCTGGAGGCAACCCAGAACTTGACTTTGAAGCAGTCTATCCCTTTGTTCTCTGAGCAGTAACATGGTTGAGCCCTTTTAATTATACAGCAAGGAAGTGGTCTTAAAATCAGCTGGGGAACTTTTGAGAGAAATGAATTTCCTGCAATTAGGCCAATGGATCCTCAAGAAAATTAATTGGGGTTTTAAAAGAAAGTAGACTCTTATTTGTAGGACACAGACTAAGAAGCCTGGAGATTTAATGGTTACACTAGTTACTTCTAATCTTTCATCATGGCCAGCTCTGAACACAGTGGATCAGCAGACATCTTAACCAGTATTTGGACAGAAGGCCTCTAAGAAGTTTCCTCTAATGGTCCTTATGTAACGAAGTCTGAAACTCTTGTACGAGCTTCCTTGCCCACCCTAAATCAGCCTCTCCAGGGTAGCAGCTTTATGCCAAAACAGCTTCCTGTCACTTCTTGCCCCTCTTTGCTGACACACACAAAATACCCTCCACAAACCCAACTGTGTCTGCTCTCCCCCTTCTCCGCTGCTCTCCTAGCACACGCTCAGCTATCTCCTGATAACCTGGTTTCATTTTTCATTCTCAAAGAAACCGGCCCTTACTGAGGATCTCCTCTAGGGCAGGAGTGGTACTAACGGCATCCGAGCACGGGAAAGGGAGCCGCTGACCGGCTCGTGTCTTCTGCCTGATCCTTGATTTTAATCGTCAGAAGCAGCAATATTAGAACAAAAGGAGTCAGTCACCATGTTTACCCAGAAATTCCCATTTGTAGGACTGGGTTGGGGAAATCAGTTTTAATCTTTCTCCTCTCCTCCCCTTCACTTCCCTCTCATCCTCCCCTTGTGGTTAGTGACAGCCACCAATGTCTGTTAGTGACAGTCCATGAGGATTACGGCCCTCACTGTTATTTTCGGAGAATCACGCCCAGCTTTGGAGCCCAAGGCTCTGTTTCTTGCCAGCATCAGCCCAGCAGTGTATGGGACTGGGAGCCGAGGACAGACTCAAAGAGCCCCAGGACCCTTTCACTCCAGTGGAATGCCTCTTCCCACCTTGGGCATGGAGCCTGCTCTTCTATGGCCCCTTTTCCCCTTCCAGCACTTTCTTTCCTGGTGGTGTAGCCCAATTTTCTCTTTGTAAGAAAACACGGAGAGGCTAGAGGGAAAGAGGCTGCACTCAGAGCACTATGCCAGCCAAACCCCCAAGGACAAATCCCTCTGGAAGAAAAGTGGGGCACCACAGGGTCTATAGGCATGATAGCTGTTCATCTGGGGAAAATTCGAGATCTCAATTCTGACCCCACTCAACCCCCTCATCTTCTCCCATTAGGGTTGGTTTGTTTTTTTTTTTTCCCTCCATAAGCATTAACAGGGGGATTACTTCAAGGAAGTTTCAAGGTTTTTGACTACTGCCTTCTGAAAGAGGACAGTCGCCATTGCCACCTGTCCCTCCCTAACCAACAAACTCTGGCAAAGCAAGAGCAGACCCCCAGGAGGCTGACAGCTCCAGAGAGTTCCGGGCCTCTGCTCCAAGCACTAATGCTTTCAAGGGCACCTTCCACTCTGGTTTATTTGTATTTGGAAAATGTGGCTGCATCAATTCACCACCCCCGCAAAAGAAAACACCTGTAAAAGGAGAATCTGGCCTTCAAGAGGACAGTGGAGGTGAGATTCAACTTGCACAGGGCATTAACGGAAGAATCACAATCAGCAGGAAGCAGACCAGAAATAAAAATGGATTCCCACCTCCCACTCACCCGAGTTAAACTTGAAAGGAGACGGAAGTGGCCACAGCTGGGCTGGCACGGCTCTGCCCTGGCACTGCCCTTGGCACTGGCACCTACCCGGTTTGCTCTGAGTCTTGCTCAGGGTTTGGCTGGTCAGGAGGTGCCCCTGCAACCACCATAAAACAACACTCAAAACTATGTTTTTAGTTCCCATAATGTGTACTTTGACCCTGACTCCTCTGCTGGGAAAGAAAGACAAAATTAGAGTACTGGGTGGGACATTAGAGATTGTTGAGCTGAGCAACTTTACTGTGCTTCCATTCCTGCATCTGGGGTGGGGAGTGAAGGTGAGTGACTTTTCTAAGGTCCCACAGCAAAAAAAAAACAAAAAAACTTCTATGAGGTTGCTTAGCATTGTGGCACTTTACTTGCATGACTCAATAGTGATAAACTTCCCCTCCCCCAAAAAAGCCACAATATTTTGCATGTCTTCCCATCAGGGCCACATCCAGAAAAAAGCCCTTTTCTCCGCTCCCTGAACCTGAGGTTGGTCACGTCACTTGCCTTAGCCATTTGGATATTAGCAAACGTGATACAAGAAAAGGCTTGAAACATGCTTGTGCATTGACACTTGCCCTCTCTTGCTGCACTCAGAACCCTGAGATTACTATGTGACCATGCCCCAGCTAGCCTGCTGGAGAATCTCCAATGTGCTCGAGCCATGAGACATCCTAGACCATTCAGGCCCAGGCAAGCTGCCTGTTGCTGGTAGGAGCACGAGTGAGCCCAGGCAAGACCAGAAGAATCAGCCAGTCAACTGCTACTCCACAGTATTAGTTTTTAAGTAAAATGTTGGCAAGTCCTTACATTTGGGGGTGTTTTGTTCAACAGCATAAGCTAACTGATACATTTCATTATGTCAGAACAGGATTTGCTTTCGACCTGAAATACACACACACTTGCTTTGGAATGCTCACCTGAGTTCATTGCACTATAAGCCACTCGCAATATATCAATATCTTGGGCTGAACTTGTTTACTGAACACTTACACAAATATTTTATTATCTTGGTTTATAAGCTAAGTGCTAAATACCTCAAACACAAAGCCTCAACCCCAACAGATAATTTTTCATTCACATAACAATCCAGAGTGGTTCCAGATTCACAAAGGGAAGTCTGCTCCATGCAGTTTCTCAGGGATCCAAGCTGACGGCAGTTCTGTCACCTCTACCACGCTTCCAAAGTCATCCTGGGCATTGCCATTCCAGTTGGGCAGAAGAGAGAAAGAAGAGAGGAGCAAACATGGAAGGTTATGGCCAGCCCAAATGGGCCTATGCCCTACCGTATTCACTCACATTCTACTAGCATGAATTCAGCCACATGAATACATAAAACTGTGAGTGAGGTTGGGGAACGAAGAAGAGAATGACTCTTGGTGGGCAGCAGCAGTCTCTGCCATACTTGTGTGGCAGGCAGGGTTTAGAAACTATGACCTCAGATTTTCAGATCCAAGAAAGAACCAGGGATTCAGCATTGATGGATTCACAAGGGAAAAAGAAAACTAGGCAGATTTGTCATGGGCAGAGGAATCACAGTATCTCACGCTCTGTCTTTTCCCAGGTGGAGGTGGAGCCAGGTAGGGCTAGTGCAATGCTGCTCCAAACATGGAATAGCTCAAGAGGGAGGTTGGAAAGTGGCCTCTGACAATGCGCTGATTGGTTTTCAGAAAAGGTCAAGGCTGACTGTCATTGGGGCTTTCCTCCCAGCTGGGATTCTGTCTCTGAACAGAGGCAAGGAAGTCCTCTGAGGCTCGTAAGTAGGTTCAAGCCAAACTTCACTCCTCTCTCCCCATTTACTCAAGTTCAATATGAGTGAAAAGAGGAAACAGGCCCTTAAAAGCATCATAGGCCAGATCTCGCCCAGTAGAGAGAACCTTTTTTTAGTATTGAGGGCCACTACTCACAGAAAACTCATCAGTGATGCAAGTTACAGAAGGCTTCCTTATCATTACGAGTGTTTCAAGAAAGAAAATTATATAATGTTCTATTTGTTTGATTTTTAGATTAATGGCAAAAAATACAAATGGTTTATAATTAGTAAACTATGTGCTGCAGGTTGATTTTGATGCTAAATAAAATAAAGATACAGCAAGTGTTTATAAAGAGGAAATTGAAAGACAGAGACAAAAACAAGGATAAGGAAAAAGAGGGAGGGGAGAGAAACAGAATAAGGGACACTTAGACAGTCTGAGCAGCCATGGACACACAAACACAAATGTGTACACCAATTTTGAAAAAGGACATAGCACTCATTTTGTGATCTTATAAGATACTGCCACCAAAGACATTTAAAGTTCCACTGTATTTTCCCAACTGTAGCCATAAATGAAATTGTCTTTTCATACTTCGCTAGTCAAAATGATGGACTTAAATCATGGGGGAGAAAATCCAACAATGAAGTTCTACATCCTTTTTCTAGGGAGCAGTAGTAATTACCACAAAGTGAAGGATTAAACTAGGATACATCAAGTATCCTGGAAAGGAAATAGAAAGGAAATATAAACTGTGCAACTCAAAGAAGAAAAAAAAATCACAAACTCAGAAGAAACAACTACTGTTTCCTTTCTCTAGACTCCTCTGTGCTGGTCCACTCAAGACTGCTCTGTTTCCTTCCAATTCCTTGATAACACAGTAGCATTCACTGGGGTTATTTCAGCGTTTGTTTTTTTTCACAAACATTTCTTGAGCAACCTCTATATGGTAAACACTGTTAGGTGCTAGAGCTACAGAACAACTGAAACGTGGCCTACAAGGAACTCTCCACATTCTGGAGAGAAAGACAGGCAGAGAAACAAATCATGTTATATTGGTGCCAAACAGAAGTATGCACAAGACATGGTGTTGCAATCCCTCAGAAAAAATGGAAGCATCCACAGCCCAACTAGTGTGTCGCCATCCCCAGGTGCTTCCATAATAGTTCTTCCTATCTGACTTCCCCAAGTGTCATGAGACCCAAAGGACCCGTGTCTCCCGCCATGTTTGTTACAGTTATCTAGTGGTTTGTAACAAATCATTCCCATCAGTGACCTAAAACCATTGATTTGCTCTTAATTCTACAATCTTGGCTGGGCTCATCTGGGTAGCTTGTCTGGGTTCATTCATGCATTTTCAGGCAGCTGGCAAACTGATTGAGGCTGGAAAATCCAAGATGGGTCTACTCACAGCTCTCACACCTCAAGCGACAGCTCATGGTCATTCACCCACCAGGGCTTCTCCCTCCATTGGTCCTCTTGTGCTCAAAGAAGGTAGCCTCAGCTTCTTTACATGACAAGCCACAAGAGCATGAAAGTGGACCCTGTCCTAGAACTTCTACAGTGTCACTTCCACTGAGTTGTTTTAGCCCAAGGAAGTCATTAGGCCAGCCCAGGTTCAGTTCAGAAAGGTGTGACTTATTAGAACGGCTATAACAATTTAAGACAATGTTTTTATGACCGCAAGTCTTCATTACACCATAAGGAACAAAATACGTTAAGCCCAACTTCTAAAGTGTCAAAGTAGTCGCTTAAACAGGCAAATTCCCTTTGTAGAATTTCTCACATCTGGGTTAAGCAAAGTCTGTGATAATAAAGTATTTTTTAAAATGCTCCAAAATTCTACTGAACAGTCCTTCTGTTCTACAATGGTAGAAATGTAAAATAGAAAATGGTTGATAAAGAGTTTAAAGATTCCTGTTCAGAACCACTTGTGGAGTCCCAAAGACCTCTCTGTAAGTTCCACTTTCTGACAAGTCATTTGGGGACAGTGGAAGGTGAAATATTCATCTCTCAGTGTCTTCTAAAGGTTCTTTTTGCCTCTGAGATGGTTGTTCACAAACCACCAGTCTTCCTGCAGGGACAGCAGGTGTCAGGACCTTTTAAATAACAGGAAAGGCTTATTAGAAAAGCAGATTCCTGCCCCTACCCTTCAGATTCACTATGTTTACAGTGAGGCCCAAGTATTTGAATATTTAACAAGTACACACACATACACATTAGGTAATTCTGGTAAAAATGGTTTGCAGGCTGCCCTTTGAAAACACTGTATTACAGAAACAGGATTTCAACACTGTCCTTAGCAGCAGTTCTTCAGTTTACTCTTCCTACAAAGTTGTTGATCTTGGGATTTAGCAAAAATACATACCCCAGCTTCTTTTTTCACATTAAGTAGAGAACATGGGTTGCACAACCAGAAGGATTCACGGAGCCAATTTGTGTGAATTTCTCAACTCTCTTAGCTATTCACAATAGTATCTATCTGCCTCCTTGAGGCAGATATTAAAACTGAAGATATAACTTAAAAGACAAACTGCTTCTCAAACAACCACTTCATTGGTCATAACCTTCCTCCATATATAAAATTCACGTGAAGCGTCCAGACAGCTCCACAATGGGTACTCCAAGCACTTAAATGCAATGCCTAGGCAGGAAGCAAACTTAACCCTAGAATTTGTTTCTGTGGTGCCTGATGAACCCAGTCACTCAAGGTAATATCCCCATTAGAGAGATTTGGCATTCACTGGAAACTGAGTTAGACCCCCATCCCTGCTCTACAAAGTTTTGTGGGGGATCTGCTCTATGGGCTGTTATAACTAACCCTGTGGGAAAAAAATAGGAACTCTATCATCTGTTGGGAAATCATTCCAAAATGCAGTGGGCTTCATTACATAAGAGGTAGAAATAAGCACATTTAAGAAAATACAAATAAAAATCTTTTTTATTATAAATTAACGGGAAAATGCTTTTTCTCCATTTTCTTAACTAATATCAATGGCTCACTTGTCACAAACTGAGGTTGATGCTTTTCTTCTCCTGAGATTTTCAAGAGAAAAGTTAAAGAGGCAATAAAACCAACTTGGAAAGCATATGAATGAAGTGTCATGTAACCCCACGGCAGGGTGACAAATCACACATGCTCCCTTCCAGCTGATTCTAGGATTTTTCTGGATGCTCCAAAGAAATAGAAAGGACCAAGGTTTGAAATCATATTCCTAGAAAAGAACTGCTTCCTCTTTATTAGAATAAGGAATAAAGTTTCTCTTTATTCCCTACTCTGAAGGCAGCAAGGGTGAAGTGACCATTCATTCACTCATTCATTAAGCATTTTTGAGCACCATGGTAGGGGTGGAGTGATTAATAAGAGTGTAATTAAAAGCCTATCCATTTCTTAAGCATCCAGCTAGAATTACTCCAATCTTGAGTCTGTCTTGCTTTCTCTTAAGTGTTCTGGTTATATATTGCTTAATAACAAACCACCCAGGGGCGCCTGGGTGGCTCAGTCGTTAAGCGTCTGCCTTCGGCCCAGGTCAGATCCCAGGGTCCTGGGATCGAGCCCCGCATCGGGCTCTCTGCGCGGCAGGGAGCCTGCTTCTCCCACTACCGTTCCCTCTGCTGTGTTCCCTCTCTCGCTGTGTTTCTCTCTGTCAAATAAATAAAATCTTTAAAAAAAAAAAAAAAAAAAAAATAACAAACCACCCAAAACTACAGTGGCTTAAAACCAAAATTGTCAATTATCTTGCTCATGAATCTGCAATTAGGCTGGAGCTCAGGAGAGATGGTTCACCTCTGCTCCATGCAGCGGCAGCTGGGGAGGCTCTCCTGGTGCTGGAAGATCTACTTCCAAGCTGATAAACTCATATGCCTGGCAAGTTGATGCCGTCTATCTGCTTAAAGCTCAACCCAGGCTGTCATCAGGGTCTTTGGTTCTTCTTCACAGGGGCCTCTCCATGGAGTATTTGGACTTCTTCATAACACAATAGCTATAACTCAAGACTGAATATTCAAAGAGGTCTGGGTCTACAGTCTTTTCATTAGGCAACCCATAAAGACCAGCCCAGCTCCAGGAGTGGGCAATTAGATTCCATCTCTCAAAGGGAGCAGTAGCAAAGAATCTGGACTCCCCTTTATCCTACCATAGCAAGATTAAGTCCCACAAATTCTTGCTCACAGTTTTTCTCCCAATAGCTTTAATGAGAGCTTCTTTTAATATGCCTGAAGAAAGAATGAACCTCTGTAGATTCCCTCTGAAGAGAAGTATCCAAAAGGATACCATGTAATTGTCCTGGCAGCCTCCTAAGGATGGTAGAAACTCTAACATAAAACACAAACTTATTTTGAGATTAAAATTCTTCCCATATCTGCCTTCAGTTCAGGTCATGATCCCAGGGTCCTGGGTTTGAGTCCCACATTGGGCTCTATTCAGTGGGGAGTCTGCTTCTCCTTCTCTGTCTCAAATAAATAAATAAAATCTTTAAAAAATGAAAAAATTAAATAAAAAATTAAATAAAATTCTTCCCATATATCAGTACATACTCTTTGATTTATAGCTATGGTAGACACTATTGTTTGGTTATCCCAAATTCACTTCCTTTTCCTCTTCTGACCAAGCCCAGTTTTGTTCAAAATCATCTTCTCTGCAAAGCCACATTGCAGGTGCATTGGTGGCTCAGCTAGTGTAAGTGTCTGCCTTTGGCTTGGGTCATGATCCTGGTGTCCTAGGATCGAGTCGCACCCGGGCTTCCTGTTCCACCAGAGGTCTGCTTCTCCCTCTGCCTTCCCCTTGACTTGTGCTCTCTCTGACTTTGTGCTGAGCTCTTTCTTTGTGGAGACTCTTTCCCTCTCAAATAAATAAATATAATCTTAAAAAAAAAAAAAAAAGCCATATTGCTTCAGACAATGTGCATCCCCAGCACTAGGGGGTGAATTTGGATTGGTTTAAGTCCATTATCTTGATCTTATTACTCTTTCCAACAAATGGCTAGGCCTGTGACATACTCCTAACCAATGAGACATGAGAGGGAATCTCCTGGAATGCTTCAGAGAAGGATTTTTTCACTAGCAGAAGACACACAGGAAGAAAGTGTCTCTTTTGTGGGTCTGAATAGACTGCTCAGAACTGCCATGGCCATCCTGCCGCTATGAGAAGAACAAGTCTGAGGATGGACATCTTGGTGTCTTTCCATGTTTCTGAATATCTCCTATGCTGCATTTTAGATAGAAAAGGTATAGATATTTGGACTGATTTGATTTTAACCCCCAGGACAATGATAGAATCTGTCATTGGTTAAAATGACTCAATTAAATGGTTAAAATAATCAACTTGTATCAAAGTATCCAAATTATAGAGGTCCATGAAAATTGAACTTCATTATTCATGGATTCTGTTATTTTTTAATACATCTACTCATTAAAACTTATTTGTAACCCCAATATCAACATTCACCCTGCTTTCCCACTCATTTGTGAAAATGCACAAAGTAGGGGCAAATTTTGAGCTGCCTGACACACATGTTTCCAGCTGAAGTCAAACAGTAGGGACAGCCTGTCTTCTTGTTTCAGCTTTCAGACTATATACGAGCATTCTTTTTCATGGTATATTTAGTGCCACAATTTTTATTTTGTATTTTTTGATAATTTGACTGCTAAAAATGGCCCCATAGTTCTGAAGTGCTATCTACTGTTCCCAAGCACAAGAAAGCTATGATACGAAACATCTTACAGAGAAGATACATGTCTTAGATAAACTTCACTCACTCATGAGTTCTAGCACCGTTAGCCAAGAGTTCAATGCTAATCAATCGACAATAAGATAGCTTTAAACAGAAATGCACATTAAATAAGGCTAGATATATTAACCACTGAAGAAAATGTGAAATACAGCCTAAGCTTGTATTTCCTCTAGGAGCAGTGGTTTGATATTTATTAATTCAGTATTTACACATAAACTTTTAGAAAAAACTTCCACAAATAATGCAAACTGACTAGGTTTAATTTCCTATTATTTGTTTCTTTCTCACACAAAAAGTGTAGTGTTCAGGGGCGGGGGGTGGGGGGACAGAACTATGGGAAGGGAGTACCATCAATCTCAGTGAATCCTTCCCTTACAAAATCCAATGACTTCATAGTTCTGAATCCAGCCTGCCTGGAGCCCTCCAGTGGCCTGCATCATAACCAGATGACCTAAGGTATTTCACCTCCACATTCCAACAGTTGTCAGCAAATCACAGCATTTTACAGTAAAAGGCTCACACTCTGTAGTTAAAGAGGGACATTAGAGGAAAGTCTTTCCAAAAGCACATGTTCCCACAGAACATCTATTTTCAACCCGGACCTGATTGTTCTGCCAGGTTTCCTCACTTGAGGTGATGGAGCATACATTTGTTAAAGGGGTACTTTGATCTGGGGTTTCATCCAGACCTGTATCAGAGCAAAAAAAGAAAAAAAAATGCTCTTTCCACACACAAGCATCTGCACCCAGACTGACAGAGAAGCCAGATTCCTTCTGAGTCACTTTCCAGAAAGAGCCTAGTTACCATGTTCCCCAGTCCCTCAACTATCATCTTCCCTGGGTAGCAAGATATTCTTGTTGCCCACTGGTGATGTCAAGACCACCGAATCCTACAGAAACCTGGCCAACACAGGCTACTTCCACAACTGCTGAACTCAGCCAATTCAGGAGACCAGCAAGGCTAATTCCTGAATCATTGAAGGTGATGACCAAGGGAGTCATAGCTCCCTCCACTACACGCAAAAGGGGATTTAGATACCTTGGTGACTGACTCACATTTGGCCAGGAGGTAACCTGTATTCTTGGTGGAAGTTTTCTTCTCTGAAAATCCAAACTTCTCAAATAATTTGTTCCCACCTAAAGTCTCCCTCTTCCCCTACTCCCTAACCTGGCTTGAATCTCCACTGTACCACCTAAAATTTGCAAAAGTTTTCAATGGTTGCTTGCTAGCAGTTGGGCATTTTTCAGTCCTGGCATTCAGGCACTCTTAGCAGCATGTGACGCTGCTGAAGCCTCCCTCCTCTTCAAAGAACAGTCTTCCCTTTGCTTCCAAACTTCTCTTCTGTCTCTAACTCTTTCCCGGTCAATCCCAGGCACTGTGAATTGCTCATATTTAGTCTACTCTTGGATTCCTTGAGACCTGGGGTGGGGCCATCTTCCTTCTTCATTCTGTACACTCCCAAAAGAGCTTCTTCCCACATGAAGCTGCACACTTAGCATTCGTGAATAAGCCCCAAATTTACAGGAGTAGCCAGATTTCTTTGAGCTTTGGGTTTGTCTATAAATAATAACAGTGACTAATATCAATATAGTATTCACTCTGTGCCAGGCAACAATCTAAGTTCTTTATATATGCTAAGCTCATTTGGGCCTCAAAAGAACCTTATAAATATTATTTTTATAATCCCCATTTTACAGATGAAGAAACTAGGGAGCACAGAAAAGTAAAAACACTTTCCCAAGGTCACACAGCTACTAAGAGTCAATCAGGGTCCACAACTATGCTTTTTAACCACTACAACACTGTATTTCAATTTATTTGCCTACTGAAAATCACTATTTGAATGTCTTATAGAAAATAAAAAGTAGGAGCACCTGGATGGCACAGTCATTAAATGTCTAACTCTTGATTTCATCTCGGGTCAAGATCTCAGGGTTGTGAGATTGAGCCCTGTGTCTAGCAACTCGCCCTGCTTAAGTTTCTCTCTCTCCAAACTTGGCAAGCCAGAAAGGAGTGGAATGAAATATTCAATGTGCTGAATGAGAGAAATATGCAGCCAAGAATACTTTATCTAGCAAGGCTGTCATTCATAATAGAAGGAGAGATAAACAGTTTCCCAGACAGACAAAAAAACTAAAGAAGTTTATGACCACTAAACCAGCCCTGCAAGAAATTTTAAGAGGGACTCTGAGGGAAGAAAAAAGACCAAAAGCAACGAAGACTAGACAGGACCAAAGAACATCACCAGAAACCAGAAACACCAACTCTATAGGTAACACAATGGCACTAAATTCTTATCTTTCAATAATCACACTGCATGTAAATGGATTAAAAGCTCTAATCAAAAGACACAGGGTGTCAGAATGGATAAAAACACATGATCCATCCATCGACAGGCTACCTACAAGAGACTCATTTTAGACCTAAAGACATCTGCAGATTGAAAGTGGGGGGATGGAGAGCCATCTATCATGCTAATAGATGTCAAAAGAAAGCTGGAGTAGTCATACTTATATCGGACAAGCTAGAGTTTATGTATGTATGCATGTATGTATTTATTTATTTACTTACTTACTTGTTTGAAAGAGAGCACAAGCAGGGGGAGAGGCAGAGGGAGAGGGAGAAGCAGGCTCCCCACTGAGCAGGGAGTCTGACACAGGGCTCAATCCCAGCACCCTGGGATCACAACCTGAGCTGAAGGCAGATGCTTAACCAACTGGGCTACCCAGGCATCCCTCAACAAACTAGATTTTTTAATAAAGACTATAACAAGAGATGAAGAAGGGCATTATATCATAATTAGGGGGTCTATCCATCAAGAAGATTCTAACAATTTGTAAATATTTATGTCCCAACATGGGAATACACCAATATATAAAACAATTAATAACAAACTTAAAGAAACTCATTGATAATAATACACTAATAGTAGAGGACTTTAACACCCCACTTAGAGCAATGGACAGATCATCTAACAGAAAATCAACGAGGAAACAATGGCTTTGAATGACACGCTGGACCAGTGGACTTCACAGATATATTCAGAACATTTTATCCTACAGCAGCAAAATACACATTCTTCTCGAGTGCATATGGAACATTCTCCAGAACAGATCACATCTTGGGTCACAAATCAGCCTCAAGAAGTATAAAAAGATCAAGATTATACCATGCATATTTTCAGACCACAAAGCCATGAAACGAAGTAAACCACGAGAAAAAATTTGGAAAGACCTCAAATACAGGGAGTTTAAAGAACATCCTACTAAGGAATGAATGGGTCAATCTGGAAATCAAAGAAAAATTTTGAAAGTACATGGAAGCAAATGAAAATGAAAGCACAACAGCCCAAAACCTTTGGGATGTGGCAAAAGCAGTCCTAAAAGGGAAGTGCATAGCAATACAGGCCTTTCTTGAGAAGCAAGAAAAGTCACAAATACACACCTAACATTACACCTAAAGGATCTAGAAAAGAAACCACAAAAAAGCCTAAACTTAGTAGAAAAAGAGAAAGATTGGAGCAGAAATAAATGATATAGAAACAACAGCAGCAACAACAACAAAAAACCCTAGAAAACAGATTAATGAAACTAAGAGCTGGTTCTTTGAAAGAACTAATAAAACTGATAAACCTTGAGCCAGCCTTATCAAAAAGAAAAGAGAAAGGACCCAAATAGATAAAATCATGAATGGTAAAAGGAGAGATCACAACCAACACCACAGAAATACAAATGAGAGAATACTATGAAAAATTATATGCCAACAAACTGGGCAATAAACCCATAACCAGCAAAGATACTGAATCAGTAATCAAAAATCTCCCAACAAAAGTCCTGGGCCTGATGGCTTCCCAGGGAAATTCTACCAGACATTGAAAGAAGATTTAATACGTATTCTTCTCAAACTGTTCCAAAAAATAAAAATGGAAGGAAAACTTCCAAACTCATTCTATGAAGCCAGGATTACCTTGATTCCAAAACCAGACAAAAATCTCACTAAAAAGGAGAATTATAGGTGAATATTCCTGATGAACATGGATATAAAAATTCTCAATAAAATACTAGCAAATTTAATTCAACAGTACACTAAAAGAATTATTCACATCAGTCAAGTGGGATTTATTCCTGGGCAGCAGGGGTGGCTCAATATTTGCAAATCAATCAATGTGATTTACCACATTAATAAAAGAATAGGTAAGAACCATATAATCCTGTCAATAAGTGCAGAAAAAGCATTTGACAAAATACAGCATTCTTTCCTGATAAAAAGCCTTCAACAAAGTAGGGATAGAAGAACATACTTCAACAACATAAAGGGTATATATGAAAGACCCAGTTAATATCATCCTCAGTGGAAAAAAAAAAAATTGAGACTTTCCCTGCAGTTAGGAACAATACAAGGATGTCCACTCTCACCATTACTATTAACATAGTACAGGAAGTCTTGGTCTCAGCAATCGGACAACAGAAAGAAAGAAAAGGCATCCAAATTGGCAAGGAAAAAAAAAAA
>CM053606.1:128643378-128713862 GCA_028646535.1 Procyon lotor | reverse complement strand
TGTTTCTCTCTGTCAAATAAATAAAATCTTAAAAAAAAAAAAAAAAAAAACATTCTCCCATGATAAAATACCAGTTAGATTGCTCTCATGGGAGACTAGAAGCAAAGCAGCCACCTCGATTCATTCGTTCAGTCATTGGGCACCTATTTTGCGTCAAGGGTGCATCTAGCCCTCCCCATCATGTTGAACTCCTAAGTCAGGTGAACGTATGAGGGTTACTGATCACAAACACACCCCGTGCTTGTGAAAGCAAGAAGTCCTGTCATACCCTGCCGCTTCCCTTTTTACTGCTGCTATCAAAACACAGAGCCGGGCACCTGGGAGGTGAACTGATAAATTTTATTGGACCCATAATGGAGAAGGTGAGTTCCCTGACCTCAGGAGAGCACTGCATTCCAGCAGAAGAAAACGTTTTCAGAAAGGTTTATTTTATAGAGTAGATTTCAAAAGACTACAGGCTTAGAGTAAGTAACCGACATGATAACGGCCACGTTCCGAGTGTCCCTAAAATGCGGGCACATGTGGTACGGGACGTGAACAGACTCCAAGCTCGCAATTGCTTTGTTTTAACCTTGGCAGCCCTGCAGCTTGGCTCCCACATTCAAAGGGATGATGTATTTTCCCATATTTATTATTTGCACTGGACTACTGAGGAAAAAAAGCAGGGCAGCAGGCCGATGTGTCTCAGTGCTCCTGCCAGGAATAACAGAGAGGCCTTGCACCAGCGCCTCATTAGCTTATGGAAAACAGTTCCCTAAGGAAACTGCAGGGTGTAAATAAATTTAAAACATTTCAGCTTTTTGAGGCCTGCAGATGCCAAATTTGTAAAACAGCGGTGGCTCAAGAACGCTGTAACATTCTGCTGCACGTCTCATAAATTTAGCATAAGTTCTGTAGTTGTTAATAAGCAAAATAATGTGATATCATGGACATACTTTTTTAATGCAATATGCATCGCTTAGTTATTTATAAGCAAAAATTTTGCTGGGAGGGTAAATTCAGTCTGCAAGAACAGGACAGCTGTGCAGATGGTCATGCACAGACCTTTGTAACTCAGGGCCCTGTTTCAGGGACCAGCCTCTCCAGACGCTCCACCATGCCCTGGTGTATGGGCAGACCTTGTCACGTGCCTCACATACTGCGCTAAATAGTCAGGTTTAACCCTAAGTCTCTGACAATATTTCTGTTAACTAGTAACAAGACACACACAGAATGAGATGTTAGAAGTCATAGATAATGTTTAGTTCAGTCCCATCATTCTAGAAACAAGAACACTGAAAGCCAGAGAAGGAAGGCGGAGTAGCAGAGTCACTGTGCAGGCTGGTGGCAGAGCTAGGAGGACAGGGGCTTCTCCTCTCTCTGTCCACCATTCATTAGACTCCTAGGACCGGAGCGGCCCAGCACTTGGCACCCCGCCTGACACAGGGCAAGCGCTGAACGCAACCTGGCTGTGACCAGCTGTGTTGTCACTGCCATTATTTCATTATTCCTGCTACCCCAAGGTGCTAAGTAATACAGCTTATTTTCCTCTCTTTGCCAACAGTGAGGACTTCTGTGAGAAGCTCAAACTAGGGCTAGTTTCACATGTGTTATCAGAATATTTTTAAGTGTTGTATTAACCCAGTTTCACTCATTTAGGTGATCCTCCCCTAAACCCAGGATTAACTCCTGGGTCCAAGAAATCTCATATACTCTTTCTTTCATTTAATAACATATGATAAACTGCTTCCCCCTAAATCACTATTTATTCATTGAGTACCAGCAGACTATAAACTTTACAAGGGCGGGAACCACATCTACTTTTCCATCTTTGTAGCCCTAAATCCTAGTGCATAGTAGGCACTCAAATATTCGATGGCCATGGTACTAGATGATGGGGACTCAAAGGCAAGTAAGACATAATCCTTCTCCTTAAGGGTCACAGTCTGATGAAGCACACTCTTCTTGAACCTATTCCATCCCATTCCACCCACATAAATTAAGTCCATATAATCCATATTCCTACTAATCCAAGAATAGTCTTGAAACAAGATTTCACCCAAAATTTGTCTTTAATAGCCCTAACAATAACACCCCCAAATATACTAGATAAAAGTGATCCTTAAGAGATGGATACATAATGGATGGATACATAATGAGCTATATAATAAAAGAAAGCTATACAGATTAAGCTAAATAGAAAGGCTACATTATTTTTAAAAGAGGAAATTAACCTAAATTCAATTCAAATCAGAAAAACAAAAATCCCTAAAGAATCCAGTTCTGAAAAGCCATTTGGTCTATACCAAAGGTGGACGGCATGAGTTAGCAAGTCCTTCAGCACAAGGTTACCAATCAGAATATGCAAACTAAGGTGCTTAACTAGCAGCTGGCCACAGGCTAAGGCTAGCCTTAAGAAGGGAGTAGCTAGGCAGCCCAGAGGGGCACAATCAAGGTCTCAATTCAAGGGAGACTCTTTGGTGCTTCTCAAATGTTAATGTAGATCAGAATCCCCTGGAGGGCTTGTTAAAACACAAAGAGCAAGCCACCTTCAGAGTTTCTGGGGTAGAACCCAAGAGTTTGCATTTCTAATACTTTTCCATATAATGCGGATGGTACTGATCCAAGAACCCCTAGTTTTGAGAAAGCACAATACATTAATGCCCCAAGACTTCTGGACAACAAGGAATCGATGCCAATGACCTGTACGGTATGAACTATGTCTGCCTTTTTTTAAATTCGTTGAGGCAGTAGTGTACATCTGAGTGGCTCAAGTCAAAGCAGATAATGAATTAAGAAGCCATTCCAGTTATGGGACAAAACATAGAAGGACAGCCCAAGATGAAAACCCAAAAAGAAAAAAAAGTTCCTCAGATAGAAAAGAATGAGAACCAGAGGCAAGGAGGTGGTGAGCAGAAGAACTTGACAGAGAGGAGAAAATGGATAAGAAATTGAACCACTGGAGTCATGCCAAGGAAATGAGGCAAATCACCAAACGAAAATGTGGTTTGGGGCAAATCACCCAGTCTGATCCCAATTTTCATATCCGCATAATGAGGATATTAACAGCTACCTCACAGGGTTATTAGAAGGAGTATGGACATATTTACAACAGAACTAGTATTTTTTAGTATATTTCTTAGTAAGTAGGTGTTCAAAAGTGAAGGTGGTAGTGGTGATGATGAGGTGGAGAGAAGCCTGAGACCCTAGTAGTTGAGAAACCAGAAAGAGAATATTTAATAGCTTTCAGTATGTTTCAAGTTCCAGGTTTCAATCAAGTCTACACCCAATATAAAACATTTAAAAAAAAAAATTGCCACTGTCCACTACCAACTGGGAATGTAGAAAGTGGAGATGTATGTGAAAAGCAAATGAGCAACTCCTGATCTTATTTTGAAAAACAGAAATATATACTCCTGAAACTATACTATACTTTCAAGCTTGTGGTTGAATCTGTACATATAGAGTCCTTGGGCACCACAATGGAGCATTCCCTTCTAATGCAGAGATAAAACAAAGCTGCCCCCTGAGGGTTATCCAACAAAATCAACACATAATGCTGCAGTTGAGACCAAAAGGATTCAAAATCACCTTGAAGAGACTGAGTGACTCCAAGGTTCTAGTAGATTTCACTGAAACTAACACAAGGTATTCAGGGAACTCAGGGAAAAACACAAAGAGGAGGTTGATAGTAAATAAGACAAATGGGGGAGGGGAAGAAAAGAAGTCGAATTGTCACGAGTAGACATTAATTCCCTACTAAGAAGTGTTTGCTCTAATCCAAGTACCTGAACCAAAAACTCCTTGAAGATTGGAACTGTCCTCACTCACTTTTGCATCTTCAAGAACTAACACAGTGGCTGGCACAAAGTAGCAACTTCATATATGAAAGCCCCACTGTATCCCTTCTGGGAAGTCAGGACTATCCACAAAGGATGTGCTATTCCCTGTGCTCTGCTTTATGTGTCATACAAAAATATTCCGTTTCTTCATTACCCATAGTCCAAAGCTGTAAGCCCTTCTTAGCCTGGTATTTCAGCCCATCCCAACTTCCCTTCCCAGGGTGGGTTCCCATTCCTTCCCCTGAGTCAGCTCTCTCTTCCTGCCAGATGATCTGTCCTTGACCCCAACCAAGCCACCTGACATTCTCTCAACCCTACTTCCCTACTTTATTTGTCTCAACCATAAATGCTCTCTGCACCTTCTAAGATCCTGTCTCTAGAAACCTCCCCTGGACACCTCAGCAGAACTTTCACTCTCCCACTTCCAAACTCTTTGAGCTCTTGTTTCTCTACCACCCATTCAGCATTCACCAAATATCATCCTGTGTTGACATTTGTGTTTTTTCAAATGACTGTCTTACCTCCCCTGATGAACTACAAACATCGTGTCTTATTCATTGCTGCATCCTGCCTTGGGCCTTGCACAGAGTTAGCACTTAATAAATGTTTGTTGCTGCTATTAATGATGAAAAACAAATGCTTTGGTAATTCTGAGGCATCGGACATGCCCAACCCACCCACACTCTATGTCATCATTTCTTCCACTGGAGGTAAACAATGTCTCTTCCACCAGCACTTTCCACCCAGTCCCTCCCTATGCCCTGACTAACTCGGGACAAAAGCAAATACTTGTCTCAGCCTGGATGGGAATCTCCAGACTGTCAGAGGCTTGCAGACTCTCATAACCCTAGCAGCCACTTCTCTAGGCCTGCCTTTGGTTGTTAACCAGCTACAGGATCTTCTAAAAGGCATTTAACAGCCATGAGCCTCTGGCCCTAAATTTCTTTGCCCTTTCACATAAGGTTGTCATTAAGATAAACGAGAGCATAGATCCGAAAATGCTCTGAAAAGTCAAGAGTTGTACGCAAAAGAAAAGGGTTTTAAGGAACCAGCTTAGCCCTTTTTGGCCTGCAGTAGATCACCTGGTTTGGTACCCTGGCAACCCAACCACCTGAAAGGATTGTCCTCTTTTCTTAGAGCCTAGTTTTGGTTTTGTTTTTTTAATCAGAGAAAGATAAAGTATCAGAGAGAAACTGGCTCAGAGGATTCCTTGGGCAGGAGGGTATTTTAAGAGTACACTGTGACAAAGAAGGGCCACATGTACCCCAATGTTCATAGCAGCAATGACCACAATTGCCAAACTGTGGAAACAGCCAACACGCCCTTCAACAGATGAATGGATAAAGAAGATATGGTCCATATATACAATGGAATATTATGCCTCCATCAGAAAGGATGAATATGCAACTTTGGTATCAACATGGATGGGACTGAAAGAGATTATGCAGAATGAAATAAGTCAAGCAGAGAGAGTCAATTATCATACGGTCTCACTTATGTGTGGAGCATAAGGAAAACTATGGAGGACATTGTGAGAAGGAAAGGAAGGGTGAATTGGGGAAAATCGGAGGGGGTGATGAAGCATGAGAGACTGTGGACTCTGAGCAACAAACAGGGTTTTGGAGGGGAGGGAGTGGGGGTTGGGCGAGCCTGGTGGTGGGTACTGAGGACGGCATGAATTGCATGGAGCACTGGGTGTGGTATATGAACAATGAATCTTGTAACACTGGAAACATAAAAGTATTTGGGGGAAAAAAAAAAGAGCACACTGTGTTGTGTTCATTTTTTGCTATAGCCTAATTCTGAGTTTAGACACACTGAAAAGTGTTCCTTTTCTCTTAAATACTTCAGAGAATAGACCAGAGAAGAAAAGACTTGCTTAAACTTGAAGACAGCAGAGAACAGAGGTCCAGGCTGTCTTGGAAAACCTCAGTCCCTCCAAACTTCTCCAGTTGCCATCGGCTATGGTTAAACATATGAATTCTATAATAGCCCCCAACTGGCTGAGAGGAGTCAGAGAAAGTCATCTCCCTAGACTTTCTGGTAGTTGTTTCTTCTTCTAAGAGGTTGCTTAGCGAAGAGGACATCCCAAAAAAAAATGTTCTTTCTCCTTTACAGGATATCCGAAGCAGGCTGATCAACAGACACGGACACACTCAGCTAAGTCACCTGCAAACATTTCCCTGAGTGCTCGCTGTGTGCCCAGCTGTGCCAGAAGTCTGGCCAGGCTCTAGTTTCCCTCTAGATGACTGGGAGGACCTGATGTTGGACATACTAGAGTTAAAAATTCTTTGGCCAAAGCCTTAGATCTTCCTTAATCTTCATCACTCCCCACCAATTCATGCTGCCTTTCATAAGAACAGATATTGATAGGTAAACAGAGAAGCAAAGAAGCACATGTCAAATAAACAAGGTACAGAAAACATAGTAAGACCCTTTCCTTTGATGTATAAAAACTGGGACGCCTGTCTTACTCAGCTAGTGCTGCTCTAACAAAATATGACAGACTAGGTGGCTTACACAGAAATCTATTTTGTCATGGTTCTGGAGGATGGAAGTCCCAACTCAAAGTACCAGCATGACTGGTTCCTGGTGAGAACTTTCTCTTGGGACTATAAAGAGAACAAGCTCTCTGGCGTCCCTTAGTTTAAGGACACTACTCCCACTATGAGGGCCCCCCCTCCTGACCTCATCGTGTGTGCACACACACACACCCCCCCCATATGTTGAAAACCTAACCCTCAGGATGACTGGATTAAGAGATGAGGACTCTAAGGAAGTAATTAAGGTTAAATGAGGTCACTAGGATGGGATGTTGCTATGACAAGGTTAGTGTCCTTATAAGAAATACCAGAGAGCGTGACCAATCCTGCTCTCTCACTGTCTCTCTGCCACACACAAAGAAGTCATGTAAGCAGTGAGACGGGGCTACCTTGGACGTCCAACCTCCAGAACCGTGAGTTTAAGCCCCCCAGTCTATGGTACTTTGTTAAAGTAGCCCAAGAGGACAATACAATAGGACATTCCAGTTTTTCATTCTCCTAACAACCCTGCAAGGTCAGTACCATTACCTGCACGTAAGAGATAGGAGAGTCCAGGTTGAAAGAGGTCACCTTCACAGAGGCAATAAGCCTGGCTACAAGGCTACATTCAATGGACCGAAAAGCCCATGCTTCCACCCAGCAGGCTAGACCGCCACCTACAAGCGCCTCCCGAAGGGAATAACCCTCACTGCCCCAACAGCAAGAGCTAACACGTATGGAGTCCTTACACGTTGCTGTATCATGTTAACAACTTCTCACTAAAACACTCTTCTTCCTCACAACAACCCTTTGAGGCAGGTGCAATTATTTCCCCCATTTTAATAGCACCTAATAAAGAAGCTAAGGATGTCATGACCCCCTTTCTCTCCGACTCCTATCAGTATTCTGCCTGCTCCTTTGTTCCTCCCTGAAACCACTTTTGCCAAACAGCCATGGCGAGTCACGTGCCATCTGGTCGGGCCATGTGTGATTTTCCAAACGGCCCTAAATTCTTTCTGGAACAAGGCAGGGTGCACCCTGACTTTTCTTTTAATCCACAACACAGCAGGATGTCAGAGCCCCACCGGGCTCACAAGGACAATGTCTGGAAAAGAGCCAGATAAGAAACTACCAGCAGAAAGCGTCTGATTTTCTGTCAGTTGACACACAGCCCGAGGTCTGGTATTGAGGGAAGCAAATCGTATCCAGGCACACGCCCAGGAACGGGTCCAAGCCCAGTCTGCTGGCAGAGCAGCAGCCCCCGCCCTGCCCTCCTCGAGGTTCGTGCTGCCTGAGTGGGCCACCAGCCCCACACTCCTCGGGTTCCACTGAATTGGGGGGTGCACTGCAACAGCAGATGGGGGCCAGTGTGCGCCCATCCATCTTCCCCAGCCTCCACGAGCACATTAAGGAAGGTGCCAGATCCTTTTCCATGAGAGGTGAGAAACACAAGCCCTGCCTCCAAGCCTGGCCTCTCTCCCCAAAGCTCCTAGAACTGTCGCATCTCCCCTAGACTCTGGGCTTGCGGTCGAGTATGACATCAGAGCAGGCCCAGGGGGTAAGGTAATAAGCAGGTCACGCACCAAGAAAATGTCTTCCTCAGAGAGCGGCCAGAGGAATGGCCCTCAGGGGGAGGGTTTGCAAAGCTCCGTGCAGCATATCTGCGCACCTGACAGCCACTCGGGAGCCAGACAGGGTACTGCTCGGGCTCCACGGGCTCAGCATCTCCATGCCTGGGTACCATGGCTGCCTGGAATGCGAGGAGAAATGGGTTTAATTGGGGGCGTGGGGGGGGGGTGTTTGGTTTTTTTCTGGTGTTTTTGTTTGTTTTTTAAGAAGAGGGGAACACTTCCTATTTCAGTGCTTGTTTATTACATCAGTTTCACCCACGGTGGATTTTTTCATGCGTGCAAACTAAAATAACGGTACTGCTGGTCCCTTCTGATTAGTTACTTCTAAGACTAGTGGTTCCTCCAATTCCAGTCCCCTAAATCATCTTCTCATACAGGAAGGTTTGCCCCCTCTATACCCAGCAGGGTCAGGACTCATCTGATTTGACAGGAGGGTCCAGGAAGACCCCGAGGACCCAGATCTCTCCTCTACCAGCTTACTAATCCTCCTTTGGGAAATTCCCACCATTTAGTCACTCCTTTAGGCAGGAAATCCAACCAGAACAAACTTAGGAGGCAGAATTCAACATCATTAGCAAAAGAGGCCTCAGTTACTTTTTCTAGTTGGTAACACGTATGGAGGGTCTGAAATTCACACACACACTACCATTCCAAGGTGCAAAATTGCTGCTTCTTTCATTTCTCTGTATCTGACACTGAGCTCGCCAAAAGCTCCCACTCTCATGAGTAGAAAAAATAATGAACTTGCTAGTTAAGTCTATTTAGTTTCTTTCCATTTAAAGCAGTACCATTTGGGATATTCTCTCAAAATCGACTCATTTGCAGTGCTGTTTCACACACACGCACGCGCACGCACACAGAGGGTCTCCACTGCCATTCCTCTGTCCTAACATGGGGAGTGGGTACAAGGCGACAGTGCTGCATTCTCAAGGCGTTGAGAGGAAGGATGTCCCTGTTACCCTCCTCTGCTGAGCACTGTTATGTTTCCCAATCCCTGGGCATTGGTCTCTGACTACTGCAAACCCTTCTGAAGTATCAGAAGCTGGGGACATACGTGCTCTGTTCCCTTGGCCAGTATAAGGCCCAGGAACTCCCAGTAGCTGAATAACCCCCACCCTGACTCTCTGCTGTCCCCCGGACTGTCAGCTCTATCCTTCCACTGACAAATGGACCGTCTACCTCAAAGCCCCTTGGATGTGCTCACTTTCCCCCACCACAGTGACCCCAGGGTGGGGCAAGCTCACTGGCCCGCAGCTCTTGGTTGCTTGGAGTCCCCACTAACGGCACAGAATGCAAGCACTTCTCGCCTCCTGTACTGCTGAGCAACCCAAGCCACATGGGCCAACAGCCTGGACACTGCAGCGGCTCCTCAGCTAGCCTCCCTGCTTCACCTGTGTCCCTACCATCCATCCTCAACACAGCAGCAAGAGTGGTCCTTTTAAAAGAAAATTCGAGTCCTGTAACTCCTTTATGCAACACACTCCAGTGGCTCCCACTTCACACAGACTGAAAGCCAAAGTGGGAGGCTGCACCCGTTCCCTTTCTGACCCCTCTCCTACCCTGGCAAGTGCTTATCCCACTCATCACCTTGGCCTCCTTGCTGTGTCCAAGTTAGGGCTGAGAGAAAGGACGGAGAAGGAAATAGCAGAATCAGAAAAGATGGCATGAACAGAATTCAGGAGGGGGAGTCGGGGGGGCGAGGGGAAGACCGCGCATGTCCATTCAACCTCATAGAGGGCTTTGGCAGGCCAGAGCAGTGAGAATACCAATAAGCTGGGGCCCCCCACAGCTCCCCCTCCTGCACACATTCCCCCACAGCACACACGCACCTGGCCAGGTGCTGGTCTCCTTCATGCTTCTGTTCACCCCTCACCCTCTCCGTGAGGCATTTGATACTGCAGTCGGCTTCCTTCTGGCACTCACGAGTCCCCTTACCCTGTTCTGCATTTCCATTTTCCCACAGCACTTATTACCTAATATTCTCTGTAAGCTATTTATTATGACCTTTGTCTGTCTTCCCCACTCCCTCACCCTGCCTCATTCCTCCAGAGCAAGGATCTTTGTTTTGTTACCAGTGTATTGCTGTCGTTGGACCATGTTCTGGGTTACTGAATGTGAGCAAAAGTGATGTGTGCCACTCTGGATCTTGTCCCTAAAAGTGTGTAGGTGTGGGCATCTCTGGCCTTTTCTTTCCCCCTCCTACTAGCTGAGAGATGAGACATGTCTCATTGTCTGTTGAGAACAATCGAGTTGCCACAGTCACCCTGATCCTCCTACCTACAAACTCTGGGAGTTTGAGCTTCTAGGGGGTGAAATGATCTTCTAGCTCATATAAGCCACTGTATTTTGGGATCCCTTTGTTGCAGCAAATTATTTTGTACAATTTTATTTCATTTACTCCTTTCCATCTAAGACATCATTATTTCCATTTTCAAAGGGAAAAAAAAACTGGTTGGAAGAGGCTGTGACCTTTTAGGAGATCAATTCAGTCAACAAAAATGTAAAATGTTCTAGACATAGGCACAAAGGAAAATCTTAAGTCTCAGAGCCCATCTTTATAGACACAATCTGCTACGGCCGGAGTTCATAAATGAAACCACCAAGTTGTCCACATCCCCGCCTTTCCTGGAACCAGTCCTAGTGAGCAGACATGACTCCATCACGTGCATATGGGTGGTTCCTCTGAATAACAGTGTTTGGCTCAAAGACAGGCTAGTTGTTCTCTCCCTGAACCAACTGGGTGGGAGCCCAAAGGATACATAGTATGAGCAGCACCTTTGCTTGCTCTCCACCATGCACACAGCAAGATGAGACTGGGCCAAGGGGAGGACCATCTGGCAGAGGTCCCTCTTCCAAACCCCTCCAAACACAGCTCTGCTTCAAAGCTTCTAAAGACCATTTATCAGAAAGTACACAAATAATACTGATCGGTGTAATCCAAGGTAAATTATTGGCTCTTTGTCCCAGAGAGATGTGCCTACCAAGCTCAAGGCCATGCTCAGAAGAGTGGATATGTGCTTCCATGTTGCCCACAGGAGGTTGGGAACGGGCCAACAGATAGAGAGGTCATTGTCAGCAAGATTTACATTCACCTAGCAGGAGTGGAAAGGCTGCAAGAGTTATGTGACTCACTGAAGTTCAGGGTTAACGGATACATCATAAGAACATAAACCAGTGATTTCTGTAGGTGACCATTAAACACAGCACTCAATCTTCTTGGGTCTGGAAGCCATTCTTCAGAGTGTCCTGTTAAATGCCTTCTCATTATCGGCAACTGGTCTTCTTTAAAAGATACACGCAGCCAGCAGCCTTCTACAGGGAGGACACACTCTGGGAAATCAATTTTTTTTCCTTTACAAAAGTCATATTAATGTTGCTTATTTTAATAAAACAAAACAAAACAAAAAAGCAAAGCCAGGTATAGGAAATTCTCATTTAAAAGCTGGGACCTGATGCTTTAGCAATATACAATGACAAAACCAAGCTCTTAAACCTGGGCCATACTAGCCATGGACTCCTGCTCACTCAGTATCATGCTGGGGCCCGGTCTGATCTGTGCGCTGAAATGTGTGCTCTGTCCCCTTACCGTTAGCTGCATATACTCCATCAGGAAACCAATGTGAAAATGACTAAGGAATTTTTCGAAGTCCAGTCACTTCACAAGGACCAGGATACAAATGAATAGCCCCTAAAACATCAGAGGTGATCCCATAAAAGAAGCAGATACTGGAAAAAGAGAAAACAGAGAAGCCCAGCCTTATGAAAAATGCAGACAATCTTCAATGGCTGCCTTCATGCCAGCCTCTCCTCCAAGGACTTAGGGGGCCTGCAAACATCTGCACACACAGCAACAGCCATGCAATCACCTCTCCCGGGCACCGCTCTGGCTCAGTCCTGCTGTAGAGGCTGAGAACAGCCAGATGCTCTCCCAAGCCTCCCTTGCAGCTACAGGAGTCCGACAACTGACTGCTGGTCAGTGAGAAACGCAAGAACATCTGTTAGGAGTCATCTGCAAGACTTTTCCTCCCTACTGAGAAGAGAGGGGCTCATTTTATCCTCAACTTGAAGGCCTGGTGACTACACCTAGGCAGTCATCTTGCAACCAGGAGGGGCAGATCAAGAGAATTCCAGAGATGCTGAGCCGGCATCAGGGCTTACTGAAGAGTTCAACCAGTCTTCAAAGCCTCCAACTTACTAAACAGATAATAAATCAGATCACTCACTACTCGTTGGCTTCTCTGTAACTTATAGCCAAAAGCATCCTACAGAACACAGTGAGCATCCTCTTTTCTTCCATGAAGCAGGATCTGACACTTCACTGCAGCCCCTAAAGGCAAATACCACTCTGCCAAGTATTAGCAATTAATGCAGATTTCTGTGAAAGTCTTACAGGAATATGAAGAAGCTTAGATTAGATCACAAATTACCCAGTGAAATTTAATAAAAATCTAGACTAGATGTTTCCCTCTGAAGTCCCAGTTTGAATTTACTCTACTTGATATTTTTTCCATGCAGATTTCTGAGCCTTACCATCTTTAGTCTTCACTACCTCCTGGAAATTCCCAATTCCCAGCCTCTTTATTCATCCCCAGCAATTTAGCTCTCTCTCCTGGATTCTCCAATCATGAATTCCTACACTCATGACTCTACCCAGTAAACAAAAGGTATTACTTTATAGAATCTGTCCTCTTTATAAGATGGGGTTTACGGATAATAAATAGCAAATGATCTTTGTTTTTTGTAAATGATTTGTTTCTTACCACACTATACTCTCTCCTACTGCCAGAGTTTGATTGGCTAACTAGGAAGGAGGGAAGGAAAAGCAAGGGGGAAGAGAAGGAAAGTGAAATAAAGACTTCCCCTTAATGTTCAAATACTATTATTAGCTCTCGTACCACTCTCCTCAAAACAAAAACAAAAACAAAACCCTAAAGGAGGAAAAAAAAAAGCACACTTCCTTTTACTTCCCCCTCCCCCTTCTGTCTTTTGGATCTCCTTCCATCAGCTGGAAGTAATTTTGAAAGGGCAACTATACTTCCAATCTCCCTTCTCTTGCTTCTCACTCACATCCTCACCTGACGGATGGCTTCAGCCTCCTGGCACTACACTATGACAGCTCAGGTAGAATCTAAAATCCTTCAGTGCCTAGATGACCCATCCAAATGAAATTAAAGCGCCATCATGACAATATGGTACTATTTCTTTTCTTTTTTTTTTTAAGATTTTATTTATTTATTTGTCAGAGAGAGAGACAGAGAGAGAGAGAGAGAGAAGCAGGCCCCCCACCGAGCAAGGAGCCCGATGTGGGACTTGATCCCAGGACCCCAGGATCATGACCTGAGCCAAAGGCAGCAGCTCAACCCACTGAGCCACCCAGGCATCCCAATATGGTACTATTTCATTCTGATGTAGGTTCCTATTAATAAGCTCGAACCCCACGTTATCTCTGGGCCACAGCTCAGATTAAAGGACTAAAAATACTACTTTTTAATCCCTCATCGCTACCGAGGTACACACACACTCCAGTCGCCGCTTTCCTACAAGAAGCTCTGCCCACTTGTGACAATACAAGCTCAGGCCACAGAGGCCAGGGACCACATCCACCCAAATCACTTGTAGCTGGAGGCCAATGCCAAAGTGATGGAAAATGCAATCTAGGACACAACAGGTGGCAACTGTTGATGGTTCTGAGCAAAGATGCACGTGGGTTTTGAAGTTCTCTGAGATACTTGCTGCTTTCAGCCCCAAGGATAAAGCAAGTATGCTATGCTGAGATAACCTCTAGCACTTTGTCACCGGACTATAGTTACAGATGCCAATGCTGTGATCTCCCCTGCGGTACAGAAAAATAAACCCTGGGCTTTAAGAAGCTTTTGCCTTTTTTTATTTTTTACATTCTTTCTATAAGCATGAAACTTTAAGTTCAAGATATTTTTCTACCCATTGGGATTAAAAGTTGAAAACCAGGAATGAGTTCTACCCTGCAAATACCAGAAGGCACGATGAGGCTGTGGAGCTTCCTTCCCTGGGCTTACCAAGGGTACTTCAGGATGGGGGCCTGGAATTTGGAACATTCTTTTGTCTCACAATTGCAAATGGCATGAAATTGAATCATGTGGAAAGAAGGAGTGCGGCCGCCAGAGCTACAAGGGCTCTTGTCTTCCTGCAGCACCATAGCTGAGCTTAGAGCTAAATGCCTCTTCCATCCCCTGGGGTCTGGGCTTGATCTGGTGACATATTGCTGGCCTCATCTTAGCCCAGCCGTCACTTTCGACTCGTATTTTGTCAGGCATCATGAGGCCAAGGAAAAGGCTAGAAGGGTAGACCAGGCATCTGTTTATTCAAGTGTTTTTTGTTCAAGTCTCTCTCTCTTTTTTTTTTTTTTTCATTGCACCGTGCTCTTTCCTTGCCCCACTTGTAGAAAGAGCAGCTTTGCCAGAAAACCTGGTAGCACCAGCTGCTTCAGAGGAGAGGCACTTTAAACAGAGCCCAGAGGAAGCCAATTACCTGCCTGCTCATCTGGGTAGGTTTCATCTGCCAGTATTTGCTAAACGCAAGCTGCCTTGGAGAGCACACAATGGCTCAGTTGATTTGCTTTTGTACACATGTGCATATGACGGGAATTCCACAGAAAACAGGTCTTGAGGCTAATCACTATGTGCATTACAAAGCTGTTTTTCCTCCCATGTATGGGAGGAAGGGGGAAAACTGGCCTTCTTGCTAATTAAAAAGGAAAAAAAAAATTGCTAGGGATACACAGCACTTTATCCTGGAGCTACAAAGAACTCTCACTTGCCCTGCTTTTATCACTGGCTATCCCCCTCACTCTTCCACCCACATCAATCAGGCCTCCGAAGCTTGCCCAGGCCCCTTGCAGGGCAACACTGCCTCCTAGGAAAGAACTAGGAATGGGGCTTTTGGGGGAAGGGGGTTTGGCACTGATTTCTGTCTTTATACAGCTGAGTCAGTTCCATTGCCAACTCTTTATCTTACAAGAATCATATTTCAGTAAAGCTATCGAAACATTTGGGTCTCCCCCTCCTGATCACAAGCCACATGAGGGCAGAGACCAGGTCTCATTCATCTTTCTATGCCCAGCCTCTTTCTTGGAACACAAGAATCACTTTGCAAAGGTTACTTTATCAAAATTGGTCAATCTCCAGAACTAAATGGGTTGCGTTCTCATTTTTCATATTCACCAAGTACCAAGGTATCACCAAGTACCAAGCCAAGTACCAGGTATCACCATCTCTCATAGGTTTAGGAATCTCAATCAAAGCAATTGGATTTTCTTCAGAAATTTTGTTCAGGTCTCTCTAGACCCACCCTGGTTTACTACTGTTATTTCACCATTTTTTTTTCTTTCATTCCAGAAGTACCTCAGTTCGAACTGTAAATTATAGAGTGATCTGTATTGGTCTGGCCCAGCAGACACCACAATGGGATTACTCATACAAAAACTGTGTTAGGGGACGGGCGCCCGGGTGGCTCAGTTGGTTAAGCAACTGCCTTAGGCTCAGGTCATGATCCTATGGTACCAGGATCGAATCCTGCATCACACTCCCTGCTCAGCCAGGAGTCTGCTTCTCCCTCTAACTTCTCCCCTCTCATGCTCTCTCTTTCAAATAAATAAAAATCTTTAAAAAAAAAAAAAAAAAGAAGGCCATATTAAGAGAAGTACCTTTAAGATATGAAATGGGGAAGAGCTGGGCAAAGTGCAAGAGTGGCCATATTGCCAAGCATATCTCAAGAGGAAGGAGATGGTACATGCAAGCCCCTAAGGGGGCTGAGGAGCCTACAGAAGGTTTGGCAAGGTAGTCAGGGAGCTATAGGGCCAAGGTTGGCCACCAGAGGATACTTATATTCCCCAGGAACAGGCCTGCCTCAGTCTCTCTGCCACAGTCAGCCAGAGGCTGGGAGCAGGCCTCAGGAAGGGACCCGCACACAAATGTGGAGACAGATTTCAGAGCCCTGGGCCTTGGGCGGTTACCGCCTATGCCCGGCAGTCTGTAAGTGCTTTCTCATGGCCACCCCATCACCCTACTCAGGAAAGGGACTAGGAATCAGCTTTATGTCACCAGGACCATGCTTCTACCACACTCTTCACCCAGATGAAGTCCCAAGGTTTGGAATGACAACCACCACAAACAAATCAGCTGTCTCCCAGGAGTTCAGAAGGACCTAGGCAAAACCATGGTTCACCTTCTCCCACCACAGCCAGGCCTGGGAAGTGACCAGAAGAAGCTAAGAGGTACAACAGGACAGAAGCACCATCACATTTTGGCAGGTGGTTTTCTGCAAAGGAACTAGGGACGACTTGGCAGGGTCACTGCCCCAGAGGCAAAGTCACACTGCAACCCACCAATGATGGTGTCTCCTTGGGTTGTATATGGCAACAATCCACCTGGAGGGGCTATGCCCCTGTCAGGCCCTCCAGAAAGCCACCCCTCACAAACACACGTCCCAAGCAAAATGCATTGTCCTTGCTCTGCCATACATACACCAATGTCCCGTGCAGGGGGATCTGAAGGACTCACAGGGTGTATGACAACTCACCCTCTCTGCACTTGCCAAGCAAGCAGGCTTGCCAAGCACAAAGAGCCCCTCACACCAGAGTCTGGTAAAGAATCGGTCTGTTCCTGATTTGTTTGCATCTTTAATTGCTTTGAAAAAAAAAGAAAGGGGCTGGCAAGGAGAGGGGCTGGCAGTCAGCGGTCCCTGTGCTCCTGCCTTCCTTTACGATAGACAACAAACCAACCGACTGGGCCGTCCACCGCGGACATGTCTTCCCCACCCCACCATGTCATATGCCACCTTCTTTGCCCTAGCAGTCAACCTAATACCGGATTCTCACAACCCTCCCCTAGAAGTGAAGGCCTAAGAGAATTTGGTCAGGAGGCCTAAATTCGTCTTTGAGGTCTAGCTAGAAAATTGGCCCAGCCCATCAAAACGTCTATTTTGCTGTTCACCACAGAGTGTGCACACGGAAGGACAATTACCTCACTTTTCTTCTGGCTCTCCCTGGCACAATTATTCACCCAGGTATCAAGGAAACAAAGTGTTTCCTACCATGTCATCCCCAGAGGTATTGGTTCTGTCTTTAAAGTCCGTATTCTGTTCACACATTTCTGGGCATTCTGACAAGTCATCTGTCTGCATAGCCTTCAAATAGCCCTGCACATACGAGACGCCTGATAAGTGTCTGTTGAAATAATTGCCCATCCCTGCCTCAACCCAGCTGTACATAACAGCCAGTCTCCTCGTGCTGCCCACTTGCACTGAACTGAAACAGAAGTGGGCCCCTCACAGGCCACATTTGTACTAGATGGTCATAGCTGATCAGCCCAGATTGAACATCTGACCCAAATTTGGCAATTCAGATGGTCTGTCCTGGGAATTTGGAATTAGAATTTAAAGATGGATGGGATTCATATGTGTGGCTAGGAATGGTCGGGAGTCAGACTCCACCAAATGGACAGAGAAAGAGCTGGTCCGTAGAAAGAGAACAAACGCAGCAGATAGAAGCCCATGCTGTCAAGGGCCCTGCTCAGATCCTTCATTCCACCTTGAGTAATCTAGCCAAGCCCCAGCATTTGCCGGAGAGCTTTCTCCAAGGTCTTCCTCGGCAGTCCTGAAACAATGACAGAAAAACTGGTGCAGAAATGCTCCATGTCTGCGTGGGATGACTCTGAGTGTGTGCCAGAACACTGGTTCTCAGTAGGGGTTTGCACCCCAGGGGGCATGTGACAATGTCTGCAGGCGTTGTTGGCTATCATATCTGGGAGAAAGGGAGGGCCAGGATATCCATGAATAGAGACTGGGGATGTTGTTAAATATCCTACAGTGCTCAAGAAAGCTCCCACAAGAAGGAATTATCCAGCCCAAAATGACAATAGTGCCAAGGTTGAAAGAGATTGAAGACTGCTTCCCAGAGCCAGTAACCAGCTTGCTATGGTGTCCTTTACTGGCCACCTTCTCTTCCTTCTCTCTTTCTTTACCATTGTTTTCCTTTACCTCCCAAATAAACTACTTGCACTCAAATTCTTAATTCAGGATCAGGCTCTGGGTGAACCCAACTAAGATGCTGAGCTTGATATACATTCAGTTCCTGGTTCCCGTGTTACTTAAGATGCAAACAATTAAGGCTAATAGCAAGAGTTTGCTAATCATACAGTATTAGAGGGGCACAGCCAACTCACAAGATTGCTCTCACTTCTGACACCAATTGCAGGCTCAAGGCTACCAAAACCACCCTCAGTTGGGACCCAGTGGATAAATCGGGCTAGACCCGCTGTCCTTATGCAGCTTTCTTCCATCCAAGGACCGTGTTCTCCAGTCTGAATCTCTATTGGGATTAGCGTGACCAACAATCTTAGTTTTCCCAAGACTGGTGTTAGCAATGGAAGTCTCACTTCCCAGAAAACCCTTCAGTCCTGGGCAAACTGAATAGTTGGTCACCCTAATTAAGAATCAGCATTTGGAGCTTTTAAGTTACTGAAAGCTTTCCCAGTAGCCAGTGGATACTTGGGTCTCCATCTGAAATCAATGCTATATGCTTTACCATGGGGGGCAGGGTGGGAATGAGTCGCTGGATCCAGGCACACTCCCCACCTCGTAACATTACTGAACACCAAACCTATAGACTGGCTGGACTGAGAGACCTCCCCTGGGCCCACGTGGAGCCCCACAGCAGTGAGGCATCACAGCTTGGTGGTGAGATCATGCCTAGAAAGACTTCTGAAAATGTGAACCGCTGAGAGTCATCGTTAATTATATATTAGAGGGCACTCAACCAGGAGAGCTAGCACACATAGCCAAAGGAAAACCCCAGTGGTCAGCAGCTGGAATTAAGAGATTGCCTCATGCTGGGACTGACATCAGCCATCTCAAAAAGAGGGGGTGTGGCCCAAAAGGCTGTCAGCCTCAGGGGCTGCAGATCACAGAACAGCAGTCTTGTGCTTGGATCCAGAAAGACTCAGAGGTACCACATGGGCCATAAAAGTAAAACTGACAACCCCTCAATATCAAGTCCAAGAGAATCCAGTATTGCCCTATTTTCCTTACCCTTGAAGAAGGAAAGTCTTATCCTCAAAGAGCTCAAAATCTTGCCACAAAAGACTAGAAGAGCATAATATATAGGCAGCAACCACAGTATGAGCCCTAAACAATGGGCTCTCTAGGAGTTTGTGACAGTCATTTGTTCTATAAGTGTTTACTGAGTGTTACTGAGCATGTCAGGTTCTGTACTAGACACTAGAAACCTAGGAGGGGGAAAGTCAGGAATCCCTGTTCTCATGAAATACATATTCTAGCACATATGAAGCTTCTGACATAATTCTATAGTGAAAAAGTATTTGGTAAACACTGTAAAGGAGAAGGAGAGTACTAATACCACGTGAGCAATAATATTTATTGTTGTAAGCCAAAAAATAAAAGATCCACGTTGTCATAACTCGGGTAGACACCAAGGAGGATTATAGTGAGAGGAAATCTTGACCTGATGGTTTCTAGAGGGCGAGGTGAGTCTGGCATGAACCAGCTCAACTGAAGAAGCTGACCCTGGAGAAGGTAGCTGGGTGGCTCAGCCAGCAACGGATGGGAGAAGGCTGCCAGCCACCAGGAAAGCATGCCAGATCCAAGTCTGAGAGGGTGACTGACTTCCAAGACCGAGTGAAATCAGTTAAGGTATGACTGGTTTAGTGTGGAAACCACCCAGTAACTATACCTGCTATTCGCTGTTCTCACCCTCCTCCTTCATCCAATCCTCCACTACATAGCTGAATCTCCCTACCACATGCCAAGCACTGTACTTGATCCTAGGTTCACACAGTGCTAAAAGAGAATCAGTATCTTTTCCCCCAAAGATGCCCCCAAAGAACTTTGTCTAGAAGAGGAGCTAGGTGAGTAAAGAGGAAGTTATGATGGACGTGGTAACGCTACAATGGGGTAAGCAGAGAACGTCAAGCATGCTCATCTTCCCTACTAATATCTTACATTATTAAACTCAAGTCCTACTCAACCAATCACTGTTCCCTCACTTTACATATTAAATGATGGAGGCCACTTCTTCCCACAATGCTCTTTCCCACACTGTTTAGGATGCTTGGCATTTCCTTCTGCTTCCCCACTTCATCACACTAAGTCATACTCACATTCCACAATCCTCCTATTCATAAATTCTGCTTTCTCCTTTGCTCAGCCATGGTACATGTGACATTTGCCTCTAGAATACTTAACACAGTCTACACTAGTTCTTGGTTTATATATCTTTCTTCTCTACCAGACATGAATAAAGGGCCCAACCCTGTATCATTTTGTTGTTTCCAATTTACTCACTCAGGACAGTAATGAAGATTTTTTTTTAAAGATTTTATTTGAAAGAAAGAGATAGTGCACACAAGTGGGAAGAAGGGCAGAGGGAGATGGAGAAGCAGACCCCCACTGAGCGGGGAGCCCTATGCAGGGCTCAATCCCAGGACCCTGAGATCATGGCCTGAGCCAAAGGCAGACGCTTAACCAACTGAGCTACTCAGGCACCCCTGAAGATTCTTTAAGATTTTATTTATTTGAGAGAGACAGCAAGTGAGCTGGGAGAGGGGGAAAATCTCAAGCAGACTCCGCACTGAGCACAGAGCCCAACACAAGGCTCAATCTCATGACCCCAACATCATGACCTGAGCCAAAACCAAGAGCCAGACACTCAACTGACTGAGCCACCCAGGTACCCCCAAGTAATGAAGATTTCTGAGTGAACAAATGAATAAAATGAAATGATCAAAAATTCTAGCTTCTGGGAGCTAAGAAAAAAATCAGAAATGAGGCAAGAGGTTGGTAATTCTGAACAAAGAGGCCAAGAGGACTGTGCCCTTTAGCAGAATTTTTTTCTAATAATTTTTTCCAGCTTTTTACACAAAGAACTATACATGCAGTGTACAATTTGATGAGTTTGGACAGATGCAAACACCTATGGTATCATCACCACAAGCAAGGTAATAGATATATCCAATACCTCCCAGAGAGAAGGCTGACCCAGCTAGGCCACTTTGCATCATTCCTTCTCCAAAGCTTTCCAGTCGGTGGGGCAGGAGGCCAGGGATATCCCTCTAGTGGAGTTTCCTTCTCCCATAAGTAAGAAGCCATGGGGGACACCTGGGTGGCTCAGTTGTTTAAGCGGCTGCCTTCGGCTCAGGTCATGATCCCAGGGTCCTGGGATCGAGTCCCACATCGGGCTCCTTGTTCAGCGGGGAGCCTGCTTCACTCTCTGTTTCTGCCTGCCTCTCTGCCTACTTGTGATCTCTCTCTCTCTCCCTCTCTGACAAATAAATAAATAAAATCTTTAAAAAAAAAAAAAAAAAAAAGTAAGAAGCCATGGGAAAAGTCCTCCATCCCAACCACCTCCCCAAACTACTAATCAGAAAAGCTTTATTAGACAAAGCCCATGCTCCACCCAATGGATAAAGGTGTGGACTCCAAACTTCTACAGGAATTTAAAGACTGTGATCCCTAACAACACCCTTCCCACGAAACCTTCCAATAAACTCTAACAGTTCAACTTTCTTCTGAAATGTGAAGACAATCCTCATATCACCCTGATGGCCTAGGTTCACTGCTGATGGACAAGTAATCCACTAAGGCTTTTGCTTTCCAAAAGGTATTTAAGAAGGAAGAGAGGGAGGAACAGGAGAGAGGAGGAGTGGAGGAGGCAAAGAGGGACAGGAAGGGGAGAGAAGAATTGAAAAAAAGTTGGGGAAAAAAGGAAAAAGAAAGTCTAGAGCTGATCTTTTGAGCCATTCAGACTTTTAGATCCAATCACCTTACACCAATCTGTATTATTTACAGTCCCCAGGTGCATTTCACCTGATTAAAAATACAAATGCCCTTTTGCATGTGTAGGTATGCATGACCTGCTGTTTAGCCTTTTAATCACAAGGAAAAAAATACATTTATTCACTCAGAACTACAATGTCTAAGCCCCTGAAGCACTACATAGTTCAACATCTGGAATTCATCATCAAGGTTATGCTACTCAAAGAGTCAGCATAAGGGAGGTAGGCTAAGCCCTACTACTTAGGCACACATGGAAGTAGGCTGAGGAAGCATGGATTACAAGCCCATCTTCAACTTCATTTTGCTCCTGCACAATTAGTTTGCAGGCTGAATAGCATTTACTAATATGACTAAGGTCAACAAAACCATTTAAAACACATGGAGTTACTATGATCAGCTCATCTTTGACAAAGCAGGAAAGAATATCCAATGGGAAAAAGACAGTCTCTTCAATAAATGGTGTTGGGAAAATTGGACAACCACATGCAGAAGAATGAAACTGGATCATTTCCTTACACCATACAAAAAAAACAGACTCAAAATGGATAAAAGACCTAAATGTAAGACAGGAATCCATAAAAATCCTTGAGAAGAACACAGGAAGCAATCTCTTTGACCTCAGCTACAGCAACTTCTTCCTAGACACATCGCCAAAGGCAAGGGCCAAAATGAACTATCAGGACTTCATCAAGATAAAAAGGTTTTGCACAGCAGGGACACCTGGGTGGCTCAGTCGGTTGGGCAGCTGCCTTTGGCTCAGGTCATGATCCCAGGGTCCTGGGATCAAGCCCCACATTGGGCTCCCTGCTCAGTGGAGAGCCTGCTTCTCCCTCTCCCTCTGCCTGCTGCTCTGCCTACTTCTGTTCTCTAACTCTATCAAATAAATAAAATCTTTATAAAAAAAAAAAAAAAAAGTTTTGCACAGCAAAGGAAACAGTCAACAAAACCAAAAGACAACTGACAGAATGGGAGAAGATATTCACAAATGACATATCACATAAAGGGCTAGTATCCAAAATCTATAAAGAACTTATCAAATTCATCACCCAAAGAACAAATAATACAGCAAGAAATGGGCAGAAGACATGAACAGACATTTGTCCAAAGAAGACACCCAAATGGCCAGACACATGAAAAAGTGTTCAACATCACTCGGCATCAGAGAAATATAAATCAAAACCACAATGAGATACCACCTCACACCAGTCAGGATGGCTAAAATTAAATCAGAAAATGACAAATGTTGGCAAGGATGCAGAGAAAGAGGAGCCCTCCTTCACTGTTAGTGGGAATGTAAGCTGGTGCAGCCACTCTGAAACACAGTATGGAGGCTCCGCAAAAAGTTGAAAATAGAGCTACCCTATGACTCAGCAATTACTACTGGGTACTTACCCCAAAGATACAAATGTAGTGATCTGAAGGGGCACGTGCACCCTAGTGTTTATAGCAGCAATGTCCACAATAACCAAACTATGGAAAGAGCTGTCCATTGACAGATGAATGGATAAAGAAGATTTGGTGTATATACACACACAAACACACACACATACACACACACTGGAATATGATGCAGCCATTAACAAATGAAATCTTCACACTTGCAATGATGTAGATGGAAGTAGAGGATATTATGCTAAATGAAATAAGTCAATCAGAGAAAAAATTATCATATGATCTCACTGATATATGGAATTTGAGAAACAAGGCAAGGGAAGAGAGGAAAAAATGAAACAAGACAAAACCAGAGAGGGAGACAAACCATAAGAGACTCTTAATCTCAGGGAACAAACAGGGTTGCTTGAGTGGAGGAGGGGTGAGAGGGATGGGGTGGCTGAGTGATGAATATTGGGGAAGGTATGTGCTGTGATGAGCACTGTGAATTGTGTAAGACTGATGAATCACAGACCTGTAGCCCTGAAACAAATAATATATGTTTGGGGAGGGGGCTTTTTGTTTTTACACTATATGTTTAAAACACACACACACACACACACGGAGTTAGAAGTAAAAAGCCAGGGGAGGTTGAGAATCTGAGAAAAAAAACAGTACCTCTCAACACATGGCTGTTTTCAAACTTAAAGATTTTGTTCCACTTTTTAAAGCGGTTTCTCCCTCCCTACAACCAGAATATTAGTACACTTTACTGTAAAACAATCATAAAAATGTTCTTAGGGCAGCCTAATGCCTTATGCTGTGTCCTCAGGAACTCTGCATCCTGGAGGCGCTTGTAAGTGATAGGTCATTTGCAAGGCATTAGACTGCCCTGGGCTGAGCACCATACTTAGTGAGGCACTTATAACCCAGTTGAAAACTTAAGTCACCTTGACAGCTGCGGGACTAGTATACTCAGGACAGGAAGTCTCTCCACTACGCAAGAGCCACCTAGGGACCAAGAGGGGTGAGGAAGCCCACAGACAGAGCCACTTAAGCGAATGCTCGGGTCAGAAAGGGAGAGCTAAGAAGAGCATGGACACTGGAGTCAGAGCCAATTTTGAATCCTGACCCTGTTTCTTTTGAGCTGAGTTGTTTTCTCTCTCTGAGCCTTGGTCTCATTTTTAAAATGGTAATAGCAATAATAGTACCTCTCTAATTGAATTATTGGGAGATTTAAATATTCAATTATGTAAAATGCCAAAACAGAGCCAGGCACTCCATAGACCTCAATAAATGAGTCTTCCTTATTATGCATTTGATAGTCTGTTCCATGCAATAGTTCTCCAAATCCCTACTAGCTGTTAGTCTTCAGCTACAGTCTTCTAAAGACAGGAAACATGGGAGCCTAAGATCTGGTCTGTATACAGCCCCAAAGATTTGAAGACTTTGATAACTGATCAGATTCCCAAACGTCAGAAGTAAAAAAAAAAACCTAAAAAAACTGTCAAAGCTGAGTACTTTCTAAATCCTCTTTTATACACAGAAGCTACTCTTCAAACAAAAAGTTTCTGCAGAAATTCACTACTAAACAGAGCAGAGCTGTGTGGATTACTACTTGATGTCTATGTATCCTCAACTGTAAAATGGAGAAGGGGGTATAATGGCTCTAAAGTCCCTTCAAATCTAATTTTATACAATTCTGTCATTCTTCAAGATGTTTAAAGGAGAGATGATAGAGACAGTTGGTCTCCAAAAATATGTTCTTCCATCTAGAGCTCCCCTTCTCCACTGAGAAGCAGCAGCCTACTAGGAACTACTCATTCTAGATGCCCTTGCATCTAGGTGGGGCCACGTGACTTGTTCTCCCCAATAGAATATGAATGGAAATCATGCAGATCACTTCCAGGCAAGGCGATTAAGATGGTGACGTCCCTTTTCCACATTCCATTCCCCTATCTCTGGCTGGATGCAGAGGATTATGAGGGCCTAGAAAAGGGCAGAACCACAAGACAAGGAGGAGCCTGGATCCCTGAATCACCATGTGGAGGAAGTGGCCACTGACCAGGCACACACATGCTGGAATATTACATGAATTACAAGTCAACTTTTAAGTGAAGCCACTGAAATTTGGTGGTCTAGTTGTCATGAGCAACTAGCATTATGTTAACTACAAGAAGGATAGAGCTCTGAGATTTAGAACTTCATTATAGTCTGAAACATATTTATGCAAAGCACTTTGCTAAGAGTTAGGGAGACTGATCAATGAGACAATCTATCCTTTCCCACGTTCAAACATAGTAAAGCATAGACATATTCAAGTTCCTATGTCATGAGTCAAAATGAGGTGAATTCCATAAGAAAGGTAAAGATCTGTAGGGAGGGGAGAAAGGGAGCATAAAGGCCACCCAACCCAACTCATTGACGACTATTCTGGAAAACATCCGAGGGAACCATAATAAGTTCCCAGATTGAGTTGAAATTATATTTCAGCTAAGCTCTGTCTCCTGATACTCAGGGTGACCCATACTTCCCTCTGGTTAATACCTTTGGTTTAGGGGTAATGGCTGCTCCCCCAATACACTATGACTCCCAATGTGCTCCAGGCTCAGCCCAGGCACAAGGAATGTGATTTGCCTAGAGCTATAGTTCATCCTTTACTAACTCTTTAATTCTCACAGATGAAGGAACAAGATATGTCAAGCCTACTGACCACCTGGAGGGACTGGAGGAAATACAATTACCGTCAGAGGAAGGCATGCTAAAAGGACTGATCCCAAGGTACTTCAAATTTGCTAACACCTCTGAAAGGAGAACAGTTGGATATCAGGTGGTCACTAGCCACTGAAAGATACTCTAAACTTCTCATGGGTTGAGAATATTGCCATTTATTACTTGGGGACTTGTCAAAGTATTATTTTCATTACACTAATAAATACTGTAAATGTCAAAATAAAAAATACTCTAAGTTCTGGAACTTGTCTTATCTAAATCTATATGATCTGGAAATATTTAGCAAGGGAGCCCTGTAATACAAAACAGATACAGAAAGGGTCCCAAGGAAAGCCCTTGGGAAATGCCAAACTATTAATTACATGTTAAACTGAAAGTCTCCTTAACAGCAATTGCCTATGCTGCAAAGAACAAAGCCAAATGTATTCCAGGGGAAGGAGTAGAAAAGTCCAAATTCTTTGGCTCCTTTGAGAAAAGGCCTTTAAAGATGAAACAAAATTGTAATGGGTATCTGAATTTTGTTTAGAGTATGAGGAGAGGGGAAAAGATGCTTATAGATTTCTGTTTCTCAAATAAAAAAAAAGAGAGAAAAACAAATTGAATTTTTTAGTATAAGCACAAGCCTAAACTAAATCTAAATAAAAATGTATATGTCAAAAGTTGTAAACTGGAAAATGTGCCAGGAAGACTCACTTCCTACAAACCTGTATATAAGGCTTCTTTTCATAGGGCATCAAAGTCATTTATCAAAATATTTTAATTTTAAATCTAAAAAAGTAAACGACACGAACACTTAAAAGTGAATTTCACATATATATGCGCTGATGAGTGGGTCACACTTTCTGATTGTTTCTGCTTTGACATCATTTGTAACCATGTGGAATGTGTTCTCAGAGTTATATCACAGACCAGGTGTTTTAGAATTACTAATCCACAACACTGATAAATGCAGATTGATTCAAATTCACAAAGAAGATGAATGTGACCGGCATGTGGAGGGCATAGTCTGACCCAATTTGCAAACGATCATAAGAAGATCTCAACCTCCACATAAAAGACCAGCAATTTACCTGCACCACCACAGCCCTGCATTTTTCCAAGAGCCCTGCATTTTCCAACCACCCACAATGACGCATCCTTGGGCACTCTCAGAGGCCCCTAACAGCTAACTCACTACACCGGGCCTATAAAGCCTGTTTTTAAGTTTGTTTATCTTTATTTATGTGAATTCCCCCACAGTGTCCTCCTCGATGAGGCCATTAAGTGCTTGTTTCTGAAGCTGGTGCAATCCTTGTTTTTCCTTTGGCTTTTGCCATTCCAATCTGGGTCTCCGCCCATGAGTCCTTCTTAGCCAGCTGGCTCTTGAGGACCTTCTTGGCAGAAACCACTTACCCTTTTATTCCATGCTACCTGGCTTCTTCCTGCCACAAGGAGGTTTTCCCCAAAGCGGATGGAAGGCATTTCACACAGGATGAGCAATTATTTGTGTTGTGTTTTGCCACCAAGTCTCTTTATTGCTCTCCCAGGAGGATCTGATAGAGTTCCTCTGAACAGTTGGAAAGGATGTGAACCTGGGGAAGTTTCTAGTCAGTTACTTTACTGGTTGTGATTATGGCATTGATAAAATTCTGTGGTTCATTTAAAAAAAAACAAAAACAAACCAAAAAACCTACTTAGTTCTCCAAAAGGTGTTTCTGCCAATTATATTTTTTATTTATAATAAAATATTAGTGCTAAAACAATTATTAATGTGTAAGATTATAGAAAACACTTGTCAGACGCTTCCAACTCATTACATGTAGGGAGTGAATAAAATTCAAATAAATTGCTTTCATATGAAGATTAGTTACAAAACTGATCTTACCTCGAGCCACCATATGTAAAACTGCAGTAGATTCACAGTACAAAGAATATAAAGCTTGGTCAAGTGGTAGTGAACTAAAAGACCTATTCCTCCTATCAAAACACTGAAACACACACACACTTTAGGGAAGAAAGTTAGGTTCACATAAGAGCAATTTATAATCATGTATTCCAGAGATCTGAATGTGGAGAAAATTCCCATTCTGCATTTGACACAATTGGCAGAGCATCAGACTATGGAGGTACTTTTCTAGCAAGCATGAATTGAATGCTCTTAGGTCAACTCCTGTTTCTCCAGCCACAGCAAAGACCAAGGATGGAGTGATGGGTTCTGTCCTGAATGTTCAATACATTTTGCTTATTTCATTTCTTCTAACACTAAACTTGCAATCAAGTAATTGATCTATATATCCAGGGGAAAAGAAACAAACTGATGTTAAAAGGACAATGAAGTGCAAAGAGGCATGACCTACACTAAATAAAAATGAATTAAAAAAAAAAAAAAAAAAGAATTCTAATGTGAGTACTAATCCAAACTGTAATATAAAGTATATGAGTATAAAAAGAGTATGTAAGTGAAATACTTAGAGCATAAAATATATAAGTACATATACTTACATAAGTAATAAGCATAAAGTCAATAGAGTACTTAAGTAAAACATAGCCTAAAGGTATAGGAGCATACAAAAGTATATACTAATGCAAATTATAAAAACAATTTCTTCAATATTTAGACTTTTGTGAGAATTCCTTCAATCCTGTGAGGGGTGGGGAGAAGGGGAAGAACCGTATAGAGATTTACAAATGAGCCAATCGTTTGTCCACTTTATCTCTATGGTAAAGGCAGTAGACACACCAAAAAAATTTGGAAAAGACCACAGTTTTGCTTGTAAGTGGACATTTTTGTTAGCATAACATTTTTTGTTTTGCATAACTTTAATGCTAAGAAACCTGACATAAAATGAAATTGCTGCTGGGGTCCGTGGGTGGTTCAGCTGTTAAGCAGCTGCCTTCGGCTCAGGTCATGATCCCAGGGTCCTGGAATCGAGTATTGCATCAGGCTCCTTGCTCAGCAGGGAGCCTGCTTCTCCCTCTGCCTGTTGCTCCCCCCTGTTTGTGCTCTCTTTCTCTGACAAATAGATAAAAATCTTTAAAAAAAAATGACTGGGTTATGGACATTGGGGGGTATGCGCTATGGTAAGTGCTATGAAATGTGTAAGCCTGATGATTCACAGATAAGTACCTGGAGCAAATAATACATTATATGTATGTATGTATAAATCAATCAATCAATCAATCTCTGCTTATATTCCGGTTTTGTACTTCACCCAAAGCAAGTGGGGGGGAGCACTGAAAAATGTGTTAAAGTAATACTAAAAAAGAAAAAAAAAGATCTATAACATTTCTAATCTATATATGCTACATTTCAGGATATTCACTAATTTTAAAAAACTAGATAATATTCTACTGAAATCCTCAGTTGTTTCCCAAGAGATGTCTAAGGAAAAACTATGAAGGAATCCATTTTCCAGCAGAATATTCTTCATGACTTATAAGTTTCAAATCAAACTTGAACCTTTGGAGTTCATGTTTGTTTGCTCTCAGTGATACATGGTTTCCTATTTCTATAAAAAAAAAAGTACTTAAAAAGCTTATAAAAAAAAGTCGAAAGGCTTCTTGGACCTTGAATCCCTCTTGCAAAACATTTTGATGAGTTAAGTGTAAATAAATCTGAAACATATGATTAAATTTCCATTAAAATGCACATGAGTTTAAAAATGAGGAAAAAAAATCTGAGCAAAACAAGCTTTATGCTTTTCCTGACCCCCTAGAAGTTGAAAAGTGGTTGGGTACATCCAAATCACTGCTGAGTTTACCACCAGTATGTGAATATACCTTTCCAAGTTCCTAATGTGATGCTCATCATTTTAGTGCACCATTCATCACCCCAGAGCTTTACCACAGAAACAAGTGCCAATATGATCTTCATCTGACCATCTGGTATGCTCCCTTCAGCTTGTACCCCAGAATATAGCCGCCCCCCACCTCCTGAGGGAATGGGTCCAGGCCAGGATGGGCTAATCCCAGAACTACCCCGGGAGATATGGCTATTTCCAACAGCTCAAGAAATGCAGAAGTATATGTTGTAGGGAAAGGAACAGGGGTCTTAGCCCTCCATACCCAGGAAAGATCTTGAGACCTCCTCTCCCCCATGAAGAAAAGAACTGGGTTTTCAATGCATGTAAGTGAAAGGACTTATTTTTGTCATCCGTTCCTCTTTACTCTAGCCTAAACTCTCCCTCTGGTTTGTTCCAGCAAATACTGGCAGTACATACATTAAAGAACTGTAAAATCATGGATCCCATTTTCAACATGGCAGGTAAACAAGGAGAGCCAGTAGGTAAGGATCTGAAGCATGACAGTTGTGTTTATTTTCCTAAGGGACATGATCCTTACGATGCCCCAACACTGCCTACATCATGGAAAGAACCCTCAGAGAAGTTTCCAAAAGTCAATGTTAGTTCTCCAGGTGCTCCATAAAATCCAAGGGGCTTTATAGGACTGTCATCTCTAATCAGCCTCCACTTTACAATAAGGAAATGGAGAGCCAGAGAAGCTGAAGAGACTCACAGACATCACACAGTTAGGTGGTAATAAATCTCAGAACCCTGAGCCCAGAGCTATCTTCACTGCACCAGGGTAGCAGCTTGGCCCTGGTTCTTTGATGGTTTACCTACTTAAGAGTCAGTCAGATGTCATCTCATACCTGTTAGGATCAAGAGATAACAGAGGTTGGCGAGGACATGAAGAAAAAGGAACCCTTATATGCTGTTAGTGGGAATGTAAAGTCTTATACCTACTGTGAAAGACACTATGGAGGGCCCTCAAAAAATTAAAAATAGAACTACCCTATGATTCAGTAATCACAATACTACATATCTACCCCAAAAAATACAAAAACATTAATTCAAAGGGATATATGTACCCCTATGTTTACTGCAGCATTATTTACAATATTAGTATAAATTACAATGTTAATGAAGACACTAACATTGACTTTTGGAAACTTCTCTGAGGGTTCTCTCCACAACACAAGCAGTGTGAGGCATCATAAGGAACATGTCCCTTAGGAAAATAAACACAACTATCATGCTTCAGATCCTTACCTACCTCCTGGCTCTCCTTGTTTCCCTACCATGTTGAAAATGGGATCCCATAGCCAAACCATGGAAGCAGCCCAAGTGTCCATCAGTAGATGAACGGATAAGATGTATTCATACACACACACACACACACACACACACACACACACACACACACACTGAAATATTATTCAGCCATAAAAATAAAAAGAAATCCTGCCATTTGCAACAATGTGGATGAATCTGAAGGGAATTATGGGAAGTGAAATAAGCCAGAAAGAAAAAGAAAAATCCTGTGTGGTATCACTTATTTGTAGAAACTTAAAAATTTTTTTAAGTTGAACTCACAAGAACAGAATAGAATGGTGGTTTCCAGGAGCTACAAGGTAGAGGAAATGGGGAGAAGTTGGTTAAAGGGTACAAACTCTCACTTAAGATGAATAGGTTCCAGGGATCTATTATACAAAGGACTGTGATTATACTTAATACTGTATTGTATACTTAAAATTTGTTGAGAGTGTAGATCTTAATGTTTTCAACACACACACCAAAAGGGGAAATTATGGGAGGTGATGAGATGTGTTAAGTAACTTGACTGTGGCAAATATTTCATAATGTACACATCAAATCATTACACTGTATATTTTATATATAGTTTTGTCGATTATATCTCAATAAAGGTGGGGGGAATTAAAAGAAAACAAGTGACAAGATAGGAATTTGCAGCTACACAGAGAATCACCTGTGTTAAATGATGGTAAAATCAGCTTCTGACCACCTATACAGCAAGGAAGAAGCAAAAGTCTGGAGGACGCATAGCAGGTGACATTTTTTTTTTAAGGGTGCCGGGACCAACAATCACCAGCTGCCCAGGTATGAAAAAATTATGCTTCTGAAATCTCTTGATGTCGATTCCACACACACAAAGAGCAATGGAGCTGCCCTACGTGTGCTACTCACGACAGAAGTCTTTTGGGGGGGGGGGCAGGTGACAATTCAAATGAAGATGCTATTTGTCCTGAGAAGACACAAGGGTATGTGTCAGCCACAACAGCGAATCTCTTTCAAAATTAAATCCAATGTTAAGGCAGAGATTGGTATTTATCAATGAATGGGGTGAAATGTAAGCCCTAACCATGCTGGGGGTCAATGAAGAATGAAATTGGCAGTGGGCATGCACATGCAGGTGTTCATGCATTAGAAGTGGTAAGAGAAGGTAGCCCCTCTTGCCTGAAGAGCTCCCTGCAGGGCTTCCTGGAATCAAGAATAGAGACCAGAGCTCAAGGTGATGATATGGCAAAACCTACACAAGATCTCTCCAGGATTTATGCTTCTCTACTTGCAAGTCAACACCTTTGATTAGCTGCATTTACCTTTACAGAGAGCTATTTATGAAGTTGGCTGTTAAGCTTAGGTAAAAATAGGTCATTATCTTTTTCAAAAGCTCTAAAAAAACTCTTAGATCAAAAGTGCCTCTTTCACCCTGATCTAATGCCTGGGAAGTCACTCCGAAGCTTGTTTCAGTTATCTATGGCCATGTAACAAACCAGCCCAAATATTAGTGACTTCAATGAATGATAGTAATTTTATTATCACTCACATTCTTGGCCACAAATGTGAAGATTGAAAAAAAAAAATCTGAAGATTGAAGATTTGAAAAGTGCTTCACAGTCAAGCTTGCCCTCCCCCTCTTGCACCTCTGCCAACACCGAAAGAACATGCTCAGACTCAACTGCCAGAAGAAAACACCTGGCAAAGGTCAATTGCCCCAGCTGAGACCATCTTAGATCATTCAACAGTCTGATGCCCCCCAGATGGGTAAGCAAGCCCCACCAAGATCAGCAGAACCCTCTAGCTAATCCCCAGCTGACTCCAGGATGAGCAATAAATGCTAATTATATCTCTGAGGTTGTATAGTTGTTACTCAGCGTTATGGTAGCAATAAGCAACCAACAGGGACTAGAGAGTATGGGGACTAGAGATGTTTGAGAATGGTCAAGGTTATCAAGAAAGAAAAAGGAGACATATCAAACTTGACACTTTGTTTTTGCCCTCTTGCCATGCAGAATTATTAAATATGTAATTGATTATACCATAAGTATTTCACAGAAGTGATTCATTTGCATCAGGGAATCATCTAGCACTAAGAGAATGGGGCTTATAAACAGCTTGATGACAACAGGAAAGTGCAAAGAAAGAGTTCCATTTGGTTTTGCTGGAATCAGTAATATCCATGGGCACTGGGGGTTGGATGCAGCTTAGCAGAGCCCAAAGCAAGATGACAAATGAGGCCATTGGGTACATGTATACCAGAGGGAACCCTGGCCTTTGGCTATGGTTCATTAACAAGATTGAGCTTTCCCCTTGAAAATCTGGTCAGCAGCTTTGAGAATCCTTCCAGTTAAGCCTAACAGGCAGATGTAAAGTTTCCTTTTGTCTGAGTTTTGGTGTTTTGCAAGGTTTTAACCATTGAGCTTATTCATTTTCTTTGCTATAAATTACAAGCATAATGTGTGTGCATGTAATATATGTATATAAGTATATAACTATATACACATCTGTGTGTCTGAATATATATCTCAATCCATGTGAGTATACTGGGGTAGGTCCTATAGGAGCTATAATAAATAATGGGAAATACATGGAGCCTTTAAAAAATGGTAATAATCCATGATTCACATTGTCTGTCACAGCCACACAGAAATTATAGCCTCCTTGCAGGTGCAGTTTTACAGATATTGCTATCTTTTCTTTCCAGAAAACAGCCTCTGTTATCATGATGATTGTAAATTGTCTTACTATGTAACACACAGGTCTGAGCTTATACAATCCAATTTTAACAAGAGGTTCTCAGAAGTGAATGGCTTTTTTTCCACTGTACGTATACCCCAAAAGTGTGTAATCACCATAATGGATAAGCAAAACTATAGTTAAACATAAAGAATAAAATAAATTGAATTCTCATGGTAAAATTAAATTATTGCATTTGAGCCCTCTTTCGTTTAAAATCTGTAATGAAGGGGTACCTGGGTGGCTCAGTTGTTAAGTGTCTGCCTTCAGCTCAGGTTATGATCCCAGGGTTCTGGGATCGAGCCCTGCATCGGGCTCCCTGCTTGGCAGGAAGCCTGAGTCTTCTTCTCCCACTCCCCCTGCTTGTGTTCCTGTTCTTCTATCTCTGTCAAATAAATTTTAAAAATCTTTAAAATAATAAAAAAATAAATAAAATCTGTAATTAAATAAAATATGTATGCAGTCACACGGATGCACAAATGCTTATGCAACCAATAATGAGGTTCACATTCATTTTCTCTGACTTGACAGGTGTGTTTTATTTCATCCATGGTTTACAAGATCACATAAATACAAATACAAAATGACTGTAAAGGTCCTAAGAACACAAATATTAACATGCCTAGATGCTTATGAATCTCTAAGTATTTAACATTTTAAAAAATATCTACAGTGTATACTCAACTATATGATGGCTATGTCCATGCATTTTAATTCAAGCTCTTTTAAACTAGAAGACAGCAACCAAAACATTTTAAAAGACACAAAATCACTTTTGTGTGTAGATTCCAAAAAGGGACAAATTTAGTTAGGTTTTCTGTCTCCATGAGCTTTGAGTAAGCTGTGGGTTTGGGTTGGAGGAGGAAAAGTTGGGAAAACAGGTCACTTCCAAAGACCTAGCCAGCTTTACAAAACATTGAGTTACCCTTACAGAAGAAGCCTACATCAGAGAGGAGGGAAGAAACTGATTAAACTAGATTGAGGATTATTCATAACACTGATATTATTCATTTTCAATAACATTTCCTTTTGGTTTTGGAAAGGCACCATGTCCATGGAAAGACTTTTTGCAGCCTCAAAATTGGAACAATAGTTCATATGAAAATATATTTTTTAAAAACCAGATCATTTTCCAAAACAAAATGCAAATTTAAAAGACTAACCATTTGTGCATCCATGACTGATACTTTTTTTTTTTAAGACCCAAAAGCTGTTTGCATCCAAAGGAGAAATTAGAGCATATTCACCCCTCCATAAAAGGGAGCATTCATTCCTATATTTAAATTCAGTGCTAAGATTTATCTTCCACCTGGAGGCAAGGAAACCCTTCTCACATCCCCCTCTCCATTTCTCCCTCTTAATGCATTCTGGAGAGCAATGGTCTCCCTTTTCCTTAGAAACCTCAAAACAATTACATTAGAATCATGCCAAAGAATAACAATAGTAACTTACTGAGCACTTATAAGGTGTCAGGCACTAGTGCTTAAATGGATTAAATAATCTCAGCCAAATCTTCCCAACACCAGAGCCAATCTGTGCTACCTCTTGTTTAATGGGTGGGCAACTGAGGCTTAGGAAGCCTCATGGATTATGGCAGGCATTCCCCTTAGGGTGGGGGCACCTTGAACATCATCAGACAGCTAAGAAGTGACAGAGCTAGGACTAAATGCAGGTTTTACATGACCCAGCCATATAGCACTCCTCTACACCAAGGTTACTCCTAGAAGACTTGCCAAGGGTGGGAAGGAGCCAGCACCAAGCCAGAAAAAGAATGCTATTAGCCCGCCTCCCTGGAAAGAGTGAAAGACCATTTCCTCATACTCCAAACTCTCCTCCTCCCTTCCCAACTCCTCCTGCAACCCTTATCCCACTACCCACCATCACTGAAACCTGCCAGAGTGGCTTTCCACATTTCCATGTGAGTTCAGGCCCCACTCCACTGTAGAATGGGATTCTGTTTTCCTGTGTCATCTAAAGATGCCACATACAAACTCAGTGTCATCCTGCTTCTGTTAAAGCATTTCCAACTTTTCCCAACCATTTACGGTTTGGTTTGGACAAACCTAAAAGACATTTTGCCTTTGCTCTTTCCCATAATTTTAAACTTAAAGTATTTTATGAGAAATCTAATCCGTATGTTTCTGATTAATTTGTAAGAGCCATTTGATGTCCAAGGACCTTTTAAGTTTTTATAAGCCTTTTTAAGACTTTCCCTTAAAGATGTTTTGCCAAAAGAAAATGAACTTAGATCCCCGTAGTTCAAGTTTAGTCCCAATCTCAACAATCACAGGACTCTCTGCTTAACCAATATTGCTTGCTGCTCTAACCAGATCGTCACAACTGCGCTGGGTCTAACTCATCATTCATACCTTTGCTCAAGTCTCCCACTGACATGTTTCTTTATCTCATAAGTGGGATGATGGTTAATTTTCATTACCAAAAGCATAGCTCACAATTTAGCCTATGTCTACACCCAGTTATCAAAGAGACTCCTGCAGCTGAATTGGATGGGTGATTTAGTAAAGCATTAAGGTTAGTCCCCATAGAAAAGCTAAAAATTTTTTCTTGAACATAGAGAATTATTTCTGTGTTGGCAATCCAGCTTGTACTCCCAGCTCTATAGTTGGTGAGCTGTGACCCTGGACAAGACACTTATCTTGAGCCACAGTCCCATTAATAAAATAGAAATTATTGGGGCACCTGGGTGACTCAGTGGGTTAGGGCCTCTGCTTTAGGCTCGGATCATGATCTCAGGGTCCTGGGATCGAGCCCCACATCAGGTTCTCTGCTTAGCAGGGAGCCTACTTCCCCCTCTCTCTCTGCCTGCCTCTCTGCCTACTTCTGATCTCTCTCTCTTTCTCTCTGTCAATAAATTAAATATTTTAAAATAAGATAAAATAAAATAGAAATTATCTCTTTAATCTTTAAAATGGTCACAAACTAGAAGGGGGAGGAGCAATATGGCAGAGGATTAGGAGACCTAAATATCGATGGGTCCCAGGAGTTCAGCTAGACAGATATCAAACCATTCTGAACACCTACAAACTCAACAGGAGATAGAAAAGAAGAAGAGCAGCAATTCTATCGACCACTTTTCAAAGGCAGGATGTGCGGAGAAGTGAATCTGAGGCAATATATGGGAAGAGAGACTGCAAGGGTAGAGGCTGGCTCCCAGTAAACAGGAAAGCACAAAATCAGAACTTTCAGAAGTCGGCTCCACAGAGGGATGTTGCTCCAAAGGCTAAGCAAGGGATGGAGCCCCTGCGGGGACAGTGTGGTCTCAGGCCCCACAGGGTCACAAAAAGACCAGGGGTGTCTGAGTGTGGCAGAGCTCCCAGGTATTGGAGTGGGGAAGCCAGCTGCAGAGACAGTGCTGAGGAGGGGGCTCCCAGCTCAGGGTTACCCTAAACCATGATTCAAGGCATAGTTGGGCCCCTACTCTTCGAGCCCAGACTCCACAAGTGAAAGATTGAGAGAGACCCCCTCCTTCCTTCTCTGGGAAGAGTGGAATGGGAGCATGCTGCAAGAATCTGCTGGGTTTGGAGACTCCAAACACTGTGCAACAGAGATAGAAATGCTCAGTCACAGCTGGGTGAGCACAGAGTGCTGCCAGAGACCAGGGAGATGGGAGTGATTGACTGCTTTTCTCTGAGGGTGCACTGAGGAGTGGGACCCCAAGCTCTTGGCTGCTATGGGGCTGGAGATTGGGAGGCCGCCATTTTCATTCCTGTCCTCCAAAGCTATATATAAAGTGTTCAGAGAACAAAAGCTACCCAGAGTGAACCCAAGCAGATTACTTAGCATGGCCCCTGGCAAGGGCAGTGCAATTCTGCCTCAGGCAAAGACATTTGAGAATCACTGCAACAGGCCCCTCCCCCAAAAGATTAGCAAGAACATCCAGCCAAGACCAAGTTCACTGATCAATGAGAACTGCAGTACTCCAGAGCTAGGAGAATGCAGTACATAGAATTCATGGCTCTTTTCCCATAATTCTTTAGTCTTTCAAAGTTAAATTTTTTATATTTTATTTTTTTCCTACTCTATTTTTTAAGTTTTCCTCTTTCCTATTTTAACCTTTTTAAACTATTTTATTTTATCAAGCCTTTTTTTAAAAATCTTTTTTAATTTTCATTGCTATAGTCATATTCTATCCCTTCACTGTATTTAACCTTATTTTTTGTATACATATAGGTTTTTCTTTCTTTAAAATTTTGGGATACAGTTTCTCCTAACAGATCAAATATACCCTAAATCTAGCTCATGGTTTTGTTCTAGTCTCCAGCCTGATCACATTCTTACCTCTTTTTTTTTTTTTTTCTGTTTCAATCAGTTTATCTTATCAATTCCTTTTTTAGACTCTTTCTTAATTTACATCTTTATAGTCATATTCCATCCCTTCATGTTCACCCTTATTTGTGTTTGTGTGTGTGTGTGTATTTCTTTAAAGTTTTGGGAGGCAGTTTCTTCTAACAGACCAAAATATGCCCAAAATCAAGTGTGTGGTCCTGTTCTATTCACCAGTTTAAGACATATATTTTTCTATTAATATGTTACATATGTATATTAACGTGTGTGTGTGTGTGTGTGTGTGTACACACACATTTTTATTTTCTCCTTTCTTCTCCCCCCAGTTTCAGGTTTCTTCTGATTTGGTTAGTGTATATTTTTCTGGGGTTGTTGCTACCCTTTTAGTATTTTGTTCTCTCAATCATCTATTCTTATCTGGATAAAATGAAAAGGCAGAAAAACTCACCTCAAAAAAAAAGAACAACAGGCAGTACTGACAGCTAAGGTCCTAATCAATACAGACATTAGTACAATGTCAGAACTAGAGTTCAGAATGACGATTACCAAGGTGCTAGCTGGGCTTGAAAAAAGCATGGAGGATATTAGACAATCCCTTTCTGGAGAAATAAAATTCCTTTCTGGAGAAATAAAAACTAAAATCTAACCAAGTTGAAAGAAAAAAGCTATTAATGAGGTGCAATAAAAAAAAAATGGAGGCTCTTACTGCTAGGATAAATGAGACAGAAGAAAGAATTAGTGATATAGAAGACTAAATGATAGAGAATAAAGAAGCTGAGCAAAAGAGAGACAAACAAATACTGGACCATGAGGGGAGAATTCGAGAGATAAGTGATACCATAAGATGAAACAATATTAGAATAATTGGGATCCCAGAAGAAGAAAGAGAGAGAAGGGCAGAAGGTATATTGGAGCAAATTATGGCAGAGAATTTCCCTAATTTGGCAAAGGGAACAAGCATCAAAACCCAGGAAGCACAGAGAACTCCCCTCTAAATCAATAAAAATTGGTCAATACTACATCATCTCATAGTAAAACTTACAAGTCTCAGTGACAAAGAGAAAATCCTGAAAGCAGCTTGACAAGAGGCCTGTAACATACAACGGTAGAAATATTTGACTGGCAGCAGACCTATCCACAAAGACCTGGCAGGCCAGAAAGGACTGGCATGATACATTCAGAGCACTAAACAAGAAAAATATGCAGCCAAATATATTATATCCAGCGAGGCTGTCACTGAAAATAGAGGGAGAGATAAAAAGCTTCCAGGACAAACAAAAACTAAATTTGCAAACACTAGACCAGCCCTACAGGAAATATTGAAAGGGATCCTCTAAGCAAAGAGAGAGCCTAAAGGTAACAAACCAGAAAGGAACAGAGACAATATACAGTAACAGTCACCTTACAGGCAATACACTGGCACTAAATTCATATCTGTCAACAGTTACCCTGAATGTAAATGGGTTAAATGCCCCAATCAAAATACACAGGGTATCAGAATGGATTAAAAAAGAACAACAACAACAACAAGACCCATCGACATGCTGTCTCCAAGAAACTCATTTTAGACCCAAAGACGTCTCCAAATTTAAAGTGAGGGGGTGGAAAACAATTTACCATGCTAATGGACATCAAAAGAAAGGTGGGGTGGCAATCTTTATATCAGATAAATAGATATTAAGCCAAAGACTATAATATAAGATGAGGAAGGACACTGTATCATACTTAAAGGGTCTGTCCAACAAGAAGATCTAACAATTTTAAATATCTATGCCCCTAACATGGGAGCAGCCAATTATATAAACCAATTAATAACAAAATCAAAGAACACATTGACAATAATGCAATAATAGTAGGGGACTTTAATACCCCCCTCACTGAAATGGACAGATCATCTAAGCAAAAGATCAACAAGGAAATAAAGGCTTTAAATGACACACTGGACCAGACAGACATCACAGATATATTTAGAACATTTCATCCCAAAGCAAAAGAATACACATTCTTCTCTACTGCACATGGAACATTCTCCAGAATAGATTACATCCTGAGTCACAAATCAGTATCAACCAGTACCAAAAGATTGGGATCATTCCCTGCATATTTTCAGACCACAATGCTTTGAAACTAGAACTCAACTAGGAAAGTTGGAAAGAATTCAAATACATGGAGGCTAAAGAGCATCCTACTGAAGAACGAATGGGTCAACCAGGAAATTAAAGAATTTAAAAAATTCATGGAAACAAATGAAAGTGAAAACAACAACTGTTCAAAATCTGTAAGACACAGAAAAGGTGGTTCTGAAAGGAAAGTATATAGCAATATAAGCCTTTCTCAAGAAACAAGAAAGGTCTCAAGTACACAACCTAACCCTACACCTAAAGGAGCTGGAGAAAGAACAGCAAAGAAAGCCTAAACCCAGCAAAAGAAGAGAAATAATAAAGATCAGAGCAGAAATCAATGAAATAGAAACCAAAAGAACAATAGAACAAATCAATGAAACTAGGAGCTGGTTCTTTGAAAGAATTAATAAAAATTTATAAACACTTGACCAGACTTATCAAAAAGGAAAGAGAAAGGACCCAAATTAATAAAATCATGAATGAAAGAGGAGAAATCACAACCAACACCAAAGAAATACAAACAATTATAAGAACATATTATGAGCAACTATACGCCAGCAAATTAGACAATCTGGAAGAAATGGATGCATTCCTAGAGACATATAAGCTACCAATACTGAACCAGGAAGAAATAGAAAACTTGAACAGACCCATAACCAGTAAGGAGATTGAAGCAGTCATCAAAAATCTCCCAACAGGAGCGCCTGGCTGGCTCAGTTGGTTAGGCAACTGCCTTTGGCTCAGGTCATGATCCTGGAGTCCCAGGATGGAGTCCCACATCGGGCTCCCTGCTCAGTGGAAAGTCTGCTTCTCTCTATGGTCCTCTCTCCTCTTGTGCTCAATCTCTTTCTTTCTCTCCCCCCCCCAAAATAAGTAAAATCTTTAAAAAAAAAAAATCTCCCAACAAATCGCCCAGGGTTAGATGGCTTCCCAGGGGAAGTCCACCAAACATTTAAAGAAGAATTAATACCTATTCTCCTGAAACTGTTCCAAAAAACAGAAATAGAAGGAAAACTTCCAAACTCATGAGGCCAGCATTACCTTGATCCCAAAACCAGACAACAACCCCATCAAAAAGGAGAATTACAACCAATATCCTTGATGAACACAGATGCAAAAGTTCTCACCAAAATACTAGCCAATAGGATCCAACAGTATTAAAAAGATTATTCACCACAACCAAGTGGGAATTATTCCTGGGCTGCAAGGTTGGTTCAACATCCACAAATCAATCAATGTGATACACTAATAAAAGAAAGAACAAGAACCATATGATACTCTCAACAGATGCTTAAAAAGCATTTGACAAAGTACAGCATCTTTTCTTGATCAAAACCCTTCACAGCATAGGGATAGCGGGTATGTACTTCAATATCATCAAAGCCATCTATGAAAAACCCACAGTGAGTATCATTCTCAATGGTGAAAAACTGAGAGCTTTTCTCCTAAGGTCAGGAACATGTCAGGGCTGTCCCCTATCTCCAATGCTATTCAACATAGTACTAGAAGTCCTAGTTTCAGCAATCAGACAATAAAAAGAAATAAAAGGCATCCAAATTGGCAAAGAAGCCAAACTCTCACTCTTTGCAGATGATATGATACTTTATTTGGAAAACCCAAAAGACTCTAGTCCAAAACTGCTAGAACTCCTATGGGAATTCAGTAAAGTGTCAGGAAATAAAATCAACGCACAGAAATCAGTTGCATTTCTATACACCAACAGCAAGACAGAAGAAAGAGAAATTAAGGAGTCGATCCCATTTACAATTGCATCCAAAACTATAAGATACCTAGGAATAAACCTAACCAAAGAGGCAAAGAATCTGTACTCAGAAAACTACAAAGTACTCATGAAAGAAACTGAGGAAGCCACAAAGAAATGGAAAAACATTCCATGCTCATAGACTGGAAGAACAAATATCGTGAAAATGTCTATGCTACCTAAAGCAATCTGCACATTTAATGCAATGTATATCAAAATACCATCAATTTTTTTCAAAAAAATGAAATAAATAATCGTAAAATTTATATGGAACCAGAAAAGACCCTGAATAACCAGAGGAATGTTGAAAAAGAAAGCCAAAGTTGGTGACATCACAATTCCAGACTTCAAGCTCTATTACGAAGCTGTAATCATCAAGACAGTATGGTACTGGCACAAAAACAGACACACAGATCAGTGGAACAGAATAGAGAGCCCAGAAATGGACCTCTATGGTCAACTATGGTCAACTAATCTTTGACAAAGCTGGAAAGAATGTCCAATGGAAAAAAAAAAACATTCAACAAATGATATTGGGAAAATTGGACAGCCACATGCAATGAATGAAAGTAGACCATTTTCTTACGCCATACACAAAAATAGACTCAAAATGGATGAAAGAGCAAAAGGTGAGACAGGAATCCATAAAAATCCTTGAGGAGAAAAGGCAGCAACCTCTTCAAACTCAGCTGCAGCAACTTCTTCCTAGAAACATCACCAAAGGCAAGGGAAGCAAGGGCAAAAATGAACTATCAGGACTTCATCAAGATCAAAAGCTTTTGTACAGCAAAGAAAACAGTCAACAAAACCAAAAGAGAACTGACAGAATAGAAGATATTGCAAATGACATATCAGATAAAGGGCTAGTATCCAAAATCTATAAAGAACTTCTCAAACTCAACACCCAAAGAACAGATAATCCAATCAAGAAGTGGGCAGAAGACATAAACAGACATTTCTGCAAAGAGGACATCCAAATGGCCAACAGACACATGAAAAAGTGCTCAACATCACTCAGTATCAGAGAAATACAAATCAAAACCACAGTGAGATACCACCTCACACCAGTCAGAATGGCTAGAATTAGCAAGTCAGGAAACAACAGATGTTGGCGAGGATGCAGAGAAAGGGGAACCCTCCTACACTGCTGGTGGGAATGCAAGCTGGTACAGCCACTCTGGAAAACAGTATGGAGGTTCCTCAAAAAGTTGAAAATAGAGCTACCCTACGACTCAGCAATAGCGCCACTGGGTATTTACCCTAAACATACAAATGTAGTGCTCTGAAAGGGCATGTGCACCTGAATGTGCATAGCAGCAATGTCCACAATAGCCAAATTATGGAAAGACCCTAGATGTCCATCAACAGATGAATGGATAAAGAAGATGTGGTATATATATATACAATGGAATATTACTCAGCCACCAACAAGAATGAAATCTTGCCATTTGTAATGATGTGGATAGAACTAGAGGGTGTTATGCTAAGTGAAATAAGTCAATCAGAGAAAGACAATTATATGATCTGTCTGATATGAGGTATTTAAGTTGTTTTTATATCTTATTGTACAGTGGAGTACTTACTAAAAATTCAGGGTAGGGGGTTGTGGGGGGGAAGAACAGGGAAAAATGAACCAAATGGGACCAGGGAGGGAGACAAACCATAAGAGAATCTTAACCTCAGGAAACAAACTAAAGGTTGTTGGGAGGTGATGGGGGAGGGATAGGGTGGCTAGGTAATGGACGCTGGGGAGGGTGTGTGCTACGGTAAATGCTGTGAATTGTGTAAGACTGATGATTCACAGACCTGTACCCCTGAAGCAAATAATACATTTTATGTTAATAAAATGTAAATAATAAATAAATAAAATGGTCATAAATTATAATGTCTATCAAGTACCTGGCATATAGACCAATGGTTCCTAAATTTGAGTCTGTGTACAGTCAAACAGATACACAGATATATAAACATAGATAGAAAGATTAAAATGAATGTTATATATAGAAATCATCTGAGGAACACATCTGAGATGCAAATTCCTGGAACCCACTCCAAAGTCTCCTTCAATAGATCTTAAATGAGTCCCAAGAATATGCTTTTTATTTTATTTTTTTATTTTTTTATTTTTTGACAGAGAGAAACACAGCGAGAGAGGGAACACAACCAGAGGGAATGGTAGCGGGAGAAGCAGGCTTCCTGCCGAGCAGAGAGCCCGATGCGGGGCTCGATCCCAGGACCCTGGGATCATGACCTGAGCCGAAGGCAGATGCTTAATGACTGAGCCACCCAGGTGCCCCAAGAATATGCATTTTGATAACTTTTTTGGATGATACAGGTGCCTTGAGAACCACACTTTGAGAAACAAAGACTGTAATGTGAGGGAAGGAGAATAAAATGAGAAAGACTATAATAAGATGAGGATATTAATAATGAAAATAGGTTGCAGAATCAAACAAAGGAAGACTGAAACACTTAAGGAAAAATGATTCAATGCAGTTTCTGGATAATCATTTGCATTTCTCAAGAGAAACATGAGCATGCACATAAAACTAAATTAATGGATGTATTATAGTTAACATTCAAAATGGGTTCAATTTTATACCAAAGATCGTTAAATTTTTGGTTATAATGCAGTCTAGAATTCTAGCAAACTATTTGACTATAGATAGAGCGTGTTGAATTTTAAATTATAAACCAAAGTTTCAAATTCTGCATTTGAATTGAGAAATCTATCTCCTCAGATTTGAAATTGAGAAACTTTAAATTGACTTAGGACTTTAAAACCAGCATACTCATAGGCAACAGGGAAAAAACAAACATCTTTACAAGACAAGATTCCCTATAGGTACTATGGATATACGGAAATAAAGCAAAACCAACCAAATGAGAACAATTTGAGAGAGCTATTTTTTCAGAGCTTGCTACATGAAGAGAGTCAGTCATCATACCTAGAGTGTCAAAGACTCAAAAGCAGGGAGAGGAAAGGGGACATTTCATAATGGAAAATTTAGGTATGTCCTGATTGGAGGTGGCTGGCATGAAGGATCTAGAGGTGGGATAACCAGAGGTGCAGTATCCTGTGTGACTGATGAGGGGACACATTTGACTTTCTCCCATCAGTCCTAAGTTGGAAGCAGTGGCAGAAATGAGGGAAATGGTCAGTTATTAATCAAGTCCTGATCATTTGAGGCCAACTGTTAGGGGTTATTGTTTGGCTTCCTGGATTATTACTAAAAATAACTCTGACTTCCTCCAAATCTGATTGATAACATGCTGGCTTCCTGGGCTGCTTATTAAAAAAAGAGGGGGGGCAGGATTGGTTTCCTGGGTAGGTTGCTGGGTCAAAGTTCTATTTGTATATAGAGTCTGACCATTATCCATGTGTATATTCAGTCTCTCAGATACAAATCTTAGCTGGGGGCAAAGGTCTTATTTCAAATTTAATTTTTTATATCTTATTGTACAGTGGAGTACTTACTAAAAATTCTATTAATTCTAGTTATGAGTTTTATGTGACTTAACACAAACTTTTCTTTTTACTTATCTGTTATAAAATACTCATTGGTTATAAGAAAATTAGTATATCACTATTTAACCTACTTACTATGCTGACAAATAGTATTATAATTAAATGCATATAAAAACTATTCCTGTCCTCTTGAAGATGCAAAAAATTCATCTCCTATCAATCATGGTATAGATAAAAATATATAGTTACTTCAGCAAAAGCATTTTAAAAACAATACCATCCTTCAGCTTCTTCACAATAGGGAACTACCTCGGGGGAAGTTTAAATCATCTCCGGTTGGAAACATCTAAACAGAGCTTTTGCTATTTCTGCAAAATTTAGTCTGTAAAATTTGCTATCTCTGAATCAAGCTGGTTTCTGTGAGTGACCAAAAGAATAGCTTATGTGTTTCAAAGGATCTCAAAGGAGAACCTAGTGATAACATATTGGTGACTGACTCTAAACTCTTCTGGGTAAAGGGCAAGTGCTGTGGAGTGTGTGGTCAAGCCCACAGTAGAGAGTGCTGTGGATCATTTATGACCACAGAGAATAGCCCAGGAGAGTGAGTTCAGCTCAAGACCAGAGAAAAGGGCTAAGAGAAGGGAGGCACCAGGGCATTCAGAGATAGAGTTCAAAAGCTATACCAAGTCAGGATACCCCAAGCAACAATATCCACTGGGCAGTCCGTTCAGACAGATGGGGCCCAGTTGGGGAACTTAAGCAGTAAAAAAAAACTAGAGAATTCCAGCAGGCCAGTAGATACTGACAATCAGAATATGTATTCATGGCTTCAGGATAGGTTTGAATCAAGGCTGCAGGCCCAGAAAGCAAGTCTCTGCTTGCTGAGACCTCTGGCCAGGGTCTGCAGTCACGGGCCAGAGCAAATGACCAAAATTAGAGAGTGGAAATTCCTTCAATTGAAGGAAGCAAAGCCACTGTAGCTATCTTCAGGAAAAAGGGATTCAATACAGGCAAGTTCTCCTTGGAATGTCATCAGAATGCTGGATGAGTGGGCTCAAGGCAGACTCCAAGAATGACATCTGGGACTCCTAGACTCAAGAAATGAACTAAGGGTGGCCGGGGGGTGGGGGGGTAGGGATAGGGTGGCTGGGTTGTGGACAATGGGGAGGGTATGTGCTGTTAAGTGCTGTGAAATGTGTAAGCCCGAAGATTCACAGACATGTACCCTGGGGCAAATAATACATTATATGTTAATAAAAATTAATAAAAAAAAAAAAAAAAAAAGAATGACATCTGGAATAACACTGCCAAATTTGCCTGCCAAGGGTGCTGCTTCCTCTGCTGTAATGAAGAAGGTATGGGACCAAGAAGACCACTTCCACAACAGCCTCTTGCCCCCACAACACTAGGGTGTAAGCACTACAATGCTTCTGCAGTTCATGCAATAGTACAAACCCACAGCCCTCATCACTTCAGTCACCCCTTAACCCTCACTAGGGGTCAAGTGATAGGACCACTGCTACAGAAAGAACCAGCATGTCCCCTACCTTGCTTTCTAGTAGAAAATAGACAAGCAATGCTCCAAATATCACACAGGTGTGCATAATTGGTGGAAATGGATTCTCATCCAAAATCTCAGTTGGATGCCTGGCCTCCACCATACCGAAGGACAGTGGAATTAGTAAATGCTGTGTGCAAAACCTCCAGTCCCATGGAATGGAAAAAACATTTGCTATTCCTCAGAGTTATAAGCATCTTGTGGTCATTCCTAGAATAACCCAGGAATGTTTCATAATAGGGCAACTCAAAAAAGAATATGGAGTCCTACAGTAGTCTGAATTAACAATGGTAGCTACCACTTCCTGAGCACCTATGAGTCAGACACTTAAGATACACTTTATACACAGGTTCTGCAAATAAATCATGTAAGGTATATATTATCCCCGTTTCACAGGAAAGGAAAGGAGTTCTAATTTAAACTTTTATAAACCTACAACTAGTAAATGATAGAATGGAAACTTGAGGCTGGACTCTGAACCCAAAGTCCAGACCCCTCCTGGTATATCACACTGTTTCCTAGTGTTAACTGAGCCACCAATTCCCAAGTCTTAGGGGAGAATTTAATTCTAAGTCCTGCCAAGTGTTGGCATCACAGCTGTTGGATGATGAGGCCTGCCCTGGAGAAGGACCTGTGTCCAGCACTGGGGTTGCCACATCCTTCAGGTAAAAAGACAGCCCGATGAGACAGGAAAAATAAGTCAAAAGCTGGGGTTGTAAGAAGCTGGTTTCTGTGAGTGACTAAAAGAATAGCTTATGTGTTTCAAATGTGTTATTTGAAATTATTTAAATATGCATATAGAATGAAAGGTTCTGGAAAACAGACTTTGATCCAGGAAAAGGACCTCACATTCACTGTATTTTATTCCCACAAAACATTAATTCCATATTCTGCTATTGTCTGCCTTAACATTTGTCTTTAAACCAAGAAGCCAGAGCTGATCAAAACTGTGTCGGGTCCCACAGTCCCATTTATGGCAAATGCTCAGAGGTCTCCTTTTCTCACCAAGAACCCTATTTGGCCTCCCTGGTCCCTAAGACAAGAATGCCATTTATCCTCTGATTTACCTCTTACTTGTCACTGGGACAATTATCCCTCCTGATTCAGTTCAGGCCTCTGCATTCTAGGCTCCCCTCAACAAGGAACAGTTGGCCCAAGGTAAAACATGAAAACAGAAAAATTGGTTCTGCCCCAATGTAAAGCTATGCAAAACAGCTGAAACATCATATAAAATAATAATCAGACACCAAAAATCATATGATGAAACTAGGAAATTTTTTGAAAAGCAGTGAGAAAAGACAATATTGTCCACAAGGATTTGATGACTCTACATTCAAAGAGGTCATGACCAAAATGTATACAACCACAAACCATATGGATACGAGATGAACAAATTCTGTGGCTGTTGAGTTTGGGCCTGAAATTGAACTACTGGAAATGTGTTCACCAAATACTGAAATTTAAACCACCTTTTAAAATTCAAGAAACTTAAATTTAGGAAATATGAGGAAGTACTATTTCATGAAGTCAAGATTAGACTTGTGGAACTCATTACACCAAGAAAGTGGTAGAAATGGCAAATATAAATTAAGCCCCAAAGGATATGGAAATATTTATGAATGACCAAGGCAGAAAAAGTTACTAAGAAACCTAAGTTATAACTAGGATTTAAGATTACCATCAAACCTTCCTTCTATGGTGAGGGGTTCTGAACAGGGTGGAGGCTGGGGCCTGATGAGAGACATCCAAGCAACTGGTGGCCCTACAGTGGCCAGAAGATCACTTACATTCAGAGAGATTGAGTAAACAGTGTATTAATTATAATGAAGTCTAATTTCTTACAACTGGATAAGGAAGGTACAAATCTGGGAAGGCATAAAACTAGAATGAACTGTAAGGTGTTTGACTGGAATTGAAGGTAACAGTGTAAATTATTTTTAATAGAAGAAGATAGATATAAATGCAAATGCAGACATATATGTTAATATACACACATCTCTTAGTTCGGTATTCTGAGGAGGACCAGGTACCATTACATCTCAGTAACAATGAGCACAGCTACTATTCAGATATGGATTTTTAAATATCACTCTCCACTCTTTCCTTGGCACTGCCTGCAGAGGTGGCCACCCACAGTCCTCTGGGGAAGCCTAAGATCATTAAGAACCAAGAAGTACATCTAGCACCAGTCAGTCTGATATGTCAAAATTAAGCACAACTGATGGAAACCTGAAGGCACTGACAATTCAGCATGGGGAATATTCAAAAGTCAGATCTTGACCCCCAACATAGGAGCAACAAGAAAACAAAGCACATGCTGCCCAGGGGCCTCCAAGAGTTCCTAGTCCACAACGTCAAGGAACCTAAAGTGGGGCTGATGTGCAACAAATCTTACTGTGTAGAGATTGTAAGCAATGTCTCTTCCAAGAACCCCAAATCCATTTAGAAAGTACAGCCCAAATGGCCATCAGAGTCACCAATCCCAAAGCCAGGCTGTGCAGTGCAGCAATGAAAATAGCTTATGTGCACGTTGTATGTGTGTTAATAAAACCATAAAACTACAAAAAAAAAAAAATTATCACTCTCCACTAAATTTTTATCACTCTTCACTAAAAGAAACTCTTCGGAGAAATGGCTGATTCCCAGACTAGTTCAAGGAAAGAACAGGATGAGCCCAGAATGAGTCTTGTGAGTAAGGAGGTGCTCACAGCATGAAGGAAATATATCAAAAGGGCACAGAGGCCCATTTGAAAGGCCTCCTAGTGGTCAAGTCTGGGATAACTTAAGCATCAGATTGATAGTAATGGATTAAGACTCACTAAACAAACTGGAGTCCAGGAGTTCTCTCCTATAAATTAAAAAATAGGTAGAGGGAAAAGAAAGGTCTCCCTCATGGCAGAATGTCAACAAATACAGAAAGAATTATGGAACTACAAATGACAACCACAATTATAATAACTGAGGCAAAAATATCAATATATTCTCAAACTAGTGGGTAGAAGTAGAATGAGAAATGGGTTTTACAGAGTCTGAAAGTATCGGTCCACAAAACGCTTGTTAATTGCATTGATAAAGGGTGGGGGGAGGAAATTTATAGTGGAGAAACTTGGCAGACACCATCTCCACCAAGTGATCAAAATTAATAACCACCAGTAATTAGGTAAGTCAATGTCATAGGACACACTATAGGTATAATATGAAGAATGCAGACTGGTTGCTTCTCTAATGCTCCAATCAAAAATACACAACCTAAAAAAAAAAAAAAAAAAAATACACAACCTGGGTCTAGTCCTGAGGAAACATTAGAAAAAAAAACCAAATTGAGTAATATTTACAAAATGACTGGCTTCTAATCTTTAGAAATATGGCTATCATAAAAGTCAAAGGAAGACTGAGATACTATTGAGATTCAAGCAGACTAGAGAGAGAGAGATGATCACCAAAAACACACAGACCTCTACCCTTTTGCTATAGAGAATGTTACCAGGACACCTGGCAAATCTTGAGTAGGGTCTCTAGGTGAAGGATATATGGGAATTCTTTGCACCATTTTTGCAACTTTTCTTTAAGTTTAAAATAGTCTCAAAAAATGTTTTATTAAGAGCTCCTTAATTTGTAAATATCTACAGACTTAAAAAAAAAACTCAAAAGCAAAGTCAGAAGATAAATGACAAACTGAGGGTGGCAGAAAAAGAGGAAATAGATATTAGGAGGAAACACAACTGCTCCTAAGTGTATCACCTGGGATCATCCATTTGCATGGGAATACTGTGTACAATGAACAAGGATTCTAACTCAGTGTGACTGTTGTCCCAAATTGAAAAGGGACCATATTTCCTGACACACGGGACTCTAAAATTCTAAGTATCCCTAGTTCTAGAATCATTCTAAAGCCATGGAGTTCAGTCTTATTAATGCTCTACCACATTACTCATGGTTGTTGAACACAGCTCCATGATCTATGCCTCAGTAGTTTCATGAAATAACATATAATTTTAAAAGGGGAGTAAAATGTGAAATTTACACAGGGGACATTTGTAAAAGGAAAGATATACAGGACCCATTTTCCATGTCTTCCAAATTTGCTTGCCTTCCCACCCTTCCCAAGCCCTCAGGCACCAGGGCCTCATCTCCTGGGATCTCAGCCTCCCCGGGAGTGAGGACAAGGCTTTAATAAAGCCATTACTGGGTCCTCTGCAGAGGGTCCACAGGAGCTCTGGTGCCCAGATCTAACCAAGGGTCAGAGGCCATGTTGTGGAGCAGAAGATCTGCCTAACCCAGCAACCGCCCAAAGAGGTGAGGTAACACAACTCCTAAGTCCAGCAGCATCAACACTTCATGGGTAAACTTTAATGGAAAAGGACTCCAGATGATTCCAAAGTGTGGTGGTTCCACACAGCCTATGTGGAAGACACAGTTCTTGCCTGGTGATCATATGGTGCATTCTTCTGAGGCTATGATCAGCTAGGTAACACCAGCAACATTTGCTTTCCCTCTGTCCCATTAGGAGTGTACCTCTGCTAAATCCTTAGGATGCAAATTCTGGCTTGGGCTCCATTTTCTAGGAAACATTAAGACAGTAATTGTTCTTTAAAGAGAAACAAGTTTCTTCACAGTACTTCTACAAGATTTTAACATTCCAACATATGTCGTGGGTCTCCAACAATGCCATAGTGTGCGTTGCAACCCAGTTATACTTTAACAGAGAACCCTTTTTTGGAGAACAGCTTGCAGACATAGGGCTCTATGGAGTGAAAATCTAGGGAAAACCAGTGTGGTAGACTTCCTTTATAAAAAAGCTCATTAAATGAATTTGAATGTGCTACAAATTTAATCTTGTCTTTCAAAATCTAGAACAAAATGTGTAACTAACACCATTATTCTCGTACCTAAGTTGTAAAATCAATGAGAAGATGAGGCTTCTCTCTAGAGGGTCAGAGGATGTGAAAATACTTCATAAATGACAATTGCATACTTACAACGTAGAAATCCCTACCGTAGGACAGACAGCCTTTACACATCACCCACGAGGTAAGCATTATTATCATCTCTATCATACAAATGAGGAAATGGAGGCACAGGGAAGCTTGTAAGTTGCCCAAGATGACAAAGCTAGGGAGTAGAAAGCACAGGATGTGAGCCCAGAGCCTGCATGCTAACTACTACATCATTCCTACATTAGAATTAGTTCTAATTCTAGCACCCCTCACAAGGAAACAAGCCTAAATTTCTTTGTTCTCACTCAGCTCAAAAGGATACAAATAAATTGTATTGAAACAATCTAAAGCTTTGATCCCCAAAATTGTTATTACTCTTATCTTTCACTAATTCTGCCTTTATTGCAAGCTAGCACCAAAGAAGGGCAACCCTGATTGGTAGGATTTGCTCTAATAGCTGTGTCTCCCTAGGACATGCCCTACCATGTTGCTTCCTGCAGCCTCCTCCTTACTCAGCTGGAATCCACTCCTAAACCCCATATCCCTTCAGGTGTTCACCAGATGAACAGGTAAGGGGGCAGGAGGGAGTAGACAGGACAGTGAAGAAAAGAACCAGAAGTAGAGAGAGTGATTTACATCCAGCAGAAGGTGGGGCTAAAATCCCGTCATGTAAGACTCTGAAGATGAGGAGATAAGGCAAGTCTCCGAAGAAGTAGGTGCCTGGGTGGCTCTGTGGGTTAAAGCCTCTGCCTTTGGCTCAGGTCATGATCTCAGGGTCCTGGGATCGAGCCCCACATCGGGCTCTCTGCTCAACAGGAAGCCTGCTTCCTCCTCTCTCTGCCTGCCTCTCTGCCTACTTGTTATCTCTCTCTGTGTCAAGTAAATAAATAAAATCTTTAAAAAAAAAAAAGAAGTAGGTGTGTGATTTTAGGTAACCAGAAGGGCTCCTGGGTGGCTCAGGCCATTAAGCATCCAACATCTGACTCTTGATTTCAGCTCAGGTCATGAGCTCTGGGTTGTGAAACCAAGCCCTATGTTGGCTCCCACTTAGTGGGGAGTCTGCTTGTCCATCTCCCTGCCTCTCTCACCATGCTCCCTCACCATCCCCTCCTTCACCCCAGGTAAATATATAAAATCTTAAGGTAACCAGAGAACAAGCAGGTGTTAAGGGATAGAACAGAAGAGAAGAAGGTAGGGTCAGTCCCTCTGGCAATTAGGTGCCTCTGCCCTTTAACAACAAAAATGTTTCGGCACCTAGAAGACTCCTAAGTACATAGCAGGATTATAACCAGGACACAGTGCAGAGTCTCTCCCTATTTTTTTTTTAAAGATTTTATTTATTTGACAGTGAGAAACATAGTGAGAGAGGGAACACAAGCAGAAGGAATGGTAGTGGGAAAAGCAGGCTTCCTGCCAAGCAGGGAGCCCAATGCGGGGCTCAATCCCAGGACTCTGGGATCATGACCTAAGCCAAAGGTAGACGCTTAACGACTGAGCCACCCAGGTGCCCCAACTCCCTATTTTTTTTTTTTAAGATTTTTTTTATTTATTTTGACAGAGAGAAACACAGCGAGAGAGGGAACACAAGCAGAGGGAATGGTAGGGGGAGAAGCAGGCTTCCCACAGAGCAGAGAGCCCGATGCGAGGCTCGATCCCAGGCCCCTGGGATCTGACCTGGGCCGAACGAAGGCAGATGCTTAATGACTGAGCCACCCAGGCGCCCCATCCCTATTTTTTTTAACGAATAAGTGTGACTTATCTGTAATGTAAGAATGTTGCATAAGAGAGGTTTAGGAACTGGAAAGCTCATTTGTTAAATAAAAAAAAGGGAAAAAAAAAAAAAGAACTTGGGACAAAGAGATCCAATCCTATTAGCCTCATCACTGTTCAATTCTAAAATGACCTTGAGAAATCATTACCTACACATATATCCATTTTCTGAAATCATATATATGTACTACCTTAACTATAATAGATAAAATGATCTGTGTTTCAGTATATAAATGCTTGTGCAGCATTACAGAACAATGAAATAGTCTGAAACATGTATTCACTCCTTCTCAATGTCTGCTTTCGAGAAAACATCGGAAGCCATTCTGTATGGAAGGACAAAGAAAATGAAAGAGAAGTTACTGGCACATACTAAACTATTATAATATACACCTTCCTCTGCCAACTTTGTATCTAAAGACAGTAAGGAAAATGAGGGATTTACCTTGAAGATGAAGACATTCAAAAGTGTGGCAAACAGGGTAATATTTGACATGCAGGGCAATTCCACATACTACAGGGATGTCTTCCATCCTTGGAGCCTGCCCACTATACACTAGCAGTGCTTCGCAGTGATGCCCCACCGCTCAGATTTCAAAACTGTCCCCAATGAGAACCACTGATCTCAAAGTCTTCTCCCCAAGACAGGCTATCCTCTTGAATTTCAATGTGTATCCACCTTGACCATGGTGGAAGGTGGGTTCAATGGCAAGATTTCTGAGTTCTTTTGGAGGGGTATGGGTAGAGGGTTATTATAAATAAATCTACACAACAAATGCAAAATGAAAAGCTGATGATTATACGCAGTCTACTACATGATCATTTATAAAACTGAGAGAGTTTAGTAGTACCATTCTTTTACTAAATTATAAAAGATATGGTTTCTGCCTCCAAAAGTTCAAGATTTGTATATTCTGATTCAAATAAGCAGATTACTACAAATCTTTCATGACATTCAATATCTTGAAACTTGTACCTTTTATGCTAAGCTTCTTGGGAAGTTCAAAATCTTAAGAGTCAGAATTCTTGTGCGGGAGAAATGATGGAACAGGAAAAGAAAGATACTGAGCTATTATGTGCCAGCCTCTAAGTAGGTTGCTTTACATATAATGAGAAGTTTACTTTGCTCATTTAATCGCACACAACACTATGAGGTGGGAATCCTCATCTTACAAATGAGAAACCTGAGGCTTAGTAAGGTTAAATAATTTGTCCAAGTCAAACAGATACTTCACCGCAGAACCAGGTTCCAGGTTCCCATCCAGGTCAGACTAAACCAATGCCAACACCAACCATCCTTATCATGGAGAAATTGAAGGGAAATCACAATTAAAAATAGTATCAAGATTTCTCAAAAAGTTAAAAATAGAACTATGATATGAGCCTGCAATTCCACTTCTGGGAAATGAAAACAGGATCCCAAACAATACCTGCACCTCATGTTCATGATCACATTATTCATACAGCCAAAGAATGGAGATAACCTGGTTGTCTGTCAATGAATGGATAAAGAAAATGTGGTGTATATATAAACAGTTGTAGTCTATTCAGCCATGATAAAGAAGGGAATCCTGCCACTTGCGACATGAATGGAACTTGAGGGCATTGTGCTGAGTGAAATAAGTCAGATACAGAAAGGCAAATACTGTATGATATCGCTTATGTGTGGAATCTTGAAAAGCTGAACTCCCAAGAAACAGAATAAAGTTAGTAGTTAGCAGGGGCCGGGGGAGGGCAGTGTTGGCCAAAGAGTACAAACTTCCAACTACGAAATAAGTTTTGGGGATCCAATCTACAGTATGGTGATTATAGTTAATAATACTGCGTTATACACTTCAAAGTTGCTAAAGAAGTGGGTCTTAAATGTTCTCCCCACAAAAAATAAATGATGATTACATGACACAGGGATGGAAACATTTGCAGTATGTAAGTATATCAATACAGTGTACACCTTCAACTTACACAATGTTATGTCATTTATATCTCAGTAAAGCTGAAAAGTTTTAATAGAAAAAACTGAAGGGAAGGAGGTTGACACTTCTTAAGGTTTGAACTATATGCCATCTCCAGACTTGCATTTCTCCATCGTCATCTTCCCGACCCAAAGAGAGGTAGACATGGTCATCGCCAAGATGAGGATACCAGAAAGACAAACACTTCATCAGGGTCACATAGCAAGGGTATACTGAAGGTGAGATTTTAAACCCAAATCGTGTGCTTTTCACTACATCATGCTGCTGTCTTTCTAGGAGTGTCACATCCACGGTTATTAACTAAGCTAGAAGCTGGTTTTTGGCCCTTGCCTGAACCTATGGTAGAGTTTAGAATAAAGAGATACAGTCATTTCTTAGAAAATTTGTTAGATCACCTAAGATGACAAAACTATTTTATTTTTCTCAAATAAAAAAGATCACTGTATGCATAAGACTATTATTTAAACAGGCTTTTGGCTCCATGATCTACAAACAGTTGTGTGGTTCATCTTGGGTAATATCTTGATGTTAAATGATAAGAACTGGGATAAGATTTTCAAACAGTGCATGGAAGTCTCGAGTCTTACTGTTCCCTTTCTCAGGATCTGAATGATCTTGATTTTCCTGCAGTCTCTTGCAGTCTTTTTGCAGCACAGAGATCTGATCAGTGTGAGCTTGATTATTCAGTCCTTTGAGGTTTATCACACCCCTACCACCCCCAGGCTCAGAGCAGGCCCCATGGCTAATACAAAATATATGCACCCGGTTGCCTACTGTCCTGTCCAAAGTCATGTCAGGGAGACAAGAGGTGAAAATTACACGTAGTGGAACTCTTCTACCCAACTGGTTAAGAATATAAGCAGGTACAACCCACTACACATTTTGCAGTTTAGAAGTAAGTGCCTACTAAACCCAAACACATGCATGGCTATGACCCAGGACTCCTGAATATATCTCAAAAAAAAAAAAAAAAAAAAAAAAATGAGTGGGTTTGAACACTAAAGACTTGAAATAAGAATGTTATTAGCAGGGGCGCCTGGGTGGCTCAGTCGTTAAGCGTCTGCCTTCGGCTCAGGTCATGATCCCAGAGTCCTGGGATCGAGCCCCGCATCGGGCTCCCTGCTCGGCAGGAAGCCTGCTTCTCCTGCTACCATCCCCTCTGCTTGTGTTCCGTCTCACGCTGTGTTTCTATCTGTCAAATAAATAAAAATCTTTAAAAAAAAAAAAAAAAAGAATGTTATTAGCAGCTTCACAGTAGCCCAATACTGGAAGCCAAAATATTCATCAAGAGTAGAATAAGTAAATTATGGTATATTTATATAATAAGATATGACAGTAAAAAAAAAAAACCTAGTACTTTCAACAATATGGCAAAGTATCAGATACAATGTTAAGTGGAAGAAGCTATACACAAAAGACTATACACTATAGGATTCCATATATGTTTAAAAATAGCCTAAGTGAATCCATGGTGATAAAAATCTAAATAATGGCAGGGCACGTGGGTGGCTCAGGTCATGATTTCAGGGTCTGGGGATCAAGCTCTGTATCCAGCTTCTGCTCAGCAGGGAGTCTGCTTCTTCCTCGCCCTCTCACATACCCTCAAATAAATAAAAATCTTTTAAAAAATCTAATAGTGGCTATTTTGAGAAAGAGATTACCAGTGGGCACAGGGAATTTTCTGGAGTGTTAAAAATGGTTTGAGTGGTCATTACATAGTTATATAAACATGTAAAAATTAAATTTCAATTGACAGGAAATTTAATATGTAAATATTTACATACTATATGTAAATTACAGTGCAATTTTCAAAGAAGCTCAATAGCTATGTAATATTTATCTTAGAGCTATCACAAGACATTAAGAAGAGTTGTCAAGAACACTATGCAGCTACCCTATGACCTTGCAATTGCACTACTGGGTATTTACCCCAAAGATACAGATGTAATGAAAAGAAGGGCTACATGTACCCCAATGTTCATAGCAAAAATGGTCATAATCGCCAAATTGTGGAAAGAGCCAATGTGCCCTTCAACAGATGAATGGACAAAGAAGATATGGTCCATATATACAATGGAATATTATGCCTCCATCAGAAAGGATGAATACCCAACTTTTGTATCAACATGGACAGGACTGGAAGAGATTATGCTGAGTGAAATAAGTCAAGCAGAGAGAGTCAATTATCATATGGTTTCACTTACGTGTGGAGCATAAGGAAAAACATGGAGGACACTGGGAGAAGGAAAGGAAAGGTGAATGGGGGGAAATCAGAGGAGAGATGAAACATGAGAGACTGTGGACTCTGAGAAACAAACTGAGGGTTTTGGAAGGGAGAGGGTGGCAGGTTGGGTGAGCCTGGTGGTAGGTATTGAAAAGGGCACGTATTGCATGGAGCACTGGGTGTGGTGCATGAACAATGAATCTTGGAACACTGAAAAAATTAAATTAAATTAAAAAAAAAAAGAACACTATGCAAATACGTGCTATGGATACAAATGATGGTGAGGGCATTCCATGGCCAAGATAGGACTTGAAGGCCTCCATCTAAAAGGTAAACTTAAGCTAGGTCTACAAGTATAGGTACTATTTGAACTGGAATTAACACTCAGTATGTTTTAGTTTTCACGAGCCACTGAAGATTCATTGGCCCCACTATTGGATTCTTCCTTGGAAATCGGGGCTCAGTTAACATGGAAGGCTTGAGAGTCTACGAGGTCTTCTGATCCATCTGCCTGCAGTTTCTCAAATGTTAGTGTGCAACTCAGTCATAGGGTTGGGGGGTAAGGTGACATAAAAATGCTGATTCCCAGGCTCCCAGTTTTCTAATTTGATGAGTCTGGCTGGGATTTAACATGCCTATTTCAGACTTGCTTTGAGTAAAAATAAAATAAAAATAACACTGGCCACACTCTGAGGAATATTTTATGATTGCTGCAAACTAGCCCCAAGCCATCTTGACCCAATTCTGAAAACTCCTACCAATCAGTTCTGAGCTATCTTTACTGAAATGAATGAACTACAACTTATCCTTATGAGGATCGAATCAGAAGAAACAACACTTCTGGCCATGTGCGAGGAGGGAAGACAAAACTGATGTTCTTGAAAGTTACGGTTGGGATAGTTTGAAGACAGTTCCACTGTTGCATGCACAAAAACAGACAAAGGCTTGTAGGAACCCAGCCATCTTGGCTATGCCTTTCACTCCCTTGTCATTCCCGCCCTGGCAGCGCACTCTAAACTCTGTATAAAAAGGTGTGACTCATATAAGACCTATTTTTAGGACTGTTTCCTAAACTGCCAACCACACCTGTTTTGTATCTCATCCCTCCTCTGTGTTCTCCACCTGCCATGCTCAGACCTCTCTGACCATGTTCTTGTCAAAATACTTTGATATGAAACATCTTGTTGCTCCTGGCTGGCCACTGGCCCTCATTCCTGCTGCATGTTTCCCTGCTCCTCTCTGCCTGGGCATATTCATGACAACACCCAAGACTCAACTTGGGATTCTTTAGAACAGGCTACCCCCAGGAACAGCTCTACCTGGCTGGGCCTGGGTGGGACCAAATCTACCTGGATTCATTTGCATTTAGAGAAAATTTTTTTTTTAAGATTTTATTTATTTATTTGACAGAGAGGAGAGAGATCACAAGTAGGCAGGTAGAGAGAGAGGAGGAAGCAGACTCTCCGCTGAGCAGAAAGCCCAATGCGGGGCTCAATCCCAGGACCCTAAGATCATGATCTGAGCTGAACGCAAAGGCTTAACTCACTGAGCCACCCAGGCGCCCCTAGAGAAAACATTCTTAAAGATTTATGAACCCAAAGTACCTAGTTGGAAGTGAAATTAGAAACACACACATGCAAGAGTAATCATCAGTATCCAATAAAACTTGGTTTCACTTATTTCTTTGCTGAATATTCTATTCTCAGTATGTGTCCTTTTCCAAGGCATTCATCAAGGATCTACAGGTTTATAGTTACTAATGCTAGCTGCTGCATAAGAAGCCTTAACAGATATTATCTTCAACCTTCAACTTTAAGTTCTTATAATCTAGCATTGCCCACACTTCAAGGAACATTAGGTACAGACTTTTCTTTTTTAGTTGAAACTTTGTCAACCATTTCTATTAGACAAGAATGAAAAGAGACCAGTAAGAAAATAGCCAAAGAGTGGCTGCCCATGCATTTTTTTCAGAGAGACAGGAAGCTGTTATGATTTCTCAGAAACATACATATTAGTAAATAAAGTACTCTCAGTATGGGTGAGCCATGTGGCAAGCTCAGTTAGTGCTCTGCAAAGAGGAAAGACCACGACTGAAACAAGTTCATCTAGAGAACAAAACCCAGTAAAGATCAATTCTCTCTCTCATTGAGAGAAGAAAGGATTCACTGAGAAAGTATTTTAATAGCTTCCCGGAGAAATGCCTCCTAACAAGGAGATATTGTAGGAGAGTTCCTCACTTTGCTACGTCTGAACTATTTTAGCATCTCTAAGTATAAAATATTAAGTAATCATAAATATGGTTACATGCTTTAACCAAAACGATGACAGGTTGCCATAATAATCAACATAAAATCAAAGAAATGTCTTTGTCACTGTCCCTAAAGAATACACATCTAATTATGCATAAAGAACCCAATTCCTGGGTCAACTAGAGATGGTTACACTAGTCTAAAGAGGAACACTGGGGTGCTTGGGTGGCTCAGTCAGATAAGGGACTCTTGGTTCTGGCTCAAGTCATGATCTCAGGGTCCCAGGATCAAGCTCCACATCAGGCTCCACATTCAACAGGGAGTCTGCTTGAGATTTATTCGCATTCATTCTCTCTCTCTCTCTCTCTCTCTCTCCCTCTCCCTTCCTCTCCCCCCCCCCCACTTGCTCACTCTCTAAAATAAATAAATCAAAAATAAATAAAGTGAGAAACACTGTATGGGGCTGAGCTCAATATATCAAGTAGCTGGCTTAATAAGGAAGAGCCTAGCCGGCCACTCACATACAGGCAAGGCAACAGTGCAGGTACCACAAGACAAACAAAGGGCTCCTTTCTGGCCTCATCAGGCAGCAGTCCAAGCACTATGCTGGGTGCCCCCAGCAGGATATGCTGCTGAGCTATATATGTTCTTATGGGGTTTCCAGAGGGCAGGGAAGCTAGGACCCCTCTAGAAGAGCTGCAGTGCTACAAGGGGAATGTGAGAAAAAATTAGAATTTAAAAGTTTCTATTTATTTTATTATCCTCACCACCATGTAAGGCAGAATCATTGACCTCATTTCCAGCATATTTCTCTTAACCTACCTGTAGGATCGAGCAGATACACAAAGAGGAGTAAGAAGGCCCAAGAACCAAAGATAATAATTCAGGCCTAAAGAAAAGGAGGCCAAGAATGTTCAAGAATGTTCACCAAAAGGAAAAACTTTAATAACAAGTGTGCTATACTTCCCTGGGCAACAATCTGGTGACTATCAAAGACAAATATTTAACCAGGCATTTTGGGGAGACAGCAGACCTTGAACAAGACAATCCCTGGACCACCCTTGAGACTACAGTCTAACAGCAAACATAAAATTCACAGTCTGTGTAAACATAGTTGATGAAAAAATATTCATCTAACTAAAAAACATACGTATATTAACATATAGTGTATTATTAGTTTCAAAGGTAGAATTCAGTGACTCATCAGTCTTATATAATAACCAGTGCTTATCATATCATGTGCTCTCCTTAATATCCATCACTAAGTTACTCCACAACCCCCAGTTTGTTCCCTCTGTTTAAGAGTCTGTTATGGTTTTTCTCCTCTGATTTCGTCTGGTTTTATTTTTCCCTTCCTTCCCCTACGATCCTGTTTTAACTGCCACATATGAATGAGATCATATAAAACTTTCTCTGATTGATTTATTTTGCTTAGCATAACATCCTTTAGTTCCATCCAAGTCCTGGCAAATGGCAAGATACCAATTTTTTTGATGGCTGAGTAGTATTCCATTGTATGTATAAACACCACGTTTTCTTTACCCATTCATCTGTCAATGGACATCCAGGCTCTTTCCTTAACTTGGCTATTGTGGACATTGCTACTGTAAACATTGGGGTGCACATACCTCTTTGAATTGCTACGTTTGTATCTTTGAGGTAAATACCTACTAGTACAATTGCTGGGTCCTAGGGCAGCTCTATTTTCAACTTTTCAAGGAGCCTCCAAACTGTTTTCCAGAGTGACTGCACCAGTTTGCATTCCCACCAAGTGTGTAAGAGAGTTCCCATTTCTCTGCATCCTCACCAACATCTGTCATTTCCAGAGTGGTTAATTTTAGCCATTCTGACTGGTGTGAAGTGGTATCTCATTGTGGTTTGGTTTGTATTTCCTGGATGCTGATGCTGAGATATGTTAAGCATTTCTTCATGTGTCTGTTAACCATCTGTATGTCTTCTTTGGAAAAATGTCTGTTCATGTCTTCAGCCCATTTCCTGACTAGATTTTTTGTTCTTTAGGAATTGAGTTTGATAAGTTATTTATAGATTTTGGATACTAGCCCTTTTCTGATAAGACATTTGCAAATCTCTTCTCCAATTCTGTCGGCTATCTTTTGGGTTTTTTTTCAACTGTTTCCTTTGCTGTGCAAAAGCTTTTTATCTTGATGAAGTCCCAATAGTTCATTTTTGCCTTTGTTTCCCTTGCCTTTGGAGACCTTCCCTTGCCTTTGGTCTATCAGGAATGAAAAGTCAGGAATATTATGGCTTCATGCTAACTGTTCTAAGTACCTGTGAAGGGGCACAAGACCCCCAGCCAGGACCCCACTACCCTCAGTCCCTTCAAGTCACTGTCCCAGTTCAAGGATCTACTGGAGCTTCAGACTAGCTTTCCTAGGATATAATAATGTGCCCTCACTGCCCTACTACCAATGTATCCAACTTTGTCTCTCACTCCGCCCTACAAAGGGCTTCCCTTCCAGCCAGGGAAAGCTCTCCCAAGCAAGTCTTGATCATTTTTTTTTTTTTTTTAAGATTTTTTATTTATTTGACAGAGAGAAACACAGTGAGAGAGGGAACACAAGCAGAGGGAATGGTAGCGGGAGAAGCAGGCTTCCTGCAGAGCAGGGAGCCCGATGCGGGGCTCGATCCCAGGACCCTGGGATCATGACCTGGGCCGAAGGCAGACGCTTAACGACTGAGCCACCCAGGCGCCCCAAGTCTTGATCATTTTCATTCTTGGAGTCAAGTGGACTGGAATTTCATCATCAATTCCAATACACACTCTTGAAGCGACTTCTGTTTTAAACAAAAGCAAAAAAAAAAAAAAAACTCCTTTGTAAATCAATAAAGATTAACTGCTTTAACTGTGTGTTGTTCAACATTTAACAGAGCGACTATCCAATGATACTTAGTTTTCTTACCAGCTGGCTTTTCCATGTACATCTCTTCTCAGCCGTCTTCCTTCCAGCATGGAATTACCACTTCCCACCATCTATTCCACATAATCCACAAAAAGCCTGAGCTCTCCTGTAAGATATATGCCCTGGCAAAGTCTTTCTTCATTATACCGATTCTTCAGCCCTTATCTCAGAACCCCAGAATGTACACACAGTGAGTTCTCAGTAACTGCTTGTTTGATTTTAATTGGTGTATATGGGGAAAACTGGTGGAAAAGCTGCAGGATAGTAACAGCTACCTGTTACACTAACTGTAAAAGAAGGATTTAGACATCTTAATAAATGATCTACACTTGGGTGACCTTTAGTCATGCTTTTCCAAATAACCCAAGAGTGAAGCATCCCTTTTGCTAAATTACAAGAGTAAAGAACTATTAGCATAATTATCCCATAACAAATGCCAGAAATAAGTTATTATCTTAATTTTATGGACACTTTCCAAAATATATGCTCTAGCCATGCAAAAAAAAAAAAGAAAGAAAGTATCAATATTGCTTAGATTTTACTAATCCATGAGCCCCTGGGAAAAAAAAGCCCTGAGTTTATCCTATAATGGCAAGTGGCCACCTTTTTTGTGAAGATGAAAGAAATTCAATTTCTCTAGACACTTTTTTCCTCTGCTACCAGTGAGCTCCAGGGACTGGTAAACTCCTAAAGGAAAACCATAAAAAAACCATAATCCAGAGAAAACAAAATCCAGCTAGTTAAACTATCACCAATAAGAAGCATAAACAGGAACAATTTTCAATTGCTTGGAATCAAAAGCTCAATTTTAAAAAGCTTCAAAACAAGAGTTTACTGTTTCCTGGACATCTGCAGTTGAAAATACACACACACACACAGACACACACACACACACACACACACACACACTCTCTCTCCTGGAAACTGCTATGGTTTACTTCATACTGAGTGATTTCCAGGTGTGAAAGGAGAAACTGGAACAGAACAAAAAAAAATGAAATGACCATAAACTAAAATTTTTTCAGGGCCACATTTACATACACCTTTCCGGTAACTCTGCACATAAATGTAGTATGTGGCACTATGTGCTACTTATTTGAGAGAAACCTTATGCTGGGGACAGCTTCGGGTAGATTTACCTCTGATAAGTTCCATACAAGATTTCTAGCTCACAGACCCTTGGGAGAAGGGCCTGGCTTCGTATTACTTGTCATTGTCCTTCTTTCTGGAGCAGCAAGCAGAGTAAGAGCCTTTGATGGTGAGTGCCATAGCTTTAGGAGCAGAACTGCCAGGCAGCTGTGTATGCTTCCCAGACTGTGGAACAAGCAATAAAAAGAAAAAAGCAAGAAGAAAATTGCCAACTTCTTGCAACATGGAGCCATAACTGTAAGAGCCAAGCTGGTCATTTTTCCACCGAGCCAGCCCCAAGGTTGGTGTCTGACTGACATCAGTGTGAAGAATGACATCAGAGAGTCTCCAATCACCTGCTTGACTGACAGCCTTGCTCAAAAATGGCCTGGAAGCCAGAGACACAAGAAAAGAGGTGGAGGGGTGAGGAAATAATTTTGTTCAAAAGGCCCTCACTATTTGTCAAATAGACCACTAGGTTCAACCAACTGAATCAAGCCAGAGTTGCAGAAAAAGATGAAGAAAAATAAAAGTATTTTCAGAAGGAAAAATAAGACTAGCAAATTTAGGTTTAAGTGTATCTGCTAAAGTTCCTAATCTATAAGCCAGACAAACTGACTTTACCTGGCGTTACAGACTAAATGTTTCTGGCCCTCCAAAATTCATATGTTGCAGTCCTAATCCCCAGTGTGTATGTATTTAAAGGAAGTAATCAAGGTTAAATGAGGTTAAATGGGTAGAGCCCTGGTTCAATAAGATTAGTGTCTTTACAAGAAGGGACACCAGAGAGCAAGCTTGCCCTCTCCCATGTACAAATGCAGAGGAAAAGACCATGTGAAGCCAAAGGAACCATCCACAAGACAGGAAAGAAGTTCTTACCAAAAACCAAATCCTAACAGAACCTTGTTCTTGGGACTTCCCAGCCTCTAGAACTGCGAGAAAATAAATTTAAGCCATGCAGTTTATAGCATTTTATTATGGCAGTCCAAGCAGACAAATTCCAGCCAAAGGAAATAATAGGCTCACAGAATTGACTAGAAGATGGAGAACGAGCCCAGAAACTGGCAGGATGTAAGTCAGCTCCAGAGAAAGAGGAATCAGGAATGGAGCACTGGTCAGGATGCCACTGCTGGGATAAGGAATTCCAACTGTTTCTAAGTCCCAGGAGGATGTATCCAGTTATCTAAACCTGAGTCATGTGTAGCTTCTGGTTATACCAAGAGGGAGAGAAAGTATCTTGTCCTCCTCACTTCCATAATGGCCTGCTGACATATGTATCATTCCAAAACATCACAGGGAGGGCCAGGTCTGGACTCAAAAGGAATTCAGGATGTTTCTATGAAGCAACAATGGATGCTGGCTAGTCTAAGAATTTTTATGGCTATAGATTCAGAGATAGTGACTCCTGGAGATCTCCCCCCACCCACCGCCCACTGGTAGAGCTACAGGGTCAACCTTCTCTATAGGTCTATACGTTGCCTATCTCTAACTTTCTGAGTGAGGACCACATCATACTTGGAGATCCTTGATCAAAATGTTGCTAAAAAGAAATGTTATTGACTACTATATACTATCATTCACTCATCAGCTCCATGGTCCCAGCATATCAAAATACCTTCTGATCACACAATTACAATGTTTATTGAACAATATATCACTGTTTTTGCGAGGAGTTTTATCCACAGGGCTTCCTCCCCCCCCCCCCCCCCCACTGAGAGATGGAGACAGAAAAAGACATAGGCACAGGGCAATATAAACAGGTCTATAGCTGGACAGAGACACAAAGAGATTTAGCAGGAAGAAACTCAAGACAAAGAGAAAAGAGAGCCTAAGCAGATAGAAATAACTGGAAGAGAACAAAAGTGGTTGAAATAGGCATAACAACTCACCTAGAAAGTTATGAGTGACTGTTTCCTTTGCTGTGCAAAAGCATTTTATCTTAAGTCCCAAAAGTTCATCATTGCCCCCACCCTTTTTTTTTTTTTTTTTTTTTTACACACCAAAGGAAACAATCAACAAAACTAAGAGGCAATCCACAGAATGGAAGATATTGGAAATGACATTTCAAATAAAGGACTGATATCTAAGATCTAGAAAGAAATTCACAAACTCAACACCTGAAGAACAAATAATCCAGTCAAAAAATGGGCAAAAGACAAGAACAGACACTTCTCCAAAGACGACATACAAATAAATGGCTGACACATGACAAAATGTTTAACTAACATCACTAGCCATCAGAGAAATACAAATCAAAACCACAGTGAGATATGATCTTACACCAGCTAGAATGGCCAAAGTTAACAAGATAGGAAACAAGTGTTATCAAGGCTGTGGAGAAAGGGGAACCCTCTTACACCATTGATGGGAATGCAAGCTGGTACAGCCACACTGGAAAACAGTATGGAGTTTCCTCAAAAACTTGAAAATAGAGATACCCTACAACCCAACAATTGCACTACTAGGTATTTACCCAAAGATACAGATGTAGTAAAAAGAAGGGGTACATGCACCCCAATGTTCATAGCAGCAATGTACACAATAGCCAAATTGTGGAAGGAACCAAGATACCCTTCAACAGATGAATGGATAAAGAAGCTCATATATACAATGGAATATTACTCAGCCATCAGAAAGGATGAATACCCACCATTTGCATCAACATGGATGGAACTGGAGGGGATTATGCTAATTAAAATAAGTCAAGCAGAGATAGACAATTATCATATGGTTTCACTCATACATGGAACATAAGGAATAGAACGGAGGACCATAGGGGAAGGGAGGGAAAATTGAATGGGAAGAAATCAGAGGGAGACAAACCATAAGAGACTCTGGACTCTGGGAACCAAACTGAGGGTTACAGGAGGGAAGGAGGTGGGGATGGGGTAACCAGGTGATGGGTATTAAGGAGAGCATGTGTTGGGATGAGCACTAGGTCTTATACACAACTAATGAATCATTGAACACTACAACAAAAACTTATGTACAATATGCTAACTGAACATAATTTAAAAAAGAAAGTTATGAATGAACAATGCTTCTAGAAAACAAAGAGGGCTCTACTTGAACTTTCTCAGACACACTAGGCTCTAAATCTCAAGAGTCTGAGAGATTTGAGCCATTATTTCCTCCACACTCCTGCCATTCTCCCCATGGCCCCAAATGCCATTCAACCAAGAGTATGGTAGTGGAGAGGAGACAGAAGATCAAGGCTTTGCTAAGTAATGCCCTGTATCAGATATCAAACTGTTTGATGGCCAGAGCCTGATTTTCTATGATAAAGAACACAAATAGACAAACAAGACCGGAATGTCAGGTTCTGACCCTCTGCTGAACAAGTTCCTAAGAAACATTTTGTTCCAGGGTTTTTCCTGCTAGATTATGTGAGTTGTTTTGTAGGGTCTTTCTGCCCAAAAAAACCACAGCTTATTTACTCTTTAAAATAGTCTGTGAAGTCAAAAGCACAACACTGAGAAATAAAGTAATAAAGTAGTAGAGATTGAGTTCCCATCCTCTAAAACCTTTGAAACAGGAAAACCTACAAACTACATAAGCAGAAAACAACCAGAGTGTAAATTAGCCACACATGAGCCAGTAGGACATTAGTATGAACTAGCTGCACCAATGCCCATGCACATGGAATGGCCTGGCTAGAGGTCTTAACTGTGCCACTTGTCCTCACCTGTTACATCTATTGTGTTCAGTTAAGGCAAAAAAAGTTTTAATTTAAAAGCTTAAAAGTGTGATATAAAGTTACAAGACAGGTTTTCACCCATGAATCTGAATTCTGAAAGGAATACCAAATTATTTTGAGTAATATTGGTATCCTATGCCTCTCAAGGTAAATACATTTTACTGGAAAAAAAATATTCTTTCACATGTATAAGAAGTAACACCCGTTATATTACCAATCTTTTTATAATCCTTTATGGGTTTGTTTGTTTTTCTTAAAACCCTACAGAGTTTCCCTCACATCCACTTCACTGGGTACCACTGACATTTAAGAAGCTGAGTGACTCCCATGGCTCCCAGGGCCAGTAAATAGAGGTGGGAGTGGAAACAGGTGTCCGCTCCGCATTCAGGGCTCCTTCCTCTAAGCTGCACTGCCTCATGGGTCTTCTCTGGAGAGCACCAAATGCCCATACCCCAAGGAGTTTCAGAGGTACCAAAAAAGCTGAAGAGGAAAGCATGACAGACTCCACACTTACGAATTACTATGCTGGAAGGTTCACCAAAATCTCTTTCGATAATTAAGAGGTTATTTTTAAAGTATGACAGTCAAACATTTTATGTTTTGGGAGAGGAAAGAAGCTAATCTATCCCTTCCCTAAGATCTTTAAAGAGTGTGATAATAGTTAACATTTGTTGAGAAATTACTATTGCCAAACATTGCTCCAAGGTCTAATAAGTTATTAGTTCATTCAATTCCTGAAACAACTTTACACTGTAAATATAGTCTTCTTTCAGTTTTATAGAGGAGGAAACAGAAATATTAAAGAGTTTAAGCAACATTCCCGCGATCACACAGTTAGGAGATGAAGACATAGCTCAGTGAGATCAAATTGGTTCAGGGTCTTTTTTCCAGCATTTCTAGAATGTTTTTGCCTCCTCTTCCTCCAGACATTCTCCAGTTTTTCTATCTCCCTTTCAAATTCCACCTCCCCTTCATAAAACTACCTTCCATGATCACAGCCTCTTTCCAGATCTTTGAGGAATTGCTTCAAATACCAAAAGCTAGAACTAGATGTTCTGTCCATCCCACTTAAGAGATGTGCACTCTACCCAAAACCACACCAGAGGGCATAGGAAGAGGGAACAAGATAAAAATTATACATAATGTCCCCACCCTTTTAGGTTTGATCTTTTCAAAGAGCTCCTTTTAAAAATAAAGGTTTTTGGGTTTTTGTTGTTGTTTTACTGTCCTCAGGGGGAAGAAAGGAAGTTATTCTCTTTGTTCGTAAGGATCTCATGTTGAATTATCCTTTATTAGCCACAACTGGACAGCAATCCTACATTGCCAATGGTCATGATGTACAATTCAACAGGGATCACATCAAAAAACACTTGATTTGCTTGCTCACAATTATTATAACCATTCTAAAATACTTCTCAAATGAGGTAATATGCCACTTGACTAGCAGTCTCTTCAACAGGATTTCTCATTATACAGTGATATCAAGGACCAAATATTAAAAACAATTTTGAACCAGATTTTCAGTTGTAGCAGTAAGATTCTCATTGACCCTACTTTCTGTGACTGGCATCAGAAGCTCATTCTGGGGTTGGCAAACTCTTGATAATTTCTCAGGAGATCAGACCCTTACCCTCAGCCTTGTCAGTTCTCTATGCCCAAGTTCAGAAGCTAATTGCTGAACTGATGACCTTCAGGAAAGGCTCACCATCTTCTGCATTCTCCTGCTGCCATTTGTCTCTACAAACTCATTTCAGTCAGAAGACTTCACAAATTCCCTGTGACATAGTAAAGCAATTCTTGGACAGAATGGCTTATAGACGACAGACTGTATAGAAAATAGATTTTTGATTCCTACTTTTAAGATCCATAAAAATTTCCTATTTTTTTTAAATTTTTATTAACATATAATGTATTATTTGCCCCAGGGTACATGTCTGTGAATCGTCAGGCTTACACATTTCACAGCACTTAACATAGCACATACCCTCCCCAATGTCCACACCCCAGCCACCCCATCCCTACCCCCCTGCCTCCCAGCCACCCTTAGTTCGTTTCATGAGTCTAGGAGTCTCTTATGGTTTGTCTCCCTCCCCATCCCTTCCTCATTTCACTCCCCCACCCACCCACAAACCCCTGCCTTGTCTCTCAAATTCTTCATATCAGAGAGATCATGTGATAATTGTCTTTCTCTGACTGACTTATTTCGCTTAGCATAATACCCTCCAGTTCCATCCACATTGTTGCAAATGGCCAGATTTCATTTCTCTTGATGGCTGCATAGTATTCCATTGTATATATATACACATATCTTCTTTATCCATTCATCTATTGATGGACATCTAGGGTCTTTCCATAGTTTGGCTATTGTAGACATTGCTTCTATAAACATTCGGGTGCACGTGCCCATTTGGATCACAACATTTGTATCTTTAGGGTCAATACCCAGTAGTGCGATTGCTGGGTCGTAGGGTAGCTCTATTTTCAACTTTTTGAGGAACCTCCATACTGTTTTCCAGAGTGGCTGTACCAGCTTGCATTCCCACCAACAGCGTTAGGAGGGTTCCCCTTTCTCCGCATCCTCGCCGCCAACATCTTTCATTTCCTGACTTGCTAATTTTAGCCATTCTGACTGGTGTGAGGTGGTATCTCACTATGGTTTTGATTTGT
>CM053606.1:128596050-128643278 GCA_028646535.1 Procyon lotor | reverse complement strand
GTTGCTGCGGCTAAGGTCGAAGAGATTGCTGCCTGTGTTCTCCTCCAGGATTTTTGATGGAGTCCTGTCTTACACTGAGATCTTTGATGCATTTTGAGTCTATTTTTGTGTGAGGTGTAAGGAAATGCTCCAGTTTCATTCTTCTACATATGGATGTCCAGTTTTCCCAACACCATTTGTTGAAGAGACTGTCTTTTTTCCGCTGGATATTCTTTCCTGCCTTGTTGAAGATCAGTTGACCATAGAGTTGGGGATCCATTTCTGGGTTTTCTATTCTGTTCCATTGATCTATGTGTCTATTTTTGTGCCAGTACCACACTGTCTTAATTATTATAGCTTTGTAATAGAGTTCGAAGTCAGGAATTGTGATGCCGCCGACTTTGGTTTTCTTTTTCAACATTCCTCTGGCTATTCGTGGTCTTTTCTGTAGTATTTTAAGGCTAAATATCCACTGAATTCTGCCTGCTTCAGCCAAATTTCCCCAGGTTCTGCAGACCCTCAGAGGACATTCATAAGAGGCTGAATGGTACCAAACCCCCAGGCAAGTACTGAAGTTCTTCCTATAGAACAAAAGACACACTCCCACCATGATTCCTCAAGATGGAATAAGATGGAAATAGGCTTCCACGAGGCTACATAACCACGCCATGTTTAGAATCTTTCCAACTAAAAATCCAGAGATGAAGTTATGTTACTAAAGAATAACATCTAAATGTGACATTTTTAAAGTCTCAACTGAACTGTAAGCATCTCGGAATCTCTCTGCAAGCTGCGTAAAATCCTTTCGGTCTCAGTCTCCCACATGCAGGAATCAGCTCACAAAAGGTACAGTAGACCCCATTTACCCATGGGGGATACATTCCAAGACCCCCCAGTAGATGCCTGAAACCACAGATCATACCAAACCCCATATATGTTTTTTCCTCTACATACACATGTAGAATGAAGTTCAATTTGTAAGTTAGGCAGACTAAGAGTTTAATAGAACAATTATGATATGCTGTAATAAAAGTTATGTGAATGTGGTCACTCTCAAAATATCTTCTTTTACAGTACTCACCCTCATTGTGATGGGAGATAAAATGCCTATGTGAGGAGATGAAGGGAGGTGAATGACATAGGCCCTGTGACGCAGAGTTAAGCTACTATCGACCTTCCAATGATTCAGAAAGACAGAGTATCGGCTTCCAGACAGCAAGTGACCGCAAGGGAACCAAAACTGCAGGATGCGAAACCACAGATGAGTAGGGACAACTGTACTTGTGGCTCGATGCCACAAGAATCTAAAGTTCACATGAAGGTCTCTTTTCCCCCTGGTTCTTACCTTTTCTTTATTTTCTTCCCACCCACCTGCCCACCATCACCACCCAGACACACTTCTCACATTCCAAGTCTCTGGCCTTTTCCCTCCTGGACAGTCTAATCATCATGATTTATACAGAAGCTGGTGTGTGACAGAAACTCAAGAACCCTATGCCCCTAAGAATCAAGTCACGCTGACTTCACTATAATGTCATCATAGACATGAACAGAAAGCCTTCAAGCTGCTGTCCTTTTATTTCCCCTCTAATCCTCCAAAGATCCCCCCAGCTTCTCAGAGGCATTTTGACAGTTCCACAGAAAACTATTCACCAAGAAATAAAGAAACTATGAAGGCATACCATCCCTTGCTTCTATCTGGAGTACTTCTTACAGTTTCTCCTATGTTTCATCTAATGGAAAAAAAAAAAAAAGTACTATGGCTTAAGAAAAAGTTTGAGAACATCTTATACTCCAGTTTTCTGATTTTATAGATGAATAAACGGAGGCCAGAGGAGACAAAGAGGATTAAAGTAGAAAGTTTTTTGGGATCTATAGAGCAAGATCACATAACCAAAGCCTTATAAAGATGATAAATGGTCTTGGGTTAGATGATAAATGGTCTATTTCATAGACCTTTACAGCCTTAAGTTGCAGGGCATATAGAGGTCTTTGGGGGTCTCTTTGTCCCCCTGTGAATATACTGCCTTCAAGGGAGCCCCCTCAATGCAGCCAGATACTGAACTGACTATTGTGGAAAGCCTTGGTATGTTCCGCAGAGCTCCAGCTTCAGAAGGAAATCCAACAAATCCTCATAATAGGAAAGGACTAAAAATGGACGATGGAGTATTTTTATAGTAATGAGAAAAAGAATGAGGATAAAAAGATCTTCAGAATGTAAAGACTGTTGCTCTGGGCTTTGACGGGCCTTCCCATCCTCATCCTGGCCAGTGACCTCCACTGCCTTCCACCCCCAGCACTGACCTGGACACAGAGACCTGGGGGGTATCTCTGGGTGAATTTACTCCCCTGCCCCAGCCAGGCTACCGTGTGTTGATCCAGCAGCTAGCAGGCACATGTGTGTGTGGATGCAGAGTCACAGGACAGGATCCCTGCGAGTGTGGGTGAGGCTACGCTAGGCCAGACAGTGAGATATTCAAGAGTAAAGTAAACATTACAACAAGTCAAGAGAAAGACAACAAAAGGGAAGCATATTTTAGTACCTTTAACACCACTTTTTTTCCTGTTATTTGAACAAGGGATTGGTTATGGCTTAACTAAGTCTTCCTCAGTTTATATGCTGAAGCCCTAACTCCCAGTACCTTCAGACTGGGGCTATATTTGGAGAAAAGGTCTTTAAACAGGTAATTAAGTTCAAATTAAGTCCTTAAGGTGATTATTAACCCAATATGAGTGGTAGCTTTATAAGAGGACATTGGCCATACAGAGAGATATCAGGGCTATACACACATAGAAGACTGACCATATGAAGACAAAAGGAGAGAGATAGAGAAGGCAACCATCTGCAAGCCAAGGAGAGAGGCCTTGATAGAAACCAACCCTTCTCACACCTTAATCTTAGACTTCCAGTCTCCAGAACTGTGCAAGAAACAATTTGTTGTTTAAGCCACCGAGTCCGTGGTACTTTGTTATGACAGCTCTTGCAAACCCTGAAAATTGTGTAGCCAGTTCTGACTTTTTAATAGATAAATTAGACCCTGTTTGGGGATGATTTTAACCCAGAACTAGATAGGGAAGAGATTCTAAGAAATGTAACTCCCAGTTTATCCAAGCTGGCAACCCAGCACAGAAAAGCAGAAAGATTCCTGGAAAGGCAAATACATATTCTTCTATGCCATGACAACGGTATATGTAGAATGCCGAATGCACATTTAATATCTCCCTGGACACAGAAGCAAGTATGCAAGTAGATCTATGTAGACATATGTATTGCTGAACTAAATTTCAGTTTTCCTGTAGATCAAGGTGTAGAACCTGGCAAAGAACCTAAACACTGTCATAAGTGTCCTTAATTGAAACTGCATTTTAATATTTTCCAATTGAGTCTTACCAAAAAAGTAAATAAAAATAACTTTTCCTTGCTCTAAAACCGCGAACCTTGTGAACCTACACAGGCCTTGACACATGCTCCTTGTCACCAGGGTATATGAAGCATCCAGGACATCTTAGGTACAAATGCTTATTCATTCCTTTTATTTTATTGTTAAACTTTGTTTTCACATCCTCAACAAGATCGTACATTCTATAGCTATGCTGTAAGTTTAGTTTCAGTTGTTGTTGGAAGTACTGTATTAGAAATTAAACATTTTTAGTACTTAAGAATGAGGGAAAAAAGTATCTCCAAGTTATAGTCCTACTAAAAACATAAAACCAGGATAATATATAATTATTATCACACACACATACATACATACATATATATACATGAAATATCTCTAGAAAGCCATGGGGAGGGGAAATTGGGGCCTGGTAGAAAAGGGTGGGAGACTTTATCAACCTCTTTGTATCTTTGGATTTGAATCACCTAAATGTATTCCCAGATTGAAAAATGATTTCGTTTAAAGAAGTCCAAGTTTCAAAATTGCCTTTTTTTTTTTTTTTTTAAGTATCTGACTCTTAAAAGTCTGTAATTTGTTTTCCCTTTACTCTCCGTGGGTACCTCAGCCCCTTCCTTGAGGAAAAGAACGATTTGTCCCTCCATTTGATTTTATGATAAACTTGCTGCTGGCTTTAAGTTCAACTGCCCAAGTTCATACTCTCCAATAAAGCCGAGCAAAGAAGATAGCTGCTTCCTGAGCTTTTAAGACACTCAGCTTTCACAACTCTGGCTCCCTCACATCCTCTAACCTAAGGTTGCCAGATCCTTCCTTCAGTGCCCTAGCCAAATGCACCGAGGTCCCACAGTGGTCGTGCAGAAACCATTCTTTCAAGGAAAATAATTAGGGCCAGTGCTTCATGTCCTTCTGATGCCCACTCAGAATGTATCCCAGGTCAAGTTAAAACTTCCTTCAGTTAATCACATCCCAAGAGCAACGGAGATCTAAAATTTATCATCTCTCACCAAATATAGCAGCTTAAAGTATACTATTCTCACTTAAAATAGATGAATTACATTCGATACTTCACGTTCCTATAACTTTTCATGGGTAAGGAGGTGGGAATAAGTACTGGGAATCTCACCCTGCAGTGCCCCCTACTGGTCATTTTAAGAAGAGGTTGAGGACACGGAGGGAACGGTAGTGACTTTCTAAATGGTGCTGGGAGAATAACTCTGTGGTAGGATTGGGGCGTTTTTCTCCTCTCAACATACCCTACAAATTGTTATCATTTTGTTACCTACACCATCCTGGTTACAAGCTTACAGCGAATACCTATGGGTCACATTGGTGATGACCCAGTGTCAGAAAGGAGAGAACTTTAAACTACAATGAGAATATAGAAGAGAACCTCTCTAGTGAGGGGAGCAGAGTGCCTTAAATCTTAAGAGATGCCCCATCCTGGCCCCCAACCCAGACCGGGTGGCCACAGTAGGACATAATGTCGGTCTCATCTGCCCAGAACTCTATACTGAAATTCTCCTTGGATTTTGTTCCTCTCATGAATTTTCTTTCTCTATCAACATGCAAACAACTCTGCGAGGCTTAAATGCACTGGTTTTACATTTCCTTTAGTGTGATTTCCTTGAGTCAGATTGGCTTTGACTAACAAATTGGTTTGGGGTTAATTGAGACTGAAAAGTTTAAAGACTTGCATTAAGGAGTCTGGAGCATGTTCAAGAAGAGGTCTGGAGGCCTCGGGGTATCCAGGGGCAGCAGGAGGGCCCTGAAGGAATTCTGTTTACAGCCCCATCTTTGTGAGGACTTAAACTTACCCTGGTGAAGCAAGGCGTTCAGATAGGACTACTCCCATCTCCAAGTGTGGGCCATGCCCCAATGCTCAGAAGACAGACACCAAGGCTGTCCCCACAGGACTGCAAGGAGGTGACCAAGAAATGGTTTTTCCAGAGGGAGCTCATCACCCACCTCCTGACAATATAAAAAGCAATGTATTCTTTAGAAGAGGATAAGACTAGGAGGTGCTAGAGATTTTCTTGTAAGAGAGTTGGTACTCCAAAAGTCCTCATCATGAACGAGGAGGCGGGGCATGCCCTGGACCCCTCCCTTACACCAAGTGAGGAATTCTCCCTAAGAACTTAAGAGTTTGTCACTTATTCCCGGGAGACTATAGAGCTGACACCTGACCTCTCCCTCACTTGTTAAAGGTGAGAGACCAGCTGGAATATCCTGCCTGGTGAAAAGAGGAAGGACAACAAAGGGAAGAGCCAGCCTTTCTAGGGTTTCATGAGGCAAAGATGTTCAGGAGTTTCCTGTTGGGGAGAAGACTTGGGTGACCTTAACTAGATCCACTAGGTGATCCCAACAGAGGGACGTCACAGGGAGTCAAGAGCTGAGGAGAGTCACAAACGTCCATATGCATAGCCACTGCCCATAGCAAGGGAGCTGCAGGTGGTCAAATGCTGTGACTGGAATCCCTGAAAATTCACTGAAAGCCTCCCTCTCCCTACGAGTCAGCATCAGTGCTGCGGCATCCAACCCACCCAAGCACCCCAACGCCAGATTACAACTGTTCTGTCAAGTAAGACCTTCCAGCCCTTTCTCCTTCCCTCCCACTGCCACCTGGGGCAGTAGAGGAAGTGCTGAAGTAAGAGAACCAGGAGAGAATAGAGGAGCCGGCCAAGTCCTCCCTTTCTCTCCACACAGGCTTCCAACCCAAAGAGCTCGAGGTGGAGGGAAGGGAAAACTTGACTTTAACAGGATTCTGTAATGACCAGGATCATTCCTCTAGCTATTAGAAGATAAGGAAGACAGACACAGGTTCAGGTGCCAGAGGTCCCCCTGCAGTTGGGGTAACAATGCTGGCAGGCACTCTGTGTTTTTCCCCCTCCACTTAGAAGACGAAAACCTGAGGCCCCTCAGGGTATCTCATGTAATCTTCCAGTCTAAGAAACAAGAGTTGGGGAGGATAACAAGTAGTACAGAAGAGCACTTTACAAACCACACTCACACACGTACCTACTTCATTTAATTCCCAACATCCTCTCCATTTAAAGGGGAGAAAACCAAGGCTCTGAGAAATAACTTACCCTGGGAGCAAGCACGCCATGAGGTGAATTGGAACCCAGCCTATCTGACCCCGGGGCACTGACTCGGGGTACCACTTGTAAAACTCAGCTTTTTAGATTTTCTGGAAAAATTCTGGAAATTTCAGTGGATACAAAAGATTTGGTGCTTTACTCCCTAGCTACTGACCTAGAAATGTAATCGACTAGCTAAGTATTAGAGGCAGAGCCTACCAGCCAATAAAATGTCCCTTCGAGACAACCATAAAAATACTGATTTTCCTGTGCCTTCTTGAATTCCTTAAAACACTCTTGGGACTTGATCATCTTCAGTTCCTCACAGACAACTGGAAGGTCCATCTACTTTGTCAAGCTCTGGACCCTCCCAATCATTTCAAGGCTCCGCAGGGCCTGCTCCTCCATTTCACCACAGACACACAGGACTTCAGTGCGCTGTGTTCACCTCAACCCACAGTAAGCTCCGGTCCTTCCTCAGAGCTGAAATAGGGCTTTTGTCACACTAACAAATCCCAACACATGTTATTTCCCTAGCAAATACTTCAATGCTACAAATGATTTTTAATTACTTATGTCTGGGATTCAGCACTCACATTTTCTCAAACAGCATGGCAGATTTTATTAATTCAGATTATTGGCCAGCTCACCCTTCTCTTTCTTCAAGAATAAGGAAGAGGAAGTAAAGGACAGAAAAAAGAAAAAAAGGAAAAAAAAGTAGAAACAGCCCAAGACAAAAATTTCGAGGCAGGAAGGTTTAACACTCATCCATTCTCCTGAGGTAACAAAGCTCAGGGGAATGGAACAGCAGCTTTGCAAGCAGCTCCTTGCCCCTCACACACAAGAGAAACTAACCTTCACTTCCTGGCAGCCCCTTGCTTCACGGCCAGGAGTTTCACCTCTCCTCATTCCCTCATCACAGCAGCCACTCCAGATACGGCCGCTTCCTTCTTACTTACGCCAACTTCTTGAGTTCTTAGCGGAAAACTAAAGACTCACAACGTGCTTATGGCCAAGGTACCTTCTGGTCCAAGAGGGGAGCCCAGAAATCCATCTGCAACTTTAAAACTGCCATGGGGTCGGGGAAACGGAGAGGCAGGGTTCATTGACGTTGCCTCCACCCCTGCCTTTCCACCGGCGACCCTCAGAAAACAGTCAAGAGTTCCAGCCCCGGCTTTGCTTAGGCCTCAGATAAGCCTCCAAAGGGCCAGAGTTTGGGCTGGTGGGCTTGTCTGCCATATCCACAGTTCGGAACCTGGGTCTAGGCATTTCCCTCCTGTTGGCTCCAAAAAGCAAACCCCAGACTTGCTCACTTTCTAGAGCTCTCACTTCTGCCCTCCCAGAGCCTGGTTTCTTTCCCTCAGCATCAGGGTTCTGAACCTTGGCCCAGTACCCTTCTCTCACTCTTGCCTCACTTACTATAAACCTCGCCTCTATCCCTGGCTTCTACCCCTCCAAGTTTAGCACTTACCCATGCTCTCCTGGCATTCGAGCCTCAGCCTCCTCAACCATGATCTCCAGGTCAGTTCCCTGACCGAGCTCCAGCACCACAGAAGAGCTACAGACGTGAAAGCCAGGCACAGCAAGCTTGAACTGCCCGCCCATGAAGGAAGCCTGAATCTCATCACTTGATCTCAAACATTAGTGGGCATCAGAATCACCAGCAGGGAATTATGAGCTTGCTGGGGCCCAATCCCAGAGTTTCAGATGTAGCGGGCCTGGCAGGAGGTCTGATCGTTTGCATTTCTAACAAGTTCCCAGGTGATGTTGATGTCTTGGGACTGCACTTTGAGAACCATGCACCTACATGCTTGCTTCTCTGCTGCTGTCTGCATTTAGCACAGGCCAATTAAATCATAATCCTCAGAGGTATAGAACAGACATCAGTAGGTTTCAAAAGCCCTTCAGGTGATTCTAATGTGCAGCCTGAGTGGAGAACTACAGACATGCCCTTGCCACTCAAAGCACAGTTCACAAGCAGCACCAATATTACCTGGGGCCACTCAGGCCTACCGACTCACAAGATTCCCAATGAGTCATCGCACTTTAAAGTCTGAGGAACACTGATAAACACTCTACCGCCTCCCAGTTCCTCTCCAGCCGCTCGGCCCATTGCCAGGGATCCTGGAAGTCACTGTATCAATTTCAACCAGAGACACAAAAATGGTGAAAAGATATGAAGAGATGTATTGCCAGGAATTGGCTTCTAAGATTGTTGGGCTGATTGGGCGAGTCCTAAATCCGTAGGCCAGGCCCTCAGGAAGAGAAGGCTACACAGCTGAAGGTGCTGTCCCAGGCAAAATCTCTTCTCTCAGGGAAGCCACAGCTCGGCCTTTAAGAACTTTCAACGGATTAAATCAGGTCCTCTCAGACATTCTTGGGATACTATCCCTCAGAGCCAACTGACATGGGCTTTAGCCACATTATTGTGACTAAATTGGGGCGCCTGGGTGGCTCAGTCGTTAAGTGTCTGCCTTCGGCTCAGATCATGATCCCAGGGTCCTGGGATCAAGCCCCTTATCAGGCTCCCTGTTCGGCAGGGAGCTTCTCCCTCTCCCACTCCCCCTGCTTCTCCCTCTCCCCCTGCTTGTGTTCCCTCTCTCACTGTGCCTCTCTCTGTCAAATAAACAAATACAATTTTAAAAAAACCTTCATAGCAATACCGAGATTCAAGTTTGATGCCTATATCACATAAAACTGACCACTGCAACCACTAAGGATGTTTGACTTCGTAATAGAGCCCACTGCTAGCACCTTCCCTTTTAGGCTCAACCAGAGCAAACAGGAGATCTATACGTCTTTACCTCAGCACTGATGAAAATAGGAGCCAGTGTGACAAGTCATGAGCTCGGCCTCCTTCAACTTTTATCATTGCTTTCCCTTCCCCTAGGTGTTGAAAAATCACCATAATAGGAAGGCGACAAGAATCTTCACTTCCTCTAAAAGGGGCTTTTAGCTACAAAGGGTCCTTATTGTTTGTGGGTCTAGACATTTTTTTCATACATCTTCCAGTCTGTGTAAATTATAAATAATTATTACCTCCATGAGCTGAACTCTGGACTTCAAATAATGCACCCTAAGATTGTGTGCCGTTTTTTAGCAGCCAGGTCACATTACTTATTTTAAGCTTGAAACCTACTGGCTACTTCTCCACATGAATTCCTCAAAGGCTAGATTTCCCCCTAGTCCATACCTGTATGGTTAATTATTTGAGCCCAATTTAAGACTTCCTACTTCTTCCTTTATTCATTACTTAATATGTATGTTTATACATATTATACATAATATGATAATACATAATATAATATGTATATTTAATATGTATGTGCTAAGCCTGAGACATATAGTCAAGGAACTTCCAGTCAGGTGGGTGAGCAAAACCATGTGAGAAATAATGTAACAGAGATAAGTACAAAGTACATCTTATTAATTTCAACTCAGTCTTGTAATCTACAAAAATTATAACTAGTGGAGCTTCTGTTTTCAAGTGTATAAGTACCCAACCCAGCTTCATCTTAACCACGAATTTAATAAGCATGTTTTATATGGTTGTCCAAATCATAAAATTAATATTTTAATAGCACTGGTTGATACCTCAGAATCAATGCTCTTTAATTATCATAGCCAGTTGAATAGCAGTGCCCAAAAAGATATGTCCCCACTCTAGCCCCTGGAATATGCACACATGACCTTATTTGAAAAAAGGAGCTTTGCAGATATAATTAATTTATAAGGATTTTAAGATGAGATCATCATGCATTATGGGGTGGGAGGGCTCTATATTTAATTGTGAGTGTCCTTTTAAGAGACACCCAGGGAAGACAGAGAAAAGAGAGGGCCATGTGAAGATGGAGGCAGAGATTAGAGTAACACTACTACAAGTCACAGAATGCATGTAGCCACCAGAAAGCAAAAGACGGAAGGAAGGAGTCTCCCTTAGAGCCTTCAGAGGGAACAGAATCCACCAGACACCTTGATTTTGAACCTCTGGACTCCAGAACTGTGAAAGAACCCATCTGTTTTGTTAAGCCACCAAGTTTGGGTGATTTGTTACAGCAATCCTAGGAAATTAAGACTATGTTTAACCACTACCTATTGTGCACCTCCTTGTTATGTATATTACTAACAGTTAGATGTTGTGTGAAGAGAGCCATCAAAGGAGCATACAGACATCGGAGACTCAAGGTAGGGAGTCAGGTTAAAGAAGAGAGCTATGAGTGACAGGAGTGTTGACTTGATTTTGTCCAATGGGCAGCCATAGGCTCTTGATTAAAGCTGGGTTTTTTTTAAAGGTTAAACTGTAAATAATGGCAGTATCTATGGGTATGAGAGCAGAGAGGGGTTTCTGAAGTCAGGATACCATTAGACATACAGTTTCAAGAGTCCAGACATTAGATGAAAGCAGTGTCAGAGGAAAAACCAATGGGATTTCATATACTAAACAGAGAATTCCAACCCGTTATCAAAATCGGAGCAGGAAAAAAAGACTCCGTCCAAACTGAGAACACTGGAAAGAAATGCTAGCTTGATGGGTAGGTTTAGTCAACGTCCATTTGCATATCTCAGGCCTGCACCTTGTTGACACATGAACAAATTGCCCAGATTTTCAGTATCAGTGAGAGAAGTCAGGAATCTATCTCAGTAGATAAAGAGTATCTTTGCCCTCTGACTAGTGAGGGCCATTCTGGCCTTTCACCTCTCCTCATTCCACCTTTCCCCTTTGCAGCTAGCAGCCACTCTCCCTGGGACACTCAATAGCTACAAAATAACCCTAGTCCGGTCATGACAACAAGGTCTGGTCCATGTGTTCGGTTGAATGGACATGTGTCACCCTGACCAGAGCCATGCAGCAAGGGTCATGAATTCAAAAAAATGTAACTTGCTCCACCTCTCTGCTAAAGAGATTTTTCATCAGAACTTATATGGTGGGGGGGCATGAGTGTCATGGAACCAGTAGAGGTTTTAGCCCAGTGAAATGAAGAGTTGTGAGAAGAAACAGGAGAGCAGGTGGGGAGGTGGGAGATGGGCAGGCAGGAGCAACACCCATTTACTCTAAGCTTAACAATTTTTAACTATAATTTGACTTAAAATTTCTTTAACTTTATAAAAAAAGTTGTATTAAATTTTTGTTAAAAAGTACATTGTAGGGGCGCCAGGGTGGCTCAGTGGGTTAAAGCCTTCAGCTCAGGTCATGATCTCAGGGTCCTGGGATCAACCCTTGTGTCAAGCTCTCTGCTCAGCGGGAAGTCTCCTTCCCCCTCTCCCTCTGCCTCTCTGCCTACTTGTGATCTCTCTCACTCTGTCAAATAAATAAATAAAATCTTAAAAATTAGTAGTAAGAATCAAGATAGAGTTAATTCATTTCAGAAATACTTATTGGGAGCCTCCCATGGTAAAGAATTGTTCACACACAAAAATAAGTGCATGAAAAACTAGTAAACTCTAAAAAGATCTGTGGATTGTACCAGTGTCAACCTCCTGGTTGATATTGTACTCTAGTTAGGTAAGATCTTACCACTGGGGAGAACTGGGTGAAGGAGCTCTCTGTACTATTTTTACAACTTCCTGTGAATCTATAATTATTTGAAAATAAAGTTTTTTTGAAAAGTGATTTGAGAATAGGAGTATTTTGTGAGTCTGATCCACCCAAGATAAAAGGAGATCTGATTCTGGGACCATCGTCAGAGTTCTAAGTATATTCCTAAGAAGAGGAAGGGTGATCCACGCAACTTCCTCAGAGTCCTAGAAATCAAGTCTCCTCCTTGATTTATAGGAGGATTTCCTTTAACTCTTCCCAGGATGCCCACACCAGTGACACACAAAAAAAGCCATGGCAAACACCGGACTCTGCCTCAGGAAATTCTTCTTCCAGAATGCCTCCTCCGCATAGCCTGCTTGGAGCCTTCTCACACATCACACATGGTTCTCAGTTCTCTTGGCTTCTCACCTTGGCTCCCTCTCTACTTGTCTCCCAGGGAGGAGCTGGTAACAGTGCCCCAGACTCTTGGTACTGACCTATGACTTTGGGGAGCAAGATCCAGACATCACCTCTCAGCTCCAAACAGTGATGTGTTTCTGAACAAGATGACTGAGGCCATGTGACCTGAAGTCCAGAAAGACTTGTTCCCCATCCATCTAATCCAAATCATTTTTTTTTTTTAATATCTCTGTTCTGGTTTTACGCTCATCTAGCAACAAGTGATCATGACGTGGACTTTCAAGTGGGTTTTCTCACTGGAAGGAAGTGACCAGAGAAAATAACTGTTTATTATCACAGTTACTACATCTCTTGTTGCAAATAAATCAATTTCCATTCTGGTTTCAGCAAGACTTACGTCAGTCCCTCAGTATAGAACCTATAACTCCAGAGCCAGGCTGCTTGAGTTTAGTACTGGCCCTGCGCTCACCAGCTTGGAGACCTTAGATATCACCACATACTTGCTATGGGACCTCAGCCAAGAACCTCATCTCTCTGAAGCACTTTTTGTTCCTCATCTGTAAAGTAGGAGTAATTTACCTCATAGGGCTACTGAGAGCATGTAATAGAGGAACATATCTAAAGTACTTAGAGCTGGGGCACCTGGGTGGCTCAGTGGGTTAAAGCCTCTGCCTTCAGCTCAGGTCATGATCTCAGGGTCCTGGGATCGAGCCCCGCATCAGGCTCTCTGCTTAGCAGGGAGCCTGCTTCTCCCCCTCCCGCCTGCGTCTGTGCCTACTTGTGATCTCTCTCTCTCTGTCAAATAAATAAATAATTTAAAAAATAAAAAATAAAGTACTTAGAGCTGTGCCCACACACAGGAAGAGTTATGTCGCCATTATTATTACTGTCCGGAAATTAATAAAATAAATGTTGAGGCCTGTGAAGCTAGAAGGCAGACCCTATAGCCATAAGAACTGAGTTACCCCCAATCACTGACACAATGGCAGTCCCAAGCTGAGAAATAAACCGGCTTCAGAGACTTCCCTTGCCCCCAAGTCCCTATAGAATTAGTAACTGGTCTGCTTGGTGATAAAGAAAAGACACAAGTCAATGCTAAGTTTTGCCCTTCCAACTTGGCAAGAGATTTAAGGCAGAGAAATGGTCTGCTAGTTCTGACAAACTGATTCACACATGGAGTAAGTAGAGTTCAAAAGACAATCCATGTAATGTTATCCAAAAATATCTCCCATGGTAGGGTTTTGAGGAATACTGCTTGAGAAAGAACTAGAGAGTATCAATATTTGTATTTACATGGGGTTAGGGGAAATGATACTGTTGCAGGCTCTATCCAACTATATGAGAAAGTTGACTGAAGAAACTAATAAATCAATCATTCAGTTACCTTGCCAATTTAGTAAAACATTCAGTAAACTTCATGTTCGATTCAGTCACAAGTATTCAACATGTTTTGCTATAATAACAGACTAGCTCACTTGCCAAAAAAATCAAAATGGCAGTTCACCCAGGGAAAGATACAAAGGTTAGAAAGTAATTACATTATTTCATAAAATTACCAACAAACAAAAATTAGGTACAGAAAGAGCTTAGAAAGCCAAGTCAAGCTATAGCAGCTGCCATATCAGTATTGCCCCAAAATGTGATTCTGGCTAAGTTGCATAAACAGAAGACATACCCTAGAGACACAGCATATTTAATAAAGATCAAAGTAACAGCTGAGTCAGAGCAGGTTAATAGGGTAATTCGGCAGGGACACCTGGATGGGACTGATTCCCTTAAGTCAACTGGGAAAGTGGTACAGGTGCCTCCCTGGAGAGAAAGAGGCATGGCTGAAAATCTCTTCTGTTTTCCCTGCTGGGAGTCTCAAATGTGAAAGTGTTATGTCTATATTATGTACAGATCTAGAACCTCAGAAGTTGGCAAAAGAAAACCAGAGATAGAAAAAAAAAAGAATACATTTCCAAGGATCAACATGACCTAATAGAACTCATCCTAACTGTCCATTCATGAGCGTTTTGGGGGTTGTGGGGGTAGACTGGAGAATGGTACTAGTACACAGAAGTGCCAAATAACAATAGCCAAGATATGTTGGGTGCTTACTATGTGCCAGGCACTCTTCTAAGCACTCTCACACATTAACTCCTTCATTTCTCAGGAGAGTAGCGTAATCAGCTCCACTTTACAGATGAGGAAACTGAGGTATGGAAAGATTAAATAACTTCCCCAAGATTTGGGGCCCAAACAAATGAACTCCTTTAAATAATGCACTATGGGGTGCAAAGGAATGACTCTATCAAATGAATCTATCAAGAAACAAAGGAATCTATCAAGTCCTCTTTGCCTTTGAAGTGCCTCCAACAAGGAGGCCAGCATTTGCAAAGAAGCAGTCATTTGGACCAGAGGAGCAAACCCAATGACATCTTTAAAAGAAGGAAGGGGGAAAGTTAGGAAGAAGTTAGTATTGTGAAAAAATACTCACCATGCATCATTCTCCCTTTCATAAACCTTGGCACAGCCTCTACAGGCCGACCACATCCACAGGGTGCCATACCTGTGAGGCATGGCAAATACTCTAAAGTAGCTTCTTGGCAGCATAGAAGAAAGGTCAGACTTACAAATTAACAATAACGAAGGGCAACAGCCCGTCAGCCTGCAGCCCTGCCAGGCCCTGTGCACTGTTTGTAGCTCCTAGCACCTGTGGGGCCCTCACCCCAGGGCAAGCGGGGCGAGGCCCCCCCTCCAATTTCAGAGAGACTTGGAAGGAGGTAAAGGGTGACGCGAAGCCTGTAGTGCACGGAAAAGATCTCATCACAAGGAAAAGCTATATCCACCTGAAAAGAAAAGGAATTAATATTATTAGTATGGAAAAGCAGGATACCCTGGTGGCAGAGGGACAACAGAGTACATCCCTCAGGGAACAGTCAAAAAAGAACCAAAATGGAGATAAGTGCCATTATTTAGAAAGAAAAAAAAAAATCTGTTTTAAAAAATCATCTGGCTGTGAACAAGATAAGGGAGGAATGAGCCTGAGGAGGATTCAGAGGCGGACAGGGCTGCCCTCCCACCCTAGGCCCAGACTCTGTCTCCTCCTTGGTTTCAGTGGGCCATGCTGCTGCCCCAGCGGGACTCAAAGGCAGGGCCACCACCTTGATGGCCTGATTGACAGAGTGTCAAGCAGATGATTCTTGAGCCTTAAAATCTAATGTAATGTTGCCCTGCTTGGTTTGACTTGCTTGGGATCCATGGGTGCTTTCTTCTTTCCCTGTTAGAACGGGAGGGCCTATGCCAGACCCCACAATGTATTTTGGAAGCATGTGACTTGCTTGCTCTCACAGGGTTATGGCTGGAAAGGAATTTTTGCTTTGGAATGGATCTTACTTCTAGTCTCACCCACACTGGATTTAGATGGTATTTAGGTGAGATTTGGGATTTAGAGTTGACACTAGGGTGGTTAAGATTTGAGGGCTGTTGGGATATGGACAAATGCATTTTCTATATGAGAAGAACATGAATTTGGGATGTCTAGCGGGTGGAGTTTTATGGCAGAACTGTGTCCCCTCCAAATTCACCTGCTGATAGCCTAAGCCTTAGTAGCTCAGAATGTGACTATATTTGGAGAAAGAGGAGATTAAGTTAAAATGAGGCCATCAGGGGCGCCTGCGTGGCTCAGTGGGTTAAAGCCTCTGCCTTCAGCTCAGGTCATGATCTCAGGGTCCTGGGATCGAGCCCCACATCGGGCTCTCTGCTCAGTGGAGAGCCTGCTTCCCCCTTTCTCTCTGCCTGCCTCTCTGCCTGCTTGTGATATCTGTCAAATAAATAAATAAAATCTTTAAAAAAAAAAAAATCATCAGTCCTACACCCAGCTGCATTTTTAAAACGGCTGAAATCAGAAAGTATATTCAAAAAAGGAATTGACTAGGAAGTCAAAGAGATGTCCTGTGTCCACTCAGAGTTCTCATTGGACCCCTCTAAGGAAGAAGGAGGCCTATTCTGTCCCTTGTCCTCGGAGGCAGAGTGTCCAGAGCAGGGAAGGGCAGCACCACCCAAGCCACATGGGGCCTTTCAGGGAAGGAGAGTGAAGGTAAACCAGCTGTCTCTCGCTGGGTTAGAAAAACTCCCACAAAACCTTTTCAGTGACTGAAAACGCCGAACACACCAAAGAGAGAGGTCCCGTTGCTGGGGGTTGGAGAGTATTCGCTCCTCTTCCTTGTAATGATTCAGACACTGAGGGATGCCATACAAAAATGAGGAAGCCGAGGGGGGAGGGAGGATCCTGATGGAGCTTGCGTATGCAACATATGGAATAAGTTACTGAAGAAAGTGGCTCGCACACAGGGTCTAAAAGTTGAGGGAAGGCGGTTATATGCTTCTTTTGGAGACAGAGAAGATTGAGGGTGTGGTGAAAAAATAGCAAAACGGGATTAAGATAAACCAAAAACAGAGGAGAAATATCGGGCCAGATGAACTTTCACCTTCCCTGCGATGATTTATGTACTTGGGAATAGCTAGACTGGACTTGATTTCTGGGGGTGACAGTTGCTGGTGAACCCGCACGAAGCCAGCATTTCTGTAGGAGTTCTAGGCAGACCTACATATAGTTCCACAGGCCAACCGAATATCAAACTTTCGTGGTGATGAGGTTCAGTATCTACGTGGGACCAACCATTACTAAGTCTCAGACTTGAGCACCTCACTCTCAGGAGAGGAACAGAGGGAGGGAGGGAGGGAGGAGGGAGAAGTCGAAAGAGGAGAGAAGCTGATTATACAGAAATCTGAGGAAAGAAGGGGCTCCCCCTTTTTTTTTTTAATGCTCTAGTCAAGTCTTTTTTCTCTGTTATGTTTTCTCATTTATGACTTCTAGGTATCAGAAGTCAAAAGAGACCCACCTAGATCTAACCAGTGGCCTCCATAATAGTTTGGACAGAGAGGGTTGGACAGAATAAAGATTGTTAGCACACTGGTGAGCTAAATGCCAGTGTACCTAACTAACGAATTGTCCACAGGGCAAAGTGGGAGCCAGGATGGCAAGGAAATAAAATGTAAGATTGAGAAGTTTGGTGTCAGGTCTCAGGTACTGGATGGGATACTGGATGGGGAGACAGACTTGTCAAGTTCAAGGCCCAACGAGTCAAAGTTTTGACCCTGAAAGATTTACTAAGGGTTGAGATGCATGGAAGGATTCATGAAATCAATGCAGTCCATTTTTCTCCAGAATTTTAAAAAAAATAATAAAATAGGATAAAACAGACTAGGCTAAGATAGGATAAGATATAAAATAAACTACGGTAGACTATACTAGAAGAGTAAATTACATTCTATACTAAGAATAAATATTGTGCAATGAAAATTTTAATTCAGGGGTGTTTGTGTGTATATATGTGTGCCCACATGCACTGGGTCATTATATAAAATACACATCTCGGGGCGCCTAGGTGGCTCAGATGGTTAAGTGTCTGCCTTTGGCTCCAGTCGTGATCCCAGCATCCTGGGATGGAGCCCTGGCTCCATCCTGGCTCAGCAGGGAGTCTGCTTGTCCCTCTCCCTCTGCCTCTCCCCACTGCTCATGCTCTCTATCTCTGTCTCAAATAAATAAATAAAATCCTTTAAAAAAAAAGTGTTTAAAACAATAAAATAAAATACACATCTTACCATGTGTATTTACCAAAAAAGTTTGAAACCACTGGTAAGTAGAGGCTTCGGGGGAAATGGGGGAGGAGCGATGAAAGAATCGTAAAATTCATGCAAATTAGATTTCTTTGCAAATGCCACAAGAGTTCTAATGCCCTCCTTGAAGAATGGAAGCCCAAAGAAACAAAATAATGCACTCAAAGTTCTAGGGCTCATGACAGTGCAGAAACTGGAATCTTCATGCCTGTACTGTAAGTGCCTAACACTAAGTTTTTGATTGCCAAGGCATCTATTTCATAAGACATCCATCTTAAACATTTTGTCCACTGTGTGACACAGCTACCAGCAGAACAGCCAGATAAGGAATTAGGCTTCCCTTCTCCCCACTCCCCCACCCTTGCTGGCTTCAGAAAGCCCTGAGTAACCCAAATAACTAAGCACCTGTGGGATCCTGCTTCTCCCTTTCCACAACCTAATTCCTGCTCTTATGCTTTAAATTTGCTAATAGTGAACTTGCAAACCTTAGACATCCTACACTCAGTCCCCTAATGAAAGCAGAATCCCAGGTTCATTCTCTCTCTCTCTCTCTCTCTCTCTTTCTCTCTCTCTCCACCTTACCACCTTGATTGGACTTCACTGGGTGGCCTTTGAGGGTGCCATGTACCCTTCAGGATTCATGAGTAATAAACCCTCATCCTCAAAATGCCCCGACGGTTTTGCTGAAGTGGGTCCCGCGATCTGAATAAAAATACAAGGACCAGCGCAGTCACAACATTGGCCCAGGCTGGGGACATGCCTGCAGGGGCTCCCTACAAATAATACCCGCTGGGCCTGGCTCATGCCACAGGCATTTATTTCCAGCTGAGAACATCACTGCGGACGCTGGGACAACACCATAATGCCAGTAAGTGCTTGTTTTCCCCTCAACTGTAAGGGAAACAGGTTGAGAGAGGAGGTACAGGAGGAAAGGGAGGCGCCGCAAGACAAATCCCTGCTTTGAGGACTGTCTTGGGGTGGTTCTACCACTAAGCAGGACAACAGATTGGGAATGACGAGTCTCTGTTCTGCCACCCACCTAACTTGGGCACTCAACTTCCATAACCCCCAGTATTTTTCCTCTGTTTTCAGTTGGTACCAAACACTTGAACTAAACCCCATGGAGGGCTTCCAGCATCCACTCCGTTCTGCTTATTTCCTAACAGTAGCCGGACTTTGTTCACCTCCTTCCTCTGTGTGACCCAAGGGTAATGGACTCCACACCCAGCTCCAGGACTGGATCCTGACTGGTCTGTGCCAGTCAGAGGAATCCCACCCTTCCTTGCCGGTCCTTGGTGCAGGCACCCAAGCCAGTCACTGTAGGTCGCCCCTCTATTTCCCCACTCTCCTAGGCAATGGAAACGTTGCCTACGCTGGCTAATCAGGAGAAGAGAACGACTTCTCTTCGATGGTTGGGTAAGAGATTTTTTCCTCTTTTCTTCTTTACATGAATGATGAAGTGGGTAACTCCAGTTGCTACTGACCTCGTTCTTACTAGCATGAGAGAAAGTAGCCTTGGCTGGAGCTGATGCCCTGGATGGAAGAGAGGAAAGAGAGAACTAACTGAATCCTCACCAACCTGACGGGGTAACAACCACGAGATCACCACACCTGTGGACGTACACTTGAGACAATTATAACTTTCCTTATTGGTTAATGCAGCTTGAGTCAGGTTTTCAGTTGCTCGCTGCTGAACATTATGGACTGAATCATAATGCAGTGAGGCTGGAGTGAATATTAAATTAGATATCTATGTAAAAACATGTTATAAACTGCAGAAAATGTATACAAATGGCAGCCTTTCTCAAAATTTTAAAGTTTCAACTAACCTAGATAGAGGGTTTTTTAGGAAAAGTCCTTAACTACTATGACCCTCACCGCCTTTCTTTTGGGATAAATTTGCCCTCTGTCTCGACCTCTAAACAGGGACTATATTCTGTAACAACACCTAGTGCATTATCAACACTTAATAAATGCAAAATAATGTTGTGTTAACTACAAATTGCCAGCAGATGTTCTTAAGACTTTGGAACCTTCAGGTGAAACTGATTGCACAAAATAGTAGTTTAATTATTACATCATCCGTCTCAGTAATGGAGACTGTCTGTCTCAGCACTGAGATCTCAGCTTAGACTGTTGCTGCAGGGTGTAAGACTTTGTGCTCAATATGCGGTCCCTAAAGGCAGGTTGCGGGAAAAGCCAACAATCAGCTTCTCTGTACATCACCATCTTGAATTATTTTGTTCAAAGACAAAGCTCAGCATCCAAAACAAGAAGTCAAACAAGATGTCAAAAAAAGAAGTTTCTGGCTGAAATGAAGTTTAGGAAGACAAGTACTCCCAGCAGGGCAGACAAGTAACCAGAAGCATTACCCATAAGTGGTTAATAAGAAGACAGAATGACAAGGCTCTTTAGAAGAGCTAGAAGGAATAATCTCAGGATTCCTGCACCCTCAGAAAATATTCTTCCCACCTAGTGGGTTTTAACCCTGTCTGTAGATTAGAATCACCTGCAGAGGGTTTTTTTTGGGGGGGGGAGTGATTAGTACCATATGTCCCTGAACCCTACCCCAGCTAATTAAATCAAAATTCCTGGGGGGAGAACCAACATCATTAATATTGCAAATATCACCTAGGAACTCATTAGAAATGCAGAATCTCGAGCTCCACTCAAGCCCGCATTCAAGACCCAATGAATCAGGATTTTCATCTCAACAAGATCGCCAAGTGATTCTCGTGCCCATTAAAGCTGAGAAAAGTAAGTATCTGAGAAAAGATAACAAAGAAGTTTATTTTTACTCTCCTAACAGTGCCAGTGCTAACAGTGCAGAGTGGCAGGGAAGCCTAACTCCACAGAGTCATTCAGTGACCCAGGTTCTTTCTTTTATGTTGCTCTGTCTTCCCTAGGACATTGCCAACTACTGCCTGGATTACTGTGAGAGTAATGAGTAATGAGAGCGCTGGAGGAGAACCTTCGATTGCCCTGAGGTCTAACACCAGAACCGCTATGCAATATTGCTGCTCTGAAATTAGTCACAGGATCACATCTAACTCAAAGTACGCTGAGAAATCTAGTCTACTTATGTGTCTAGGAAGGAGGAGAGGACAAATTTTGATGAACAAAGATCAGTCTCAATGCTGGACACATAGTAAGTGCCCAATGAAGGACAGCCATTATTAGAGCTATTATCATTAACCAGGACATGTGTTTTACTAGCTTGGAATACAAATAGTGTCTCATTTATTTTATTATTCTAGTGAATTGCTTGAGACCCAAAGACCTTACCAGCAGGAAGTCCAGAACTCCTTCCCTAAGGCCTTTCCCATGCCTCCATCCCTACCCGGTCCAACATCCTAAAGCCTTTTTCAGTTCCAACAGGTCAATCACACTTCCAAATGCCAGATGAGAGAAATAACTAGAAAGTTCTATTACCTCACCAGTGCCATTGCTTTGGTGGCTACCTCATGGGCATACCAAACACTGACAAAATCACCGACTTCTACTCAAGACCAGTTCTATATAAATACCAAGGGCTATGGCAGGGGACTTCAAACCATAAACAAAAACCCCTTAATAATACTACCCCTGGGGCAAGAGGTGTCTACTGGCCTTACATTTTTACAACAGGGGAGGCACTCGTGTGACTTTTCCTGTTATAATAAAAATCTGCTCCAAGTCTGCTGCTCGTAGTTAAAGAGGCTGGTTCCATTTTAAAAATCTCATCTCACCAGTTCTCAACAGTATCTAACATCTCCTCAAGGCAAGTATCATGATTTCTCTTTATGGCTCAGAAAGGGAGAATTTAAAAGACTCCCTAGTCTCAATGACCACAAAGCCAGCACTCAAAACCTAGTCTTTCTGGGAAATAATAATAATAATATCTGACGTGCACTAAGCACTTTTTATTCACCGTGTACTTTTTAAAAACTTTTTTAAATAAGGTACATACAGAAAAGTACACAAATGACAAATACAGAGCTTGGTGGACTTTCCCCAGCTGAGCGCACCCACATAGTCAGAACCACAACTGGGACACACCATTTCCAGCACCCCCAGAAACCCTCCTCATGCTACTGGCTAGTCATTCTCCCCAACTAGGCCAGTCACTGTCCTGTTTCCTAGTTTTGCCTGTTGCTGTATAATATTCTGTTACATAAATATGCTGCAATTTATTTTATGCATTCTGCTTTTGATGGGTGTTCAGGTAGCTTCCAGTTTGGGCCCATTATAAATCTCGTGACTGGGAGCATTCTAGTACGTGTCTTTTGGTAAATACATGTACTCATGTATATTGGATATATGCTTAGAAGTGGAATTGCTGGGACATAGGATATGCACGGTGTTCCACTAGTAGAAGATGAACAGATATGGTTTAAGTCCTTCACATGGATTAGGTCATTGAATCCTCATAATAGTCTTAACAGTGAAAATACTATCATTAGCTCCCATTTTTACAGAAAAGGAACAGAAGCACTTAAGATTAAATAGGTTAAATAACACAGCCAGTAAATTGATGAATTCCATTTAAATAGGGTTTAAATTCAGGAGGTTTAGGCGTGGAGCCTCGACCCATAACCACTACCTCGTATTCTTAAGCCAGGATTCATTCTAGAACTATCCCCATATGTCATTTTGCTAACTCATCTCCCCCACTGTGTATTGTTATAAGAATTAGAGCACACACACACACATGCACACAGGATAGTTCTGGGAATGACAACCATTAACAGTACTGATATCACTGATATAAAACCAGCCATAAGCCAGTCATTTACACGGGCAATTTGTGTACATATGAAGAGTTCAGATCAACCAAGGATTATTTTCACTTTATTTCTAATGTAATTAAAAATATAAGGTAGGCAAGATGTTCTCAGTTAGATACACAGTATCAGACATTCTGTTTTAACTGGGAAATGTGGAGCCTTCCTCATCCCAGTTTCCTACAGCAAGTGGAAATTTTACATAGTTAATCATTCAACATATTATCTGTGCTGGGTGGGCTGAGGGGGGGTACACCGGGAAAGGACACGTGGGATGAACTCATCCCCATGGGTCTCGTTATGAGGGACAGTAGAAATAACTATGACCGACAATAACAACAAAACGGGCCACCACGTAGTTACAGGGCTATAGATACTCACGAGACAAGTCTCACTGACTGGTCAGGGGAGACTAAAGTGGTGGTCTCATTTTAGCTGAATAATAAACGATGGATGAGATTCCCCTAAAAAGACAGTACAGTCAGGGAAGGAGTAATGGAATGAGCAAATGAACAGACACAGGAGAACAAACGCTTCTGGAAGACAGCCAATAATGGAGTATGTTAGAAACCGAAGCCTATACTGGACGGAACAACCACACTGCTAATATTTACTGCATATTTACTGTGTGCATTCTCATCTGACACAATAGCCTGATGAGGCAGGCACCAGTATTCCCTTTTACAGGTAAGAGTGCAGGGATATAAAAAATTGTTAACTTATTCAAGGTCACAGCACTGGTCAGTGCCATTGACCAACTTTCAGCTGTGGCCCATCTGACTCCAAAGCCCCCACTACACTCCAATGCCTCCTGCCAGGGGTAATTGGAAATAGATCTGAGGAGAACAAGGTGCCTGGACTTCATATGGCAGGCAATGCAAGGCCATCAGAGATTTAGTAAGAAACTACAGCCATAATCAGAGCAATGCCCTAAGAACAGAAAATACTTCAAACTGTGGTTTACTACATTAGTAGGTCATGGAATCTATTTAAGTAGGTTTTAACTAGCACTTTTTTAAAATAGAAGGATAAAACACATTGGAATAGAAAATATTAGAATACATCTCACATAGATTAGCATACAATTTTATAAAACTTCTGTCTCACTTTAGCTAGGTAACATACAGATAAGTAAGTAGATGATTAGCTAGATGACAGGTAGATGGCAGAGAGATGGGTGTGTATACTGTGCAGTCATCTAAAATGTATTTCTTGGGGCATCTGAGTGGCTCAGTAGGTTAAGGGTCCAACTCTTGATTCTAGTTCAGGTCATGATCTCAGGGTAGTGGGATCAAGCCCCACTTTGGGCTCCACGCTCAGCACCAGGTCTGCTTTTCCTCTCCCTCTGCTCCTCCCTTCACCCCCACTCACACATGCTCTTTCTCTCAAATAAATATATAAAATAAATAAATAAAATATTTCTTACTGTAAATCGGAATCAAAAAATGTGAAGCCTCCAGCTCTAAGAAGATTGCCAGGAGTGCAAGCATACTGGTTTCATTGGAGAAAGGGTGTCTGTGGGCAGGGAAACCAGTTAGAGGAGGTTTTCGGGTTTCAGTAACGGAGGAGACTAAATTAGATGGGAGCAGCTGGATTCAACAGAAAGAGTTTTGTGTCATAAATATATGTTTTCCCTTACTTAATCTACACTGGAACATCATTCTCCTGTTCTTTGTGCCCTCTACAGGGATCCTTCGAGGACCCCTTCTCACTTGCCGGTTTCCTATCAGGAGGCTTAACTTCCACATTGCGCCCCTCCCCGGGGCTCAAGCAAAGTAGTCACTGATGTGTAGGTTTGTTTTAAAGTAATAAAAGTAACTCCTCTCTGATTGGTCCAGTAGCCTGTTACAAAATGTGTCCTGACTTCAGGGAGGAAACGCTAGACAAGCCAGAGAGGTGCGAGGCAGTGAAGATGGCCTTTTCCTCTTAGGCTCAACATTAGAGGCTATCCTGGCTCTCTCACTTCTGTGGTCTCCACTCTGGGCTCCCATTCGGCCCTCACAACATCCTTGCCAGATAAGTACTATATTAGTGACCCCATTTTTTAACAGGTGAAGAAACTGACGATCAGAGAAGATAAGCAACACCTTCAGGTTCCCAGCATCCTCAGCTAGTAAACAGGGGAAAGGAGATTGCAACTCAGGCCCATGCGACTCCTAAAGCCACATGTTCCCCTCCTTTGACACACTGCCTTTCATTAAACTATGTTTCCTTTAGATTAAGAAACTTGAAATTTTTTTTATTTTTCTTTTTTTATCATGTTCAGTTAGCCAGCATATAGTACATCGTTTTTGTCATAATGTTCAATGATTCATTAGTTGCATATAATACTAATGCTCACATCATGTCACATGCCCTCCTTAATACCCATCACCCTGTTACCCCATCCCCCTACCTCCCTTCTTCTGTAACCCTCAGTTTGGTTCCCAGAGTTTACAGTCTCTCATGGTCTTGTCTCCCTCTCTGAATTCTTCCTATTCACTTTTCCCTCCCTTCCTCTGTGGTCCTCTACACTATTCCTTATATTCCACGTATAGGTGAAACCATATGACAATTGTCTTTCTCCGCTTGACTTACTTCAGTTAGCATAACCACCTCCAGTTCCACCCATGTTGATGCAAATGGTGGGTATTCGTCCTTTCTGACGGCTGAGTAATATTCCATTGTATATATGAACCACATCTTCTTTATCCATTCATCTGTTGAAGGGCATCTCAGATCCTTCCACAGTTTGGCTATTGTGGACAATGCTATTAACATCGGGGTGCCCCTTCTTTTCACTACATCTCTTGAAATTTTTTAAGATTGCTTTTAGTCTATTATACCATAGAAAGCTAAGGGATGGAAGCATGTCAGGTACTTACTGGCCACAAATTACAGATAAGAAGACTGAAAAACAAGAAGTTCAACGTCTCATCTAAGACATAACCCCGTAACAGACCTTAATCCAAAACCTAAGCTAGCAAAGTCAAGTGACAAATTGCTATCGGTTCAAAGAATTTTAACCTACCTGTACTCAGGGCATCGATCTTGGTCTGGGTTTCTGTCAGAGGCCACTGTGTAAATTTATTGCACAACTTCTTCCTTGGAAGAGACTTTTAACCTCTTCCTAGCTGACTCAACTTATCAGCATTTTCTTCATACTCACCTCTCATCTTCTCTGTGTACACAGGATGGTTGCTTGAGAACGTTAAGAGAGCACAGATTCTACGCAGAGTGGAGAACTTAGTAACTTTACAATAGTGCACACTGGCAAGCATCATATGAACATACATACACTCAAAGATCCTGAACTGAACAGATCCCCTACAGATGAGATTTAAGAATTAAGTAGTCTGGGGGGGTAAATTTGTCAGCCAAGTCCTTATAAATAATTAGAAGCTCAAGTTAAAGCAAATTCCTACCCTTGCCTCAGTTGTGTGTGTGTGTGTGTGTTTTTTTTAACAGAAAGGAGAAAAGATAACCTTAAAATAAATAACGAAAGCATGTAAACTATAGCATGACATGATAAAATGAACATGAGTTCTGCAGTGAGACCCAATTTCAAAACCCAGGCTGTATGACTTTGGACGAGTAACTTTACCTCTCTGTCCCCAGTTCTTTAAGTGTTACAATTAAATAAAATAGGTTATGTAAAGAGCTCAGGATATGGTAGATATGCAATACATTATATTATAGATGTGAGACTACTAGGCCCAACATGATCATTGCCCTGAGGCACGATGACCCCTCAATGCCTGGCTGACAAGAGGGCAGAAACCATTGCAGTGTGGTTCAGGTGAAGAGAACTGACCCGACCTGGGGCTTATTTATATGAAAGGAGTCCACCAGGCAAAACTCACAGTATTCAAAGGCAGGCTTGGAGCTGATCCAGCCTGACACTTATACCCAAGGGGTGGGAAGTGGAGGCCTGGAAAAGCAGTAAGAATGTGTGAGCTGTGGAGATATTCTTAGTCAAGTGGGTGACAGAATTTGATTCCAGACAGACTCATTCATGTTGAAGCATAACCTCAGCCATAACCAAAAGAGGCAAGGAGCCAGCATGGGCCAAGAGTCTGTCGGGGTCCTTGTGGTAAGCTAAGAAATAGCCCTACAGAAGATATTCATGTCAAATCCCTGGAATCTATGAATGTTACCTTATTCGGAAAAGGGTCTTTGCAGATGTAACAAGTTAAGGATCTTGAAAGGAGGAGCTCATCCTGGATTATCTGGGAGGGCCCTAAAGGCAATCACACGTCTTCTTTAAAATTGACACACCAGGGGGCATCTGTGTCGCTCAGTTGGCTGAGCATCTGACTCTTGATTTCTGCTCAGGTCCTGATCTCAGGGTCGTGAGATCAAGCCCCAAGCCCCACATGGGGCTCCTCACCAGTGGTGGAGCCTGCTTAAGATTCTCTCTCTCTCTCCCTCTCTCTCTCTCTCCCTCTCTCCTTCCCCTACCCTCCCCTCTCTTAAAAAAAAAATTGACACACAAGAGAAGACACACAGAGGAGAAGGCCATGTGAAGATAGAGGCAGAGATTGGAGTGAAAAGGCCACAAGCCAAGTGCTAATAGCCACAAGAAGTGGGAAAAGGCAAGGAACAGATTGTTCCTCGGAAACTTCAGAGGGAGTATGATCCTGTCCACAACTTAGTTTCAGCCTTCTGGCCTCCAGAACTGAGAGAATAATTTCTGTTGTTTTAAGCCACGAAGTTTGTGGCAATTTGTTATTGGCAGCCCTAGCGAACTACTGCAGCCCTGGACAAGGGTTTGGGGTTTAGGCGAAGTTTCAGCTCAAGAACAGAAACAGAGTTCAATCTAAAGATAGACGGGAAGTCCATCACACAGAGCTTCATGGGAGAGAGAGCACTGTGGCCATCCAGACCAATTCTACATTGAACCATAATGGAGAAGAATGAGCAAGTTCTGGGTTGGCTCAGAGGCTGCTGGGGTTCATCTTGCAGGTGAAATATTTCAGTACCTACAGCCAAACAGGCAAACAGAAACTCACAGAACAACTGCTAATGTTCGGCCAATAAATAAAAATACTATAGAACCTGGTCACATGTAGTCTGAATTGGTTTCGGGCGAGGAGGGAGGGAAGCCAGAAAATATGCTCCTCCTACTATAGAAGGAATCTGTCCTTTCATTCACAGGCTGGCACATGCCTGCACCAGGGGTGCAGATGTGTCCCTGTTCTTCAAAGAGCCTGTGTCATCATATGCAATGAGGTCTGGACATAATCACTAAACTATGAAGCGGTGAGTACATTAGAGTGCCACAAACAATAAGAGACCAAGAACGTGGAGAGATAAGAGTTGTTCTTATGGATATGTCGATGCAGGTATGAAAGGTTTCCAAAATGTGAGAATTTCATCTTAAACTTATATCACCGATGCCATGACCAATAGAAAGAGTTTTATCCAGAATAACCAGGATGATGATGAAATAAGACAATGTAATGGTTGCAGTGAAAATCTCTTAATAACCAAAGAATTTCTAAATTGTTTCAATTCTTGCCTTGATTGCTCCTTCTATAAAATGGAAGAGTTTTATGCATAATCACTAAAGTCCTTTCCAGCCTCCAAATACTCCTTGGGGGGGTTCACTGTAAGGGAGATAGCTCTGTTGGCTTTATCCTTAGAGACTTTCATGGGTTTTCTGTGGATGTGGAGAGCTTTTGGATTTTCAGAAACCTACAGGCATCTTTTTTTAAAGCCATAGATTGGCTGACGTATGGAAATGTGATTGAGAAAAGAGAACAGACTGGTCTGCTTAAAACCTTGGCTCCTCCCCAAAAGGCAATATGGTCAACAGGGAGAGGGAAGACTGATGGGCACGAAACCTAAGCCCCGGCCCAAGGCCGAGAGACATTTCTGATGGCCTCTGTCAGTTTGGTTCTCCCTTTGTTTTCATTCTAAACCTAGCTGTAATTCCTACTCCCCATCCCACAGAGTTCTCCTATAGATCTTTTTTCTTTCTCTTGAATCAGGATTAACTTTCTGAAGGCTGAAAATCATAAAGCAAAAATTAACATGAAACAAGGAGGAGGGAAGAGAGAGCTGTATTCCCAGAACCGTAGAACTGAAAGGCACATTTTAGTGCTCAAGCCTCAGAAGAAAGGCTAGCCTACTGACTCCTCGGAGGGCTGACGGGTTTGAGCCATGGAAATTAGGACTTGCCTCCTCAGGTGGATTTTTTTGTTGTTGGTTGCTCTATAGATGATAATAAAATACCTAGTTGGGTGGGGCCAAAAATTGTATTACACTCTTAGAGCACATCTGTGAATACTGGCCTCTCGAACAAATGACCAGAGTTCACTAGGCTTCTGTGCTGTCAGAGGCTGCTCCCCAAATCCCAACTTTGAACCTAGCTCTGCCGTATGGACACATGGGGTCAATGAAAAATAGTATCCGAGGGGCCCCCAAGCATGAGAAGGCCTGGCAAAAAGTGACAGGTTTTATCCAGGCTGCTGAAGAGAAATGTACTGAGACTGGAAAGACTAAGAAGGCGCACGCCTCCGGAACGTGTCTGTGGATCAAAATACAGCCTAACAGATTCTTGAGAGAGCCCCTGGCGGCCATGTTAACCTTGGCATTGTTATCATTAAAAGGCTATGCTCATTTCTGGCACCTGACATCGGACACATTGACAGCAACAGGCTTGATGGAAGAGGAAAGAATCTGTTTTGCAGTGAAAAAGGGATTTTTTTTTTTTTTTAAAGCAGTTCTCAGATTTCTCGGGCCATTTGAAATCACGCCAGAGAAATACTTGATTTCAGCATTCTTAAGCTCTCTGCGATGATGCTGCAAGTGGTGTCCCCCACGTGTGATGATGTATTTCGGGGCCAGAGTTTTCTCAAGATGTTCCAAGCCTGCAGGCTCCTGATCCTTTTTCAAATTACAAAGATGATAGTATCCCAGTGAGGGTTGTGATTAGTCTAAACTCTCCACAGCTGTGAGAGATGAGTGCACAAATTCCAAAAAAGATTCCACATGCTCTGGACTGAATTTACCTACACGACATCGAGGCCTAACTGAGGGGCCACATAGAAGGACCGGAGCTGCCTCGGTGCTATTCTGTTTCTTCCACGGCGTCAGCTGCTGGGGGACTGGCAATTGTTCTGGGAGGATGCCTCCCCTCACACCATCATCACTGCCCAGCAGTGGATGTTCATTTTAGAAGGTCTGGGATGTGTGGGAGTAAAGCAGGGCTGGGAAAATTAAACTCAAGTACATGGGAATTTAAAGAGGCCTTGCAATTCATTATGTGAATAGCCAGGAGGATTATAAAACACCTTGTAACTGAAGGGGTTGGCCTGGAGTTGCACGGGACAACAGAACCCGCTGTATCACCACCCCTAACTCATTTAGAACGTGCTAGCAAGAAGGCAGGCTCGGAGCTCTCTGCAGTCTCTCTGGAAAAGCCGACAGGGCTTTGTTTTCTTATTCTGGACACCTTTTTCCTAAAACACTTTCTTAGAATACTAAGCAATGTAATAATACACAGCATGCTCCTTTTAGCAAGTTTAATAATTGTCTCATCTGAAAACACTTGGCTATGCTCCTTTATGAAACATCTGACACTAGGCATGCTTTCCAAAACTGTGGAAGACTTAGCAGGACAAGAAATTTACTTCACTGTCTACACATATTAGCAACTATAGAGATAATAAATAAGATCCCTCACTTTGGGAAACAAAAAGGAAATACCAAAGGAATATATAAGAGTATTTTTTTAAACCTTCTCATGTGACTTGCAGGAATGCAGAATCTTCTAAAGCTATGGATACAGTCATCAAGGACATCCACCACTATTGTTTACAGTCCACTAAAGTGCTTTAGGCCATTACTGGCATTGGCATTACTGCCTGGCATTACTCCTGGCATCTAGAGATTTTTAATACTCCACTATCTATCATTTTACAGCTAAACACCTGGCCACACACCTACGTGATATGCGACACTTCTCCTTGTAGACACTGAACTTGTTTTCTCTCTCTAAGGCAAACCAGCAAGACAACATCACTCAAGTCAAGAGGCCCAGTGAAAAGTCGAATGAGCTGTAAGCAAAATTCTCACCACGACACACCAACCCCTGGATGATCTATCTGTACATGGTATTTTACTGAAATAAGGATGGGAGTGGAAGAAGGAGGAAACCAACTCCAGTATTATATTCATACAAACAAAACACAACTGCAAGCATTTCTACTTTTAACTTTTCACAGTTTTTCATGCAAATCCTCTACATGCTAATAGATTCTCTCAACTACTAGCCATACCACCTCAGACTTCACCATTTCTAGAGAAAAATCAAATTATTAACTTAAGCCTGTTAAACCAAATGGTAACTATGCATTACTCCCCCTGAAACCCACGTTGCAAGGGTAACTTCAATATCAAATGGCTTAGTTCTGTCTTTGTGCTGGAGGCCAGTTCCAAGTACAATCACCCAGCGAGGCCACTTGGAGGAAAAAAAATAATAATAATTTTTTAAAATTGAGTAGGAAATCAGACAGTATGTCAGGATTCTTGTGGCTAAAACAAGGCTGCAGGCTCTAACAGAGCAGCCCTACAGATAAGAGGAGTGTTGCCTTCCTGAGAATATTCAAAGTTGGTCTGATAGTAACATTAGTGGTTGCTGGTAGATGATTGACAACCAGCTCCTATGGAGAAAAAGCCATGTTTTGTAGCATTTGCAATGTCCCTGATGTAAATAAAACGCAGGGAAGCTGATTTCAAACTGCCCAAGTGACATCCCTGAATGGGAAGTTAAAGAGAGATTCACAGTAACAACCCATTCTATAGTATTTCAGACACAATAGACATATCTAACCTCAACAGTATAAATTATAATAAAATGTGGGGAAATAACTAGACTACAGTGAATTTTGAGTATTACTTCTGTTTTTAATGTCATTAGTTTAATTGTAAGTTTATGTAATTTAGTTTTAATTAATGGTTGCATTTAATCACTGGCTTCCAAAATGCATAAAAATGTAAAGGTGGGCTCTAGTGAGCAAGTACCATTGGCTCCAGCACACTACTGCCTGCACTTTGCTCTTCAGGGCCATTAAAGACATTCTGAACACACATCAAGCCAAATAAATGAAGCTACTAAATTACTTGGATCAAACTATTCTCAGGGTTTCCAAGGGTGCCAACCTCTTTGCTACCCCATTTTAGAAATACTCAAAGTTCAGGTTACACTGTTGGTAGTATTTACAGGCATATCATTAAATAACAACAACTTGCATTCGTATCACACATTACACTTTTCAAAGTAGAGCTTTAGAGCACGATGGGACAGTCTGATCCTGCCTAATGAATTTAAATTGGTGAGTAATAATAGCATTTTAGTGCCTTCTCCAAGAAAAGAGAGTCCTGGGAGCTGTTTGTCCAAGAGAGAGGTGGAGCGATGGAACTGAGAGCCAAGCAAGGAAGCCCAGAGCTGTCCAGACGCCCCTAGTTTCCAGATTCCCTCGTGGAAATGGCTCCGTTGCTGAGAAAACAAGACGGTAGTACCAGACTCTGCTCCCTCCCTCCTGTTTGCTGGCTCTAAATCGAAATCTGACTAGAACTGAATTCTTCCTGATAGAAAAGAAAAGGATTGGGTTGGACGGGATATGCTCGAAGAGTATCTCAAAAAGCTAAAATTATTAGAGCCATAACATTCAAATATGATCTTATCTGACCGAACAGCTTTGTAACGTTTTTCTCCCCATGAAAACATACCTGTTACAGCTTAGACACTTGTGTGTAGAGTCTACATAGATCTCACTGCCAAAATTAACAGCAGTAGTAGTCGTGGCCGAGTGGTTAAGGCGATGGACTAGAAATCCATTGGGGTCTCCCCGCGCAGGTTCGAATCCTGCCGACTACGGGAAGGTCAGCTTTTTGCTGCCGGTACTTGCTTTCCTTTTCGTGAGTTCTCCCGATTTTTCCGCAGATTATTTGAGGAATTTAAGAACGGCTGGAATAAAACGGAGACCCCAGTGGGGCCATAAAAAGAGAGCATGAGGGAGCTACGGTGTCGTGTGATTGTGTTTACAACCTGGGCCCAGGAGGGGGAGATGGGACAAAAACGCCAATCTGGAACGAAGAAAAGCAAACCGTCACAAAGTCAGGCAGAAAGGGACAGCTCCGACCTCTGGGCCCGGGGATAGCCCAGCGCCACCAGAAGTCGCGGACCCGTGGCGTCCTTTAGCTCGAGCGCGTTAGCCCCAAAGCCTCGCGGACGCCTGGGCCGCCTTGGGACGACGAGCGCATGCGCGGGCGCGGGCGCGCTCGACGGGTCCCCGTGTTGCCCCTGGAAACCACCCGGCGCTGCGGCGACCGGAACGGGGAAAGACGTAACGTTTCAAGATGGCGAAAGACCTGGATGAGCTTTTGGATGAAGTCGAGTCTAAATTTTGCAGACCAGACCCACCGAGACTGGGCATGGTCGAGCGGTCCAGAGGCTGCGGCGGCGGCATCCTCAGCAATGATCGGAACCGAGCCGAGGCGAAAAAGAATCTCAGGTTAACAGGCGGGAGGGGTGAGCTGTCCTCGTAAAGCCTGCTCCACGCCCTGAAGCCACCCGCTGCCCACGATCTTAAGCTACTGTCCCTAGTCGGGCCCAGAACCTCAGCTCCCCACCCCCGGGACAGCGCACACCTCAACTCCCTGTCTAGGAGGAACTGGGCATTTCTTACCGAGGCCCAATTCGGCAACCCGGGCAAGCCCCGGTGAGCTAGCCCCGCCCGTGAGAGCCCTCACCCGGTGTCTTTCATCCAGACGGCATCCGTGGGGACCTAACAGAGGTGGGGAGAGAGAGGTGCAGCTTAGGGGCTCTCCCCTGAGCCCCGAGAGGGCGCCTCTGACCAGCTCGGTCAGCCTGAGCGGTTCTCAGCCCCTCCCCCGGGGAGCTGTTCGTTCCTCTAGAGAACTTCAGCCTTTCGCCTCTGACCCAATTCCCCAGGCAGAATAATCCTTGGGCCGGTTGTTGGAGAAAACGATTCCGTACAATTTTGTGACATCATTAGCTGTTTTATTTTTGTTTTTAACTCAGAGAATTGAATGAGATTACATTTATGATAAATGGTTAATTATTGTGAACACTGTTATTAATCCAACCACCTACCTTCTCTCCATGGCCCCCAGGTAAGGTCCCAAGGAATCTCGGGCATCCAAATTGAAATTTGAGGAGATTTAAGTGTTTTCTGGTTTTTGATCCAAAGAACTACCTTTCAGATTTGTTCATCTCTTTGATTCCGTGTAATCATAAAATAATAGGACTTTTTTCCCTCTCATTTTCTCCTCAATCCCAAAAGGTCAAAATTGTTTCATCAGAATGAATATTGTCCTTCAAAGTGATGACTGGGGAGCCTGTCCAATAACTCTGTTGGAAATGTTTGTGAAATTACACAAAGGCAGATTTGGATCAGCCCAAGAAAGTCATTCTTGTCATTTTATGCCTGCCTCTGTGGTTTGGTTTGGTTTGGTGTTGGTGTTCAAGTGCATGATTTTCCAGAAGTATTTACCCAACAACAATTGGTACCGAGTTTATCAGACTTAACCTCTAATGGCATTTGTTTATAAAAATTAAGCCTTAGAAGATAAAAACATGGAGAAGATTCTAAAGTTCAGAAACAAATTCTAAAAATTAGTTCATTAGTGGGCAGCATTCTAAAAATCAAATGTAGAGCCAATTAAAATGACTACTTTGAAGGGGCTAATGCTTTTTTGTCAATGATTATGCAAGTATCACTCATTAATTTGTATGTTACTGTCTTGCACACTGGAGGTCCTTATGTACTCATTCCCAGTACATCCACCATCCCTGTCCCACAGCAGTGTTACTTTGCAATTTCTTTTGTTCTTTTTATTCATTCATTGAGGGATAAAGAGAATTTATCAAAGGACCTTCCAAAGGGTTCATCCTAAGAGAACTAATGTGTGAGAGATAGGATGTCTTGGAGCAGGAATGGAAAGGGTTGCTAAGGTGGATCCTTTTCAAGAACAGGTCCTGTTATGCCTCTCTCCATAGCCTGTTATTGCATTACTGAAATCCATTCATGTTTCTAGCATCCCACCCCATCTTACTACATCAGATTTTTCAGTAATACATTTCTAAAAGCTGTAGCAAACCAGTACTGTTGCTATTCGTGTGTTAAAACTTTTGGTAATGTAGTTGTAAATTATGCAAAAAAATAGCAACAAGGGCCCTAAACCTAATACCCAAAAACAATCCCTACCTGATATATAATGTCAAATATAAAAAAATTTTATCATGAGCCAAAATTGATATTTCAAAGTTAGGAACCGATTTATATTATGAATTTATTAATAGGAGACTATCTGCCAATTGTATAGCGATGCAACTGTTACCTCTTTCCCTTATAAGAGTTAAAATACTGAAGTTGCCTATTAAAATGATAGGTTTGCAAATAATAAATGACTATGCAACTCTGGATGCCAGGAACAACTGCTAATATAAGAGATCAAAACATATACAAGTTGTTGAAGTGTTCAAAATGATAAAGAGAAGTATGTGATTAGTTTAAAAAAAAAAACTGTGAGTTGAACTGCAATAGGACTAAAGTGGTTCAGGATGATACAGGAGGGAATATTTACAGATAATATATCGTAACCTCCTAGATAATAGTTATAGTAATGGCTAACATTTATTGAGTCCTTTCTATATGCTAAGTGCTTTGTATGTGTTATTTCATTTACTCTCCCCAGCTCTGTGATGTGAATAATATTATCCCCCTTTCACTACCAAACTAAGACTTAGTAAAAGAGTTAACTTGCCCAAGGTCATATTTCCAAGTCTACCAGGATACTGTAGACCTAGATTTAAGCTTTTATATATACATTTCACATTTAACTATAGGTTTCAACTGTTTATTTTTATTTAGAGAATACCTTTTATTTTTGACAAAAATTATATTTTTAATCAAGATTACAATATAAGAAGCAAGGTTGGGGGAAACCAATAAATTTTGTTAACCTTTGGTTAAGTTTATTGTATTATAAAGACACGTGGCTGGCTCAGTTGGAAAAGCAGGTAACTCTTGATCTCAAGGTCGTGACTTTGAGCCCCACATTTGGTGTAGAGATTATTAAAAAAAATAAACTTTTTAAAAAAGATTATTGTATTATAGCATCAAAAAACTAAAAGTATTACACGGTCCTTTAAAATTTTTATGAGTTCTCATTGAATTGATAGCATTTCTACAATAAAGCATAGGCAATTGTGAGCATCATGAACTTGTATAACAGACCAGAGTCTTAGATCTAAGTTTGGATCCCTAATAGTATTCATTGGTTTGATAAGGTTTGAGCATATCTGATTTTTGAAATTGTGAAACTGCATGAGGGACGGGAACCCAAAAAGTACATTGTGAAAACTAAAGGAGACTTGTTCAAGAGGACAACTTAGCAACCTGCTGTCATAAAAGAATTAAAGGAATTGGTACCTAACAGTGTCAGGTATTTCTGAAAGATTAAAGAGAATTGGAACTGAAAACGGTCATTGAATTTAGTGATGTGGGCAGTATTGACATCTGAGAGAAGATCCCTCACTGTAGTTGAGGGATATAGAGGCCAGAGATAGAATATTACACCTGAAAGAAGTTATAAATAGTTGTCTAGATGTCCTGTTTACATATAAAATAACTGAGATTCAGAGAGGTTAAATAGTTTAAGGTAGGTCAGTAGTTCTCCACCACTGAGGATTTTACCACTCGAGGGGCATTCAGCAATGTCTTGGCATTTTTAATTGTCACAACCGGGGGACAGTATGTATGCATGCTGCTGGCATCTAGTGAGTAGGAGTTAGGGGTACTGGAAAACATCATACAACGCACAACAGCCCTGCTTCTCCCACCACACACACACCAAAGAATGATGTGGCCCCAAATGTCAGGAGTTCCATGGTTGAGAAACCCTCATCCGGATCACCATCCAATATACTTGTAAGGAAGTAGATCTACTTCAGTAGTAAGAGGGTGGCAGCTCAATAGGGTTCTTTGGAGTGTTTCTCTGAAGAGTAAGTCTTGTACAGAGTAAAAACATTTTAAAGTTAGAGTCTGACTAAAAAAGTTGTCTTCTAAAACAAATATTTTAATATTCTAATGAAGTTATAAAGTTGATGTGAAGCACCTGTGACATATAAACTCTAAAAATTCATCTTGTTCAGTCCCTGCTTCTTCATCTATATTGTAAGTATTCAGTAAATGTTATCTGTTAAATAGAGGTTTTGTGCAGTAACAGTTTGTATCAGTAATTCTGTGATGGCTTTCCCTGCACAAAGTAGAAAGGTAGTTGAGATATTCTGTCAAGGGAACATTGCTTTTTTTTTAATATTGATCATTTGATTATATAACCTTCAGCTCCTGTAGTAAAAAGATACGGTTATTTGACTTACAGTGGAACTCTTAGGGAAAAAATTAGAAAGACTCATTAAAATTATCTTTGTTTATAATTCTCAGGTTCTACTTATAATTGTACATATTTTGTGTTCTCTAAATAAGTCCATAATTTAGAAAAGCCCATGCCCAGCTTTCTCTTGAATATAACATATAGCTTTAAATGACTTATTTCAAGTGTGAAATAGTAACATACATACATTAATTTTTACCTGATAAACTACACCTTTGTCTCAACAGTCTTCAACTATGTCCATAGAGGGAAAAAATTAATTAACATCACATTTGCCCTTCTCTTATCAACTCTAATAATAGACTATTTAAGCAAAATTCTTCTGATACTGACTTTATCTGTACTTAAGCTTCAGCTATTTTGTTTTCAGATCAGCAGAAACGTTTGAGAAAGAAGATGATCTTGACAGTCTTATTAATGAAATATTTGAAGAACCCAACTTTGACAAAAAACCCTTTGTAAGTTAAGTATTATAAATGTGCAGTGATTCTTTCATTATTTTAAAACATGTTTAAAATAGTCTGGAAATGTATAGAATGCACAAGTATCTAGTCCTCCGAATTCTGAAAAATACAGTTGTTTTAAAGGAATTATTCCTCTTAGAGTTGTAGAAGAAATAAAATATTAAAAACTCTTATGTGTTTTGCTGTTCATTTCTCAGCAAGAAGGAAAAACTAGGAAAGCTGTTAGAGCAGAAGTCAGCTCACAGATGAAGTTGGTTAATTTATTTGCATATTCTAAGAACACTTTTCTAAAAGACCAAAAATAGCTTTTATTATAGGAATGTGCTTGATATCTCAGATGCAATGCTGTTGCTGTTATCCCATGAGCCAATGCATAAATTGTTAGTATTTTAATGTTTAAATGCTTCTGTATGCATCAACCTTATAAAAAGCTTATAAAACAGTATAATAGCCAGCTATATATCACCCATAGTGAATATATCTTAATGTTTTGTCATATTTCTTCCCCGGATTTTTCTTTTAAAGAAATAAAAAGTATAGATATAGTTTAAGAACTCTACAAATCCTACTCTACTGCCTTCCTTCCCAGAGGTAACCTGTTCATTCCATCCATACTTTTATATTTTAATTATACTTGTAGAATCATAAACCATTTTAACTGATGTATAGTGGTATACATATCAGTGTATAACTGATGTATACTTATGTAACGCTGCCACAGTTTATCCACTTCCCTGGTAATAGACGTTTAGATTGTACCCAGTTGTTGCTTTTAAAAACAGTGTTTCATCAGATATTTTCACGTCTTCTTTTACCTACCTACAGGTAGGTATGTGCAAACTTAAGGGAGGAATTGCTAGGTCATTAGGTGTGCTTATCTTCAACTTTGCTACCCACTGCTGACGTGTTTTCCAGAGTCACTATATCATTTTTATTCTTATCACCAGCAGTAGATGAAAACCTCTGTTTACCAGTGTTGTGGATACAGAATATATCTGTGAGATTGAAGAGGAGACTGAATGGAAGTCTAAATTACAGAGACCACAAGGAAAAGAAAAATCTAAGAATAAATATAATACCAAAGAGGGTTTTTTTTAAAGGGGGAAGATTAAAGCCAGATAGATTAAAAATCACTAGGAAGTGGTGGTAGTAAGAATATGGATATGAGCCACTTTTATTTTTGTCAGCCAGATTAAAAATCAAATATAGAGCTTAAGATCTTTATTTCTCCAAATTTAACATGCTCAGTTCATAAGCAGATGGTAAATTAATAAGCTGATGGCCTAGTTGATTGATTTATCAACATAATGATAATGGTGTTGAATACTCTGCAAACAAGAATGCATCATAAATGCCGAATAGCAATGCTAATTTAATAAATAGTAGAGAAGATTACATGATGTTCTTTTTATTCATGGATCATCTGAACAATTCGTTATTAAGTATTACAGGTTGTGTATCTATATGTGAGGCACTGTCTCTTTAGTTCAAGACATTTCAGAAGCAACAGGAAATATTTTTCTACTTTGGCTTTAAGATACACTAATTTGAAATAAGAGTAACTCCTACAATCATGAAGAGGTATTTATGTACTTCTTCTGTATGCTCCCTTTTTTTTAGTTATTATATCCAGTTCTCCAGACTGCAAGGGAAAAAAACCTAAATAAACCACTGGAGGAGAGCAGGTCTGTGTCAAACACAGACTGGGTGAGGAGAAGCAGTATCTCTGAAGAGGTGTGCGTGCCCGCCTCGTCCGGACCAGATTATGCTCCTGAGAGTACTGCTTCCTCCCCAGTCGCTCACCCATTCTGTCGAGTTTCTGAACTGCTCTCAGACCCTCACAAGAAAGCCCAAGAACGACAACAAATGCCACAGTGCACCAACTTGAAGCCATAAGTGGATGGTACACGAAACGTTTTTCTCAAAAAAAAAAGACACGTACATTATTTTTCCAGACATGCACCAAAAATTTTTCCGGTTCTGTTTAACATCAAATAAGAAAGTTAAGTGAAATTGTAAAGTGAAATATTTTTTTGCCTCCATTAAATTTCCTCACCTACAAGGTAAAATGAAGGCATGTCTCTGCGTAGTTTAAATTGCCTTTTCTCCAACTTCCTTTCCTTGGTGGTGGTCCTAGTATGTGGTTGGTTTATGCTGTTTGGTACCATATACCAGTTAACACTTAATAAATGCTTACTAATGATGATGTTATGTAACCACATAGGAACTACTGTATGGTTGTGACTAGGTAGTTCTACAATTTCCTTGAATGTCTAGTGGTTGATACTGTTTCGTTTGATCAAAATTAATATTCCTAAAGTTACCCAGGAGTTTGGCTAATTTATTTTTAGTTCAGGTGAGTACCATTCACAGCCTTTAAAAATGAGTCTGAGGTTTTTTCCTCCTCAATTGAATTTTTCCAGGATGAAGTTTTAAATAGCAGATCCTTCATTTTAAATCACTGAACTTGGAATTAACTGAAGAGTTATAAAGTGACTCTAAATCTTAGCATGCTAATAATGGCAGTATATCAGTTTCCTAGACTAAAAGCCAGGTAATTTACAAATTCCCTAGGGAGGTCTACTTCCCTTTTGCCTTTAAAAGGTTTTGATCATTGTTTTTGTTTCCGAAACTTTAAAATGATACAAAATTCTTATTTAAATCATTTTAAAAATATTCTTGTTATAAAATAAAGAATATTCGTTTTTATGTTAGAATTCTCTAAATTACCCTTAGCCTTTTATTGTTTTTGTTTTTTAAACAGAAATTAAAATCTAAATCTTCAGGTAACACATCTGTCAGAGCTTCCATTCAAGGCCTTGGTAAAAGGTAAGTTGAGATGGCTTTAGTGAATTACACACACTAGTGAGCAAACACTGTGAGCAAAGTCTAGTATATTTTGTTACCATTTAAACAACAGTGACATTAAACAACAAAGCACTGGTTGGCTTTCAGGAGAAAGACCAATAGCAATATCTTCAGTGTTCCTATGGTCTTGTGACCCCTTGGTGTAAAAGAACTTAAATGGAAGATTATTGCTATTGTAAATAATTTTCTGCCACCTGAAAAAAAAATAAGTGCTAACAGTTTCTCAAAATTAATGTTCTGTTACATTCTGCAATGTTTACTTTGTCCCTTATATTATTCGGCAAACACATTTTTCTGTGACTCATTTTAACTCCTTGAGTGTTCCTGAATGTACGGGTTATATCCAATAATGCAGTGATCCTGCAATAAATGCCTCTTCTTTGAAATAATTGGCCTGCTCAGGAAAATACACCGTTTGATTACGCGAATATAGAGTCGATGAGGCCAAATTAACTTCTCGTATTTTGTTGTTGTAATTTTCTTCTTCCACCTACCGAACACATCTAGCTGCAGCCCAGTGTACCTCGGTGGAAGCACTGCTCCGTGGGGAATTGGAACAAATACTTCACAGAGGTAGGATGTCAGACAGATTTTCTTGGGGCTCCTGTTGATTTTCGGCTCAGGTCATGATCTCGGGGTTGTAAGATCCCCCCACGTCGGGCTCCTCTCTCAGCAGGGAGTCCACTTGGGAGTCCCTCCTCTGCCCCACCCTCCCACCCCGTGCTTGCGTGTATGCACGTACACACTCTCTCTCTCAAATAAATCTTTAAAAAAAAAAAAAAAAATAGATTATCTTCTTAGGTTTTGCAGTTGATACCCTGTTGTTAAAATGTAGTTCTTGGCACCCATCTATGTCAAAATCAGAGGTGTGTTTTATTAACCAGTCTGAGAACACTGTACTGAAATGTTTGTTATTCTGGGCAATAGCTTTTTTGAAAGCTGTGATATTGGGTGTATGTAGTTCATTGTGCTGATTCCCATTTCTAAGCCCCCCTTGAAGTGCCTGGGTCCCTCCAGTGCTAGCCTGCTTTCCACAGGATTCCAAGAGAGTGAGCTTCTGCCTTGCCATTTTTGCCTCCTGGGCAGTAGAAGCCAGTGGATAAGACAGGTGAAGCATTGTGACTGTGCAGCCACACAATGTCTTACCCACCATCTTGGCCAAACACACAGCATGAGAAAGCTAGGTCTTTGGTACCAAAAAGCTCTCAAACATAGTTGCTTGATTTTACATATTTAAAAATGCAGAAATGCTCCTTTCTTTGTCTCTTCCCCATCCCTTACACCCACCCACTTATTACTCCTTTCAGGCAGTCTTGAGGTCATGATACCACCTACCCCATACTGCTAGCACATCCCATTATCATTGTCATACTGTGAAGAAGCAAATTAGTTTGAAGCATATCTTTCTGTTGTTCTGATACTACTGATTCTATTTTGGCAGAGGCATATTTGCCCGGATTATTATATTTTGTCTAGTTATTTCTCAAACACTTTTATTTTCTGTTAATTTTTTAAGAAAGAGAAGAGTGAGCTACATGATTACATGTTGACCACGTTTTAGGAGGAATAACAGTTATATTGAATAATAGAAGTGGGATCTGAAAAGACATTGTTGGAGTGGTGCTGGCCTACATCCTAGGAAGCCTAGAAAGAAAGACTATGGGACCAAGGGAATGTTGAGAGTCTTGGGAAGCAAGACTGTATCAGGAACAGCAAGACTAACAGAAGCCCACTTGGGTGCTGCCTGCTGTAAGGGCTATAAATAAGAATTGATAGCAGTTAAATTGTTGTGTTGAGGGCTATCTATACAAAGAATTAGAGACACAAGCTAGCCCTTAGAGGAGTAGAGTCTAGTTGCTATCAATCCTGACTTACCTGTGTAGAATCACCGGGACTTGTCTCCGAGTTTCCAGACTACACCCCCTCCAATCCCAGGTTCTTTCTCATCACCTAGGAACTAGGAACTACACCAGTTACCCTGTTACCATCCATTTCCTTCTCTCACTTCACCCACATATAGCATGAAGGATAATTTCCCTGACTTCTTCTCCTGAGCACATTTCCCCTGTTCAGAGGGAAAATGAGAGTTGCCATCTGTCTCACATTAACTTAGGGTTTTTGCTTCACCAAACTGTGTTCTTTCTCTTCTTGGTCCCTTCACCTCCAGTGAGAGCCCAGGTCGGATAGTCCACTTCCACTAGAACATTTGTTATCCTCTATTTTCCATTTAACACCTTTCTGCTTCTGAATATTTTTACATTTATTTCCTGTCTGGAATGACCCTCCTTTCTAATGTAGGTCCTCAGTATCATATCTGCTTATCTACAAATTTATTTTGTCATTCTATTTGAGCTTCTTTTTTCTTTTCTTTTTATAATATTCACTGAATGCCCAGCAGGCCCTAGGCCCTGTGCTAAATACTAGATACCATGAATGAATAAATAAATACAAAGATACATACATAAAACCCTCACCAGGAGAGGAACTGGTAAAGAAGCAAATGATGACACCCAGAGCTTGAAAAAAAAGAGCTCTGATGGCAGAATGTCTGAGTTCAAATCACACTGTGCCACTTAGGAGATGTGAAGCTTTGAGAGAAGGGTGTCTAAAACTGTGGTTTCCTCACCTGTAAAAACTGAACATACTCCATGGAGATCCTGTGTGGATTAAATGGAATCACATGTTATCACATGCCTGTGGTGCAAAAGACACCTAAGATGGTTTGAGATATAGTTTGCAGTTATTCATGTGTCTTTTTCACCTGTCAGTACTGCCTTCTGATTGTGTTCTAGTTCTGTGCCAGGAATCCTATATTCTTCTGCTATGTCTCCATTTTATCTCAGGAAATATATATCAATGTTTCTTACAGGGGTTTTCTAATTTTTAAAATGGTCCTAGGGCGCCTGAGTGGCTCAGTCAGTTAAGCATCTGACTCTTGATTTATGCTCAGGTCATGATGTCAGGGTCATGAGATTGAGCCCTGCATTGGGCTTCATGCTGGGCAAGGAGCCTGCTTAAGATCTCTCCCTTTTGGGGCACCTGGGTGGCTCAGTGGGTTAAAGCCTCTGCCTTCGGCTCAGGTCATGGTCTCAGAGTCCTAGGATTGAGTCCCGCATCAGGCTCTCTGCTCAGTGGGGAGCCTGCTTCCCCCTCTCTCTCTGCCTGCCTTTCTGCCTACTTGTGATCTCTCTCTCTGTGTCAAATAAATAAATCTTAAAAACATTTTTAAAAATGTTTTAAAAAAATCTCTCCCTTTCCCTCTGCCCCACCCCTACATGTGCTCACTTTCTCTGTCTCTCTCTCAAAAAATAAAAATAATAAATAAATAAAAATGGTCTCTAAGATGATCCATTCTGATTTACTTTCAAAGAGTAAATGTTTCATGAGGATTTTCTTATATATAGTGTTTTTTACATGTACTTCGATTTGGTTCTAGCACAGAAGAATCTTGCTCCAGATGGAATTTAAGTAGACAAAAGAATGGCCTATTATAGCTTGAGGATCCAATCACACAGTATTGATCCATGAGCATGATAATATTCATCAAACTCCTTCCTACTTTCTACACAACTACAAGACGAAAAAGCACATACTGTTTGCATATATATGTGTAGGTAAATGTGTACATTCACAGTCTTGTCTTCCTCACTATTACAAAGACACCCTTATGGACCAACCTCTTCATAACACAGATCTGCACCTACAGAAAGATAAGCCTATACTTGTTCATGTGCACCTAAAACATTTTATGTATGAAGTACTTTATACTGTCCAGAGCACTTTTTTATATATGCTTATTGGTTCAGCTCCACAGGAAAAAAAAAAAAAAAACCGAGATGCAAATAGAAGCAAGACTTTTTAACCCCAGTTTATAAATGAGGAAATTGAGACACTGGTGTTAAATTCATCGAACACGTATTAATGAACCACCTGCTCGCTGGGTCCTACATAATACATAATATGAAGGAAAAGTGCAGGGTACAATAAGCATAGACAATTAGCACGCCAGCTAATATGAAGGGTTAGAGAATGCTTTCCCAAGCAAATAACATTTAATCAGACTACAGTATGAGAAATGAGTTGGCCAAGAGAAGAGACCATTAGAGCCAGAGGGCACAGAGTGTTAGATGATCCCTGAGCTGGAGTAGAGGAGGGCAGCCAGAGGAGCTGTGAGTGGGGGAAAGAATGGCTCTTGCTGGGGCTGGAGAGGCAGTCAAGGGACGTTTGGTGTGGGGTCCTGGAGTCCTCTGGCAGATTTTGGGAGAAGTGTGTCATATACAGTGGAAGGCTTTAGTTGTTTTGGGAGCTTTTTGGCTTTTGTTTTTGGTAGATGGGGTGACAATTGTATTTGTGTTTCTAAAGACAGTCATTTTGGCTGCTGAATGGAAAATGGTTTAGAAGTTGAAGGGGCAAGACAGGAGAAAACAGAACCGTCAGCAGGTAGTAGTTACAGTGGTCCAGGAAAGAGACAGGAAGGTAGTTGTGACCGGAATAGTGACAGCAGCTGTAGGGAAAAGGTGTCTTATGTACACCATTTTGAATCTAGAATTGACAGAACTCGGTGTTTAAATGGCTGTGGCAAGTAAAAGAAACTGTTCTCAAGAATGACTTCCAAGTAATGTGCCTTGCCAAGATCGCATAAGTCATTACAAACCAAGGACTCAAATGTGTATGTTGTTCCCAGTCCGTTATCCTTTCTAGTATACCAATTTATGGAAGGCTGTGTAATGAATGTGTGCAAGAGGGAAGAAACTTAGCTATTTTCGCTATTGTGGCTACTGTTACTTTCCAGTTGTCCAAACAGCAAGGCTTCCTTGACCGCTGTGTAGATCTGGCAGGATTTAACTGAGAACCAGAGTCTGGGCAGACTATATTGGGCTGTATTTTGGGCATTCCCATCATGAACACCTTAAAAATAGTAAAAATTGTGTGTATGCATTAGCTGGACAAAAGGACAGAGCTGTTGGTGACACCTTTATATTTGTATTCCCTCCACATTTTAGAAGAAGAATCCTGACAATTTATCGTTCATTAGAATCATGCCTTTTTGGGGGCACCTGGGTGGCTCAGTGGGTTAAAGCCTCTGCCTTTGCTCAGGACATGATCTCAGGGTCCTGGGATCGAGCCCCAGGTCAGGCTTTCTGCTCAGCAGGGAGCCTGCTTCCCCCTCTCTCTCTGCCTGCCTCCCTGCCTACTTGTGATCTCTCTCCTCTCTGTCAAATAAATAAATTTTTTTAAAAAATCATATTTTTTTTAGATATTGTCTTATAAGTATATAGTTATGGAAGAGAAATACATTTAAGCCCTGAAAATAAGCACAGATTTACGTGCCCAGGGCATAAAGGAAATTAAGTCTATTCTGCCTATTTTCTATGTGTTTTTTTGTTTGATTTCTAGATAAAGTTCTGGTTTGGGAGTACTGATGAATCATTTTAGAGTATAAAGAGTTGAGTCTTTTACCCAGTTGGTGGAAAGGAGAAAGAGTGGTAGCAGGAAGCATAGTGGCATTAATAAGGTATAGATAAAATCAAAGCATTATTTTCAAGCCAAATCAAATTTTACTCTCCTATTTTTTAAAGTACTTGTAAGACTGTATTATTCCATTGACTGCTACTAATTATGATCTAATAGAGTGAATCGTAGCAGCAGAATGATTTCTTAGCTGCAGGTTAGTTTTATTTTTCTCACAGGGCAGTGTTTGTAGGAAAATGTAGTAGTGTGAATAGATTTGAATAAACTACTAAATTTTAAATTAAATTAAAAAGTTGTATTTAACATTATGGTTGAGATTTTACACATACAAAACGTCAGGAAATTCTAAATTATAGTTCCCAGAACAGCAATAATTTAGCCAAATTGCACATATGTATTAAGGCATTAAAGTTAACACTCTGTGCAATCATGTAATAAACTACATATGCATAAGAAAGCAAGTTATGGCAGCTTTGGGAACCATCATTTTGCATTTCCTTACTTCTACATTAAAAATTCCAAGTTCAGATGTGTACAAATGTAATTGTGTTGAATTTCCATATGTACAAATACAACTCTATAAATTGCTAACAGTTTGAAAGAAAATATGGATTTATTTATGAAACTTGTATAGATTTTTAGTATTTATTTTTGTGATTAATAATAGTTTTTAAAATAAAAAACATTTATTTTCAAAGAAATTTACAGGCCAAAAAATATTTGCAATTTTGAAATTACCATATCTGAATTTTAGAGGGAAATAAGTGAAAAAAAATCTAATGATGGGGTTTTTTAATTATTTTTTATTGCAGAAGTATTGAATGCTTATTTAAAAAAACAAAACAATTTAAAAATATGTAAAGAAAAATATAATAATCTTCTCTCTCCTCCATTCCCACTACCCCTGAGGCAGCCAGCGTTAGCTGTAGAGTATATAACCTTCCACATTTTTCTCCATGTTCTTACAAACTTACAAACACCTATAGAGGAAATTTTTTTTGGTTGTTTTTACAAAAATAGGCTCATGCTACAGAGGTTAACTGTGTATCTATTGATCCCTCTAGGTCAATAGATAAATCTAGTTCGCTTTATTGGCTTCCTGACATTCTATATATATTGCACATTATTCAGGCTTTTCCCTTTTTCATAAGTGTCCAAGTGGTATCCTGTTTTTTGCCACTTCAGCAATTCTGCAG
>CM053606.1:128584073-128595550 GCA_028646535.1 Procyon lotor | reverse complement strand
GTCTCCTCTCTTCTAAACCTTTGGTTTGAGTTAGTGCCCACTTCAATGGTGAATTAGTGATAGCTTAAAATACTACATTTTTGCAAATAAAACTAAACTGGGAGCTGCTTGTGGGCAAAACTACGTTGTTTCATGCATCTTGGGGTCCCACAGCACCTAGAACGGCTTCTAACTCAGAGCAAGTAGAGAAATGAGAGATTAATAAATGTATACCCGTGTGAATGTGCAGTGTGCTTGTATATGTTAGTATACTCTTAATTGATACTGGTGCCAAAGGAATATCCTCTTGTTTAATTCTGTGGCTTTAGAGAGCCTTTTAGCTTATCTAAAAGAGGCAAGTACAAGGAAATGGGACACATTTCCTCTCGGGACTCTGAGTTGAGTTCATTAGAGACATTCTTTGTTAGTAAGCATTGTCTGTGTGTCTTCCCAGGTTAAATCTGGCAGCAATCAGCTACTAAGCATTTGAGTTCCTGTCCACGGGTCTTAAAAAGGGGTTCAAACATGAAGTGGATTACTGGATTCTTTACTGGCTCAGAAGCGAATTTACTATTAAGTAAATAATTTCAAAATATTCTCTAAGCCATTTTAAGTTTGATGCTTAGAAATTTGGATGAACTGATGTTTCCAATCTCCTAGAGATTAAAATGGGGTTTTATTCAGTGACATTGACTGTACAATTAACTTCATGGCAGAAAAGATGCTCCCTTAGATGGTGCCAACATTCTTTTTCATTTTTCGAATTTCTTTTTATTTGAGCATTTTAAAGGAGTCTGATACATTTTCAGACCATTTAAGATGTATTTTGGTATTGAATAGGTGGAGAGCAACAGAAGACATGTTAGATATAAATTACAGATTAGGGATGCCTGGGTGGCTCAGTCGTTAAGCGTCTGCCTTCGGCTCAGGTCATGATCCCAGGGTCCTGGGATCGAGCCCTGCATCGGGCTCTTTGCTCAGCAGGGAGCCTGCTTCACCCACTACCATTCCCTCTGCTTGTGTTCCCTCTCTCACTGTGTTTCCGTCAAATAAATAAAATCTTTAAAAAAAAAATTAAAAAAATAAATTACAGATTAATCTCAGTGTAGGTAAAGTTGCGTTTCATAAAATACATTTGAGTAATTCCTACTCAACTGGCAGTATTCTTCCTCTCTTTGATTAGAGTCTCTTTTTCACAAATTAAATTGTTGAGAAATACAACAGCAGCTAACACTCAGTTGAGCATGACTCTGGACAGCTCTGCACCCTTATGCATTAATCTTCACAGAGAATTAAGTCTTTATTTTCCAAAGGATAAAACTGCCTCAGAGATGTTAAGTTCAAGGTCACATAGCAGTTAGAACTGGAGTTGGATGCCAAACCCACATTCGTTCAATGCCAAAGCCCACAACCCATGTATTTTTACCATTCTTGAGATTGTAAAATAAACTGCCAAATTTAAAAGCTCAAGGGCACAACTTTTTTCAGAGGTAAGTATGACTATGTATTTGAGGTACGAATTAGATTAAAAAGTATAGTTCCAACTACAAATTAGGTGAGAAAAAAATAAATAGGCAACTGAAATAGATACTGAGTGCTGGGCACAGGGTATATACAGAGTAGACATGTCACTACTTTGGAGGTCAGGGGACGTGGCATGTGAGGAATGTCAGGAAGGTTGGGGAGGAGCCAGAGTTTGGGGAGGGGGTGTAGATGTAGGGAGGTCCTGGCTGAGGGAGCAGTAGGAACAAGGCCAGGAGGCAAAATGGATAGCCTCTGGTAAGACTCCTAATATTTTGGCTTTAATGTAAGTAAAAACAGAATGTAATGTCCCAGAGTTCTTAGAAAAGTCTGTGAATGAAATGTGGCCACATCCCCTGGTCCATGTTTCCAGTGAAACATTTTGAATGAAGATCAAAGAGCTGGGAGTTTATATTTTGCCCGTTTCACCAAATCCTTAAGTGCCCTTGGATTTGTTTTAGCTCACATAAATAGAGTTTCTCTGAAGACACTGGCCTAATAACTGATTGCCTTGTCCAGAAAGATCCACAGAGTTGTAAACATTATGCAGTTACTGAAAGGAAAGTATTATCCTGTCTGTACCTGTAAGGAGGACTGAGCAAGAAACCACTAATCCCCAGAATTGGGAAGGGTACTGGCAGTGGGCTGGAAGGAGGGGGAGGAGCTGGAGAGTGAGGGAATCCGTGAAGCACCAGACCCTTCCTGGGCCTGCTTTCTCCTCTGAGGAACACAATATTAGAACCCTTCAGATCAGAAAGATGGTGATAAGCAGGGATGTTATTACGTTTATGAAACAACGGATAGATGGACATGAATTTTTCCATCAAAACTCTATACACCAGATAAAAGAGTTTGTTCAACCACAAAATGGAATAATATTTGGCACACTAAATCTTTAACTCTGTAACTCATTTGTATGATAAGCTGAATAAAGAAATGTTAAAAGCTTAGATGGAGAGCAGTAGAGTGCCTGCAAGCTCTTCTTTTAAGGGTGTGGGCTCTGGGGACTGGCTGGTGTCAGACCCCAGCCCCACCACCCAACTGGCCGCACAACCTCAGCAAGGGACACCAACTCTCCAGGGCCTCAGTCGGTCCGTTTATAAAATGGGCAAAATCATAACATCAATCTCAATGGTCGTGAGGAGTCCATGAATTAACACACGTAAAGTTCCTAGAACAAGGACTTAGATGTGCTAAATGTCAAATGATGGGTCAGTAGTATACAGAAGCCCCACACTGGCAGCCTGAACCCAATGAGGGCTGCAGGTCGATTTTATTTTGCAGGCTCAGCATCTGAAAAGGATGGAGACACTGAGTGACTCTGGACAGAATGTGTGCCCTCCCTCTGGCCTCAGCCCCAGCAGACGCTCTCACAGCTGGCCTGACTCACGCATCTGTGTTACTCTCGCTTACTCTCCAAGTACTCGTGTTTGCTGGAGAATGGGGGGGTGGGTGCTCACAACAAATGGTCACCAGTCTGAGGCTGGCTTCCCCACCAAAGCCAACGGGCTTGTAACTACTGCTGATATGTCACTCCCTTGCTCAGCGAAAGTTCTTTGAGGGCATGTTACTCGTCTTTCTATTCATCCCCAGAACCTCCCAGAAATCCTGACGCTGCTTTGTGCATCTCTGTGTCTGAACGCACGTGCTGTAGTATGAGGTGGGTGCTGGGCTTGGAGGAAATGTGAACACACTGGGGCTCATACGTGTAGGCTGACCTGGAAATGCGTGTTGAAGGCATGGTGGCCGGGCAGTGCCCGCGGTGTTGGAGAAACGAGGTTGTTGGGTACCCCTGCAAAGGAGGGAGTGAGGAAGGAAAGAGGAATCACAGACACATTCAGGTGTTTGGCTTTTAAGAATGGGCATGAAATTTGAGAATTTGAGAATAATTTTGAGATTATTTGAGAATAATTTGAGAATTATTTTTTTGAGAATATTTGAGAATAAATTTGAGAATAAATTTGAGAATAATTTGAGAATTTGAAAATAAATACTTCGCAAATGGTCCACAGTACATGTATTTTGTGTATATGCTCATGGGCAGTATTTGCATTAATTCCAATGTAATCATTTCTTTGGATAAGCAGTACATTTTGAGTCGAATATGAGATACAATATCTTTATTCTTATTTGATAAGTCTGTGGGTTGACTTTTCATTAGCCTGTACAAATACTATTTTCCTTCAAGTTACCCTTTTCTCATTATACAGTCCTGCCCTGGTGTACTGTGTGCTTTCCCTTTTTATTTTTAATCATGATTAGTCTTCCCAGCTGCTTAGTTATATAATAATATCCTGTGTGTTTAAACACAGGCCTACAGATTAAATTTCTCCAAGAGCAAGCTCAAGAGCTTTTTAAAACCACAGGATCTTTTTTACTGGTGCTACAAGCATTTTTTAGGAAGTCAACATTAATGATTTGAGAAGTTATTTCACTACATTTTTTTTTTTAAGATTTTACTTATTTATTTGACAGAGGAAGAGAGATCATAAGTAGGCAGAGAGGCAGGCAGAATGGGGCAAGCTTGATCCCAGGACCCTGAGATCATGACCTGAGCCGAAGGCAGAGGCTTTAACCCACTGAGCCACCCAGGTACCCCTATTTCACTACATCTTATATTAATTTCTTGTTGCAGTGGTTCTATTCTATATTAATCTCCTAAATTGACAAACAAGTTGAGAAAGTTCTCACTTAAATTAATCAACATAAAGACATTTCCTCCATTCTTTGTAAATTATTCCATGTAAATTATTCTAAAAGGTTGTTAGAAACCTGTTTGAGTTTTGGCTCGGAGAAATGTATCAAGTACTCTTTCCTGGGAGAGATTTTTTTTTTTTAATTAATGTGCTTGATTTTTTACACAAGTAATGTACATGCGCTCATTGGAGAAATATTGGGGAAAAGAAATACAAAGGTATAAAGGAAAAGTATTTTAAAATCAACTATAATTTTACTAGATAAGAGATAACCACCATTAACATTTTGGTCTGTGTTCTTCCAATTTTTTTCCTTGGCATACAAAATATACAAAATTGGTATATTCTATATGCTGTTTTTTAGTCTGCATTTTAGTTTAGTAATACGATGTAAAAAGATACTGGAAAAATATTCTGAATTTTTATTCTACAGAACATTAATTTAGTAGGAATATGTTCTCTTATCTTGCAATTATAATCTAAATTGCACCTAAGGCCCTCAGCCTTCTGAAGTTAGCCTTTCCTTGAATAATCAAATAAAGTGCTGTAGGCCACATCCCACGGAATGTTCTATGAAAAGCCAGAATAACCTTTGCCAATATTTACAAGATTTCCGGGGAAAATAGAACACAGGATGTATAGACTTCTATCACTTCCACATATATTTTCATTTGCCTTCCTCTTGTTATGGATGAATTTGAACGTCTTTTATGTATTTTTTAAAAGCCATTTGTTTATCCTTTAATTTTTTACATTCCTTGCCCACTGGAAGATTATAAAAAAACATTTCTCTCACAATTTCTTTTAGTATTTTTGTGTTTTGACTTTCACGTAAACCCACATGAAATGAATGTGAGGCAAGATGTGAAGTATGGGATCCACAGATGTTGCCCAACTGAACCAATACCATCGGCCATGGGCATACACTCAATTTCCAATTTGAATCTGAAGGGTTTTTTAAATCAATTAAAGGAGGTCAGTTTTTAAAGAAATGTTCTAACTCCCCTTGGTTAAAAATAAAAGACTCTTTGAGAATTGGTCAGTGACTCAACATATTACAGTTCTAAATCATCTCGACCTTTTTATTTTTTTTTTTAAGTTTTGGACAGGTACAAGAGAAAACAGGATTTTCTTTCTGTTTCCTAAAGTGTTAGCTCAGACTTGAGCCATCATAAGAGAAATGGCATGCTTGGTCCTGGGCTTGACCCAGGAAGGTGAGGCAGACTAATAATTTAGTTAATATTCATTTAAATAAAATTTCATGATTCATTTAGTATGGATGGAGCCAGTGCCCATGAGGACCATTTTCCCCACTCAAGGCATCATCTTCTGTGGGAGCAGGACCGACCCATTTACTGGTTATGTGAGGAGATGCTTGTGGGCCCGTTATTCCTGAGATGTTTATGGGTTCACATGGACCAAACACACTCCCCACAGCTCTGAAACTAGTTCGGGGGTGGGGGGACACACAAGCTCTCATCCTGACTTTTTCATGAGCGTGCCTCGGTTTGTGCGTGTGCATGCGCGTGCATGCGTGTGAGTGAGAGAGAGAGAGAATGGGCTCTGAAGGATCCACCCAGCTGGGTCCTGATGAGAACTGGAGGTCGAAGACAGATACTTATTTTGCTCCCGCCAGAGAAAGAGTTCCTATTGCCGCTAATCATCAGTGCAGCTGCACTGCTCCTGGCTCATGGAATGTTCCTAAAAGATACACTTAAGGGGTTGGAGAAGCAGGAGAGAAGAGGAAGTTGGGACAGTCACGGATCTGAGGGGATGACCGCTTCATGGAAAGGCTATTCTCCTGTCCTGACCACAGACAGTCCACTGAGAGGCCTGGGCTTGGCTCTCCCAGAATGCCCAGCGCATGAACACATTGTTTTCCAGGGCAAAGGGCATTTTCTTGTCACTGGTAAATTTTCTCCCATAATTAAATGGAGAAAAAAAAAAAAAAGAAGTCATTTGGCTCTTCATTTTTTCTCTCTGTTCAAGGGAGAAAGGAGAAGGGTCCTTGTGTGTGTCTTGATTTTTAAGTTTTTCAATCTTGATGGAAACTCGCCAGATGGGAATTTTTTTTTCTGATGATGTTTCTGGGACATAACTCATTGGCTATGTAGTCACAATTTAAATCACTATTTAGATTGACATGATACTTCCTGTCTGAAGTTTTATCTTCTCCAAACCAAGGAAACCACACTAGGGAGTAGAGAATGCAGTTAAATGTTAGGTGTGACCCTATCCTAGGGATAGGCCTCTTCATTCTCCCTGGTGAACATGAGCAATTTCCTGTGCTTGGCCAGTCACTACTGCATGCACATCACTGCGTCCTATGGTTATTGTCTATACCTGGAATGAGTTGCCCGGGGAGTTTTGTTAAAAAAAAAAAAAAAAAAAAGGATGTATTTGTTAGTCATTCAGCAAACTGGATGCTCTGTTATGAGCTAGGTAAGCAAAGATACCTATGATGCCACAGCACGCCTCGTCAACAGTTTGGCTTTATGAGCCTTCCAGTAAATTCCTCCCTTTTGCTTATGCAAGTTTGAGTTGAATTTCTGCCATTCATAGACACAACAATCTGGTCAACAGAGGGACTGAAAGCTTGAAGGAATGAGACATCTTGCTGCTGTGTGACCATGGTGATCCTGTGTGTGCTTAGGAGTTCGTTTGTATGCCCAGAGAAGGTAAATGACAAACTTTTGTCCTAGCCACTGTACATGTGTTTTAGTTAATGTAGGAAATTGCCTCTAGAAGTAGAATGCACAGGGGCACCCGGGTGGCTCAGTCAGTTGGGTGTCCAACTCTTGATTTTGGCTAAGGTCATGATCTCAGGGTTCGGGGGATCGAGTCCCACCTTAGGCTCTACACAGACCCTAGAGCCTGCTCAAGATAGTCTCCTTCCCTCTCCCTCTGCCTCTCTCCCCCTTCACGCTCTCTTGCACTCTAATAAGTAAATAAATAAACAAACAAATAAAAGAAGTAGAATGTACATGGTATTACTTAGGAAAGAGAATTTATGCTTAAATAGGGGAGCTTCCAGTAAAGCAGTATTTTGGCCAATCTTCTATGAAAACATCTGTGAATGTGAAAAAGCATCTTTGTAAATGCAGATTTTCATAATTTTAGTTTACTTACAATGAGTGCCTCCCCTGTCTCGGGTTGCTGCCCCCTATTTGGGAAGGGAAGAATGGAGTTCTCAGTTGTGGCAGATAAGATGCAGTTAACATCAATTCGTAATGAAAATGAAATAAAATTTCAATCTTCGCTTTTCATAAACTAACTCCGATATAAACCCAATGGTTATATCTAAATATTGAAAGGGCTAATAGGTCTGATTAATATAGTTTTTTAAATTGTGAAATTTGATTATATCTCTATCTTGGCATATATTCCACAGGAAATTGAAAAGACTACGTATTCTGCTTTTTTGGGCGAAGAGTTCTATAAATGTCAGTTAAATCCTGTTACCCACGGATATTCTATATCCTTGCCGAGTCTATGTCTAGCTGTTCTATCAACTGCAGAGAGAGGGGATATTGAAGTCTCCGATGCTAACTGCGGATTTATCTGCTTTTCCTTTTAATTCTAGCACTTTTTGCCTCACATATTTTATAGCTGTTTGGTGCCTCCATCATATTTAAGATTGCTACATCTCCTTGGTGGATTAATCCTTTTGTCTTCAGGTAATATGCTTATTGTGGGTAAACTTCTTCACTCGAAAGTGTACCTTATTGATATTATTATAGCCATTTCTGCTTTCTTTTGATTGTTGGTATGATATGTCTTTTTCTTTCTTTTTGCTTTCAACCTACCTATATAGTTATATTTAAGTGAGTTTCTTACAATAACCAGTAGAAACAATGATGGCTAATGATTATCAACAAAAGAATCCTCAACAGAATAGCAAATACTTTGCTCAGGACATTTGAGGTCAAATTGAAAATAGAAACAGTTTTATTAAAAGCCCCTAGAGGCAGATCTGGAAGAGCATACATAGAAGAGGGAAAAGAGAGAATGGACATAAAACTCAAAATTATGCAGACTTATGCCTTATTTTTTAGCATTTTTAAAAAATGTTGGGTCTTTCAGGCTGGTTTTGCTTTTTATTAGGTCCATATAGTTTGGTTAATTAACCAGTGATTTAGTTTTATATTTAAGCTACAATTAATCTTTTTTTCTTTGGTGATATTTATGTCTTTGCTTTTTTTTTTAAAAACTACTTTCAATTTCTAGATGTTTTGTCCAGTTTATTTAGAGCTTCATCACCGTGGCAATATATATTTCCGTTAAAACACTGTTAACAAATATACTGGAGTGCACGATTTTAATCTTTACTGGTTATTGTGAGATTGCTGTGTAAGTTAAAAAACACATTTGTAAATACACTGTTTGCTGGAAGAAAATTTCTGAGTTACAGCTCGGGAAAAGCCTGCTGAATTTATGATCTAAGCATTAACTTAAGGTATAGAGATGAAAAGACAACAAAAAACAATTCATACTTCTTCATCTCCTAATTGCAACAAAACCCTTAACTGGGAGAACCTTATTCCCCTCTCTTTCCTCTTCCTTCACTTATTGTCTCCTTGCAATATTCAGAGAGTGCTTGAATTATGGGTCTGAACAGAGAAATGTTTTCAGACAATCATCAGCCCATATACCATTAACTTAAACTTGAAGATGGGATGGAGGTATAAAGTGCATTTACACAATACAATGTTATTGTTAAAGGCAAGGGCTGACTCTTTTATTTTGACCTGGCATGTTCTGAAATAAATATCAATTCAATATAGAAAAAAAATAAGTGAGTTTCCCGTACATAGCATTCAGCTGGGTCATATTTCCTAATCCCTTCTGCCAATCTCTGTCTTTCAATGGATGGATTTAGATCATTTACATTTTGGAATTATTTTTGTTTATTTATTGAAGTATAGTTGACATACTATGTTCTTTTAGTTTCAGATTACAACATCATGATTTGACAATTCTCTATATTATGCTATGCTCACCATGATAAGTGGAGTTACCATCTGTCACCATACAATGTTATTATGATACTACTGACTATGTTCCCCGTGCCGTACTTGAAGTTTGTAACTCTTAATCCCCTTCACCTATTTCCCCAACCTGGCTCCAACTCCTCCTCTGGAAACCACTATTCTGTTCCCTGTATTTATGATTCTGTTTCTGTTTTTATTTTTTTAGATTCCACATAGAAGTAAAATTTTATGGTATATGTCTTTCTCTGACTTTTTTCACTTAGCATAATACCTCCTGGGTCCATCCATGTTGTTGCATATGGCAAGATCTCATTCTTTTTGATGGCTGGGTAATATTCCATTGTATGTATATACCACATCTTCTTATCCATTCATCTATTGATAAATATTTGGGTTGCTTCCATATCTTGGCTATTGTAAATAATGCTGCAATAAATACTGAGGTGTATATATCTTTCTGAATTAATGTTTTGTTTTCCTCAGGTAAATACCCAGTAGGAGAATTACTAGAGCATATGGTATCATACTTTTTTTCCTCAATTTTTTGAGGAACCCTCATACTGTTTTGCACAGGAGCTGCACCAATTTACATTCCCACCAACAGTGCATGAGGGCTCCCTTTTCTCCACCTCCTTACCAATGCTTGATCCTAGCCCATTCTGACAAATATAAGGGGGTATCTTGTGGTTTTGATTAGATCATTTACATTTAATATAATTATTGATATTAGGACTTAAATCCATCATTATTTTTTGTTTTCTATTTGTTCTATTTCTTATTCTTCTGTTTTTGGGTTTTTTTGTGTGGATTATTTGCACAATTTTTGGAATTCTATTTTTATTTATCTATAGAGGGCTTTTTTAACTTTAATTTTTATTTTAAAATTATTCGGAACATTCTCCTAGGACTATAATGTTTGAGGTGTATATCTTGGTAGCTTTTTTAATGGTTGCTCTAGCTATTACTTTGTATGCATAACTGATTATAGTCTAATGGTGTTAGTATTTTATCAGTTCAAGTCAAGTATAGAAAACTTAAATCCCTTTACATCCTTTCGCCTTCTCCTACTTGTAAATTCTTTTAAATATTTTCTGTACTTACATACATTTTTTTAAGTAGGCTCCAAACCCAGTGTGGATCTCAATGTGGAGCTTGAACTCATGACCCTGAGATCAAGAGTCATGCTTAACCAACTGACCCACTCAGATGCCCCTCCTGTACATACATTTAAAGGCATAACACAGTGTTACAATTTTTGCTTCAACCATCAAACATAATTCAGGAGCTTAAGAGGAGAATGAAATATATTTACTTTTACTCTTTCTATTGTTCTTTCTTCCTGATATTCTAGGATTATTTCCTTTTGCATTTCTTTTCTGTTTAGAGAACTTCCTCTAGCCATTCTCTTAAGATAAGTCTGCTGACGACAAACTCATTTAGTTTTTCTTCAGCTGATAATATCTTGATTTTCCCTTCACTTTTGAAGGATTTTTTCATTGGACCTAGAATTCTGGGTTGTCAGTTTTTTCATTTCATCACTTGGAAAATGCACCATTTTCTTCTGGCCTCAATGGTTTCTGGTGGGAAATCTGCTATCATTCAAGTTGTTTTTGTATGACTGTGTTAAGTTGGTATGGATTTCTTTGGTTTATCCTGTTTGTGATTCACTCACATCTTGAATCTGTAGGTTTATGTCTTTTCTCAAATTTGGAAAGTTTTCAGCCACTATTTCCACAAGTATTTTTTTTCAGCTTTGCTCTGTTTCTCCTCTTGTCCTGTGATTTGGATGATAGAAATGTTAGATTTTTTGTTATGGGCCCATAGTCCCTGAGCCGCTGCTGGATTTTCTTTCTTTTCTTCCTTCCTTCTTTCCTTCCTTCTTTCTTCCTTTCTTTTCTCTTTTTTTTTCTTTCCTTCCTTCCTTCCCTCCCTCCCTCCCTCTTTCCTTCCTTCCTTCTTCTCTTTATTATTCAGATTGGGCAATTTCTATTACTATACATTTCTATAAATCAGCTCACAGATTTCATTTTTCTCTGGCCCCTGCATCCTTCCTTCTCTGGAGCCCATCCACTGAGTTAACTTTTGTTATTGTATTTTTAAGTCCTGAAGTTTCCATTTGGTTCTTTTTACTTTCTATTTCTGTATTGAGACTCTATTTCCTTACTTGGACTTTCCATTTTTTCATGTTTCAAGCATGTTTGTATTGCTTTTTGAAGCATTTTCAGATGGCTCCTTTAAAACCTTTGTCAGATCATTCTGATATCTCTGTCATTTTAGAGTTGGCATCTAT
>CM053606.1:128566420-128583973 GCA_028646535.1 Procyon lotor | reverse complement strand
CTCACAGATTTCATTTTTCTCTGGCCCCTGCATCCTTCCTTCTCTGGAGCCCATCCACTGAGTTAACTTTTGTTATTATATTTTTAAGTCCTGAAGTTTCCATTTGGTTCTTTTTACTTTCTATTTCTGTATTGAGACTCTATTTCCTTACTTGGACTTTCCATTTTTTCATGTTTCAAGCATGTTTGTATTGCTTTTTGAAGCATTTTCAGATGGCTCCTTTAAAACCTTTGTCAGATCATTCTGATATCTCTGTCATTTTAGAGTTGGCATCTATTGATGATCTTTTTCTTCTGAGATTTTTCTAATATTTGGCATGTGAGTGGTTTTCAATTAAAAACTGGACATTTTGGACATTATAAGACTCTGATCTTACTTAAACTTCCTGTTTTAACTGGCTGTTCTGATGCCAACCTGCAGAGGAAGGGAGGAGCACTGCCTGGTTACTGCCAGGGTGGGGGAGGGCGGGGCTGAGGGGGTTGGAGGTCACATTCACCTCTCTTGACCTCTGATCCCACTGATACATACTACCCTTGCCAGGAGGGGCAGAAGTGCCTTGTTACTGCTGACACCACAGGAAGGGGGCTTCATTACCCCCGGGCAGTGGTGAAAGTCCTGACACTCTACTAGGCCTCCTCTGACACCACTCTAGCAGGGAGGGGGAGGGGCACCTTATTACTGCTGTCTGTGGGTAGAGTTCAGATTCCCCATGTGGTCTCCACTGACATTGTGGTGGCAGGGGCCTTGTTCCTGTCGTGTGGGGATAAAAGTGCCTGCTCTGATAGCTCCCCAGCATGTGTGTGTGTGGGCGCATGTGTGTACGTGTGGGGTGTGCAGCTGGGAGTCCTTTGATAAAGGGAAGACATTTTCCTGGTGAAGCAGGAAATCTGGGCTCCTGCTCCCTGCTTTACTGCTGCAGGTGGGAGTGGGGCCACCATTTCTCCTGTGTTTTTGTTTTGTTTAGGGGGTAGGGAGGCAGAAGGAGAGGGAGAGAGAAAATCTTATGCAGGCTCCATGCTCAGTGTGGAACCCGATGCAGGGCTTGCTCTCACAACCCTGAGATCATGACCTGAACTGAAATCAAGAGTCAGACGCTTTACTGCTTTACTGACTGGGACATCCAGGTGCCCCTCTCCTTTTTTCACTGGAATAAGTGATTATTGTCTAAAAGTTTTCAATCTTGTTAGGCTGCCCCTTTCCTGGACTTTGAAAGAACAGGCTTTTTGGGGGGATTTTTAAATTTGTTTGCTCCCGTTGGCATTTCTACGTTGCTGGCTTCTTCAGCTCTAAGTTTGGTACATATGAAGCTAAGAGAAAATCCACACAACTCATCACCAGTTGTGCTTTGGATCCCACAGTCCCTAGTCTGTCCCTTTTCTCCACCTTTCAGAGTCTTCTCATGGCTTATATATGATGTCCAAGGTTTTTGGCTGTACTTAATAGGAGCAACAGGAAGAAGTACATCTAACTCCCATCTTCCTCGATGTGGAAACCAAGATATAATTTTAAAAAATTAGTTGGTTTCATGTTTTTGGAATTGTACAGAGACCTATTTGCCACAGTATGCTAACCTCCCCATCAGAACAGTGTCTGGCACATGGTAGGAACTTAATAATATCCAGTGACCAATATTCAGGGACTGAATCCCCACTTTACTGAGGAGAAAACTTAGAGAATTAAGTCATCTCCCTTTGGTCTCACAGCTAGAAACAGGAAGAACTGGGATTTGAACCATGGCATTCCGATTCCAAAGCCCAAGCTCTCAGAAGCATCACTCAGGCACTTGTGAAATTCAAGGCCCTTTTTGTTCTCTTAGGACAAAGGACAAGGGAGAGGGAACCTCCACTTGAGACAGTAACAAAGTGACAACAGGACTCTTCTCTACTGAATTAACAATGTCCTTGCATTTGCAAGAAAATGTCCGATGTCATCTCTCTTTCCTTCCATTCACTGCCAAACTTCCTGTCTAGCGTCCCGATTACTCCTTAAGTCCCTTGAAAACGGGGTCCCACTGCAGTTTCTCTCCTGCATTCGCCATTCTTTTCAGCCCCAAGACCAAATGCAACAGCGTCTTCCCAATTCTCACCCTTCTAAACCTTTCTAGGGTGCTTCCCAGTGCTGCTCACCACTTCCCAAACTGCACTCCAAGTCTTGGCTTTCAGGGTCCTCCACTTTCTGGGGTTGCCCTTCTCCCTCTACGTGCTGTCTTCTCTTTCAGTCCCATCCTTTGAATGGCAGTCTCATCCTCAAATCACTTCCCCAAGCCCGTGGCCTCAATGAAGCTAGCAATACACTCAGTCACCCATTCATTGGTTCAGTGTTCATCTATTGGACACCTGCTGTGTACCAGGCACTGTACTATAGCAGGAAACAAGGTAACCAAGGTGGCTATTCTCATGGAACTTATAGTCTAGGTAGAAGATCCAGAGATTAAGAAACAGCAACAAGTCAGTTATGGAGCCATGGGACATGTCAACAAAATTAATCCAACTTGTAAACTTTTGTGTGCATAATCTCAACGATCTATTAGATTCTAAAATAAGAACTGTGTTATTTCCATAAGACTAATGCTACCACCTTATATTTACTTGTATTATGGTTTGCTTGAAAGATGGGCTTTCACATAGTTGCTGATTTTAAAGACCCTTTGAATTATTAAATACTAAATTTTTTCTAAGACCCATATTTACAAATACCTCAAAGCAGTTTAATGTGTTCTCAATGTGACACAATGACTTTGAAACCTGTCCAGACACACATCAGCCACACAATCTGAGCCAGACTTAACCTCTCTGAACAAGAACATTATTCTCGTATTCTTGTCACCAGGGGCACCTTAACTCGTGAACCTCATCCCCACACAAGGACTCAACTCAAGGTAGGTGTCTTGAGGATCCTCTGTCTCCTAAGGGAAAGAGGACCTCCTCTTATTCTTTCTTTATTTATTTATTTATTTTTTTGAAACAACTGCAAATAGAGCAAGAATGTGGCTCTGGGACCAGGCAGCTCGGATTTATGTGCTAGCTCCCTCACTTTCTAGTGTTTGACCCTTAGCAAATTATTTAACCTCTCCGTGCCTCTATTTTTTCATCCATAAAATGGGGGCCATGATAATACCCACTCCCTAGAATTGTCATGAAGATTCAATGAGTAAATACCTATAAGTGCCGATACAGTACTTGGCACTTAGTAAGCGCCACACACATGTTTGCTCCTTTAATCTATCCATATACATATTTCCCATTCAGAGAAAACTGGGTCACTCTATTTTATCTGTTGGACTCTTACTGACATTAAGGTCTGAATCTTGGACTTTTTCATCTTGGATACTTTAATGATTTCAGGTTATCAAACAAATAACTTTAAGAGAGGATACATTTTTATCTCTTTCAACCTCAGAGTTGAAAAAAAAAACATCTAAAAATAAATGTTGAGTTTCTCCCTACTTTAGATTATGGAAAAAAAAGATATATGTATATAGATACACACACACACACACACACACACACACACACACACACACACATACACAAAGCACTAAAAATCCATTCATTCAAAAGCTATATTTAAAATAAATGGGCCAGATGGCAGGTAACTAATATACACTAAAACTGTTAATGTCACACATAAAGAGTAAAATGTATCAACAACCAGAAGCCAGGCAGAGAATTTTTGGTGTCATAATTCGCTTCTATAGCACTTTGCTGTATAATTCACCCACAATGAAAAACAGAAAAAGCCTCTCGCACACGTTTCCTTTTCTCAGCTTTGTGATTCGGAAGCACATCGCCCATGTTTTTTTCCCCACCTCTAATCACTTTCCCTATGTTATTTGTCTAAATCAGAGGAAGAAAATAATTTTGGAAAAGCAACAAGCAGTAAAAAAAAAAAAAAAAAGATTTATTACAGGGAAACAAGACTGGTGATGATCCAGATCACTTAGCAGTAGAATGTCTGTGCCCAGGAAAACCAACTCTCTTTGCTTCTGTTAGTACCACAAGGTTATGTGAAAACCTAAGGCAGGGGTGCCTGGGTGGCTCAGTGGGTTAAAGCCTCTGCCTTCGGCTCAGGTCATCATCTCAGGGTCCTGGGATCGAGCCCCGCATCGAGCCCGGCATCAGGCTCTCTGCTCTGCGGGAAGCCTGCTCCTCCCCTCTCTCTGCCTGCCTCTCTGCCTACTTGTGATCTCTCTCTGTCTCTGTCAAATAAATAAATAAAATCTTTAAAAAGAAAGAAAGAAAGAAAGAAAACCTGAGGCAGCCTTCAGCGGCACAGCGCCCCCTTACGCAGTGAGCATCACTGCCTCTCGTGCCCCCACGGGCTGGCGTCCTTGGGGCTCCAGACCTGCAGAGCTATTGCAGAGGTTGGCCATTCCCCAGGGCTGACTCAGTGGCCTCTGCAGCTCCTCCACGAGGGTTTCAGAGGTCCTGCATCCTGTTCAGAGGGCACAAGGAAAATGGCTCATGGGCTGGAAATAGCTAGCCTGGCTTCATCTGGCTCCAAGTAGTCCCCGGCAGAACTCCTGCAGACATGAGTTTGGATGGTGTAGAGATGCGTCCCTCCTCCTTCTGGAACTGGTGGCTGGAGCGGCTGGCGGGAATCTCCCGGGTAGTGAGCGGGAGCCATTCCTGACTCCGGGCTCAGCTCCAGCAATGCCCAGGGTGCCTGGGAACCAGCGGTGCCCCCGGGGCCAGCCCCATGCCTAAGCCTCGTTTAAGGCAGAGACTCTTTTATGGGGCTTTTGGTGGGAAATGAGCTACACTGGCAGAGAATTCAGTGCCAGGCGCTGGCGTTTTCTTGCTCCTCACATCCACTTCTTTCAAGTCTTCCTCCATTCTGCCCACACTGGTTTTATCTTCAAGGGAGAGGAGGAACAAAAGATGCCTGTTCCTTTGCAGCCCCACCTGGACCTTCCCAGGGCTGCTCCCCCTGCTAGAGCCCACTCAGCCCCCCCCCCCAGAACCAAACCATCCTTTGTCCCATTCCCTTCACATCTTCATTTTCATTGCTGAAGACGCCGTATCCTTCATACTCATCTACATTTTACATGACATTTTGAGGGGCACTGGGTATCTGTTAGTACGAGTTCATCTGTGCCAGAGACCTCAGGTGCCAAAGCAAAGCTGTGACTGATGCCAAGATTTGGGGGTGTCTGGGTAGTCAGAGATGGGGAGCTGAGCTGACGGTGCTTCTCAGCTCATAGGTTTCCTCTTGGAGCTCAGAAGGCCTGCCCAGCATTTCCTTCTGAAGACGGACCTTTGTGATGAGCCTGGCCTCTTTCCAGAACTTTCTGAGGCAAACAAGGATTTATTGCTCCTGGCTCTGCAGCAAGGCAGAGCAAAGCAGCCAAATGGGCATTACGGGGACACAGGTGACCAAGTCGGTGTCATCCACCAACCTGAGACCAGGTGTGTTCACGGTAGTGCAACCCGCTGCTTATTCAGGCCTGTGTGCAGGACGGGAGTGTCCTTCATTGAAGGCCCAGAACAAGGGTGACTCCAGATACCTCCACAGGCCTCAAGAAAGTGTGCACAGCAGTGAGAAAAATGGGTAGTGGGCACTTCAAAGAAGAGCGAGGCCCCAGGGTGGGGGAGAGAGAGAGAAGCCACAGAGGGAAAGAGACTTAAACTTATCAACCAATCCCAAACTGTGGTCTAATTTGAGTTCTGATTCAAATAAACTAGTTTTTTTTAATGGAAATGTGAACATGACTTGACATGAATAATGTATCGATTTTTAAGGCACAGTAATGGTTTTGTGTTTATGTTTTTTTTTAAAGAGTCCTTATCTTTTGAAATTCATACTGAAATACTGTCGGATCGAAGATCACCCCGGGGCTATGGTTTCTAACCCTCTGCACTTCCCTTCCTGAACATTCACCAAAAGTGGTCCTGGGTCTCCATCGACCTGAAAGGCAGGTTTCTAGCTTCTCTGGGCTCAGTATGTTGGAAACCACCCAGCTCTGCGCTCTCACTCCGAATTCCACATTTCTGTTGATGCTTGAGTACTTCCTGTGCCACTGTCACAGACTAGAGCCACCTTGCTGAGCCATCTTCAACGGCCCACTCCTCTTCTCTCTGTATATCCACACACTCGGAATCTATGGATTCTTCTTTCACAGCGGTTCTCAGACTCACCTCTACCATTTCCACTCTTACAGCTATCCTCCAGTCCCAGGTATGGATTCTGTCCTGAGTGCCTTTCCTTCCCCACAAGTTCCCTGCCCTTACAACCATCCTTCCAGCTGTCCCCCCGCCCCTGACCATTAGACAGTGCCATGAGATCAAGAGCCTCATGTTTAAGTCTGAAGCCAAAAGAGGGGGAGTCATGACATAGACGTTGCAAACCCCGAATTCCTACCCTGACAATCTCAAAGAAGTCTCATTCAAAGGAACTTGGAACGATGTTTATCAGGCAGCCAACAAGAGGGGCACCACACCTCCAGTAGAGTCTAACATATATAACATTATTTCTCAATACATCTTTCACCAATTGTTAATAGGTCCACAAAACCCCAGATCTGGATGATAAACAAGCAAAATCCAAGGTCACAAGGATCCCATTCAAGTAGGTCAACAGACAAATGAAAACTCGAATGACAGAAGGAATATCCAAGAGCTAATTTCTCTAGTATGCCCTATAGCAGAGCAATAATACACTAGGCCTTATAACCGAGGACAGAAGATTTGACAAATCACTTTCAGATTTGTTCATTCATTCATGTACAGTTGTACAAAGGTGTACCAAAAAATCATCTTTAGGTATACACTTAAAAATCATCTTTACTGAGGAAAAATTACATTAAATGAAACTGGAACCATCCGGAAAATTCAGGCTATAAGGTCACCAGGAACAGCCAGCCTCAAAATGCTTGAAAAGAAAAATGATTTCTTTGAGGCCTCAGAACAGACATTTATTATTTTATCAGCCTAGATTAGCAACCCCCCTTTTTTAAGGAGGGATTTTCTCCTTCCCAGGTCAATCATTAGCATTTCTTGGGGCAAGGGTGGATAAATGAACTAATCAGTATTTCCCTATAATTTTCTAGTTGGTTCTGGTAAGGAAGGTTCCTCTTTCCTCTTTTGAGGAAATTAAGGAGGTAGCCATTCAGGATGTGAGTCTTGTGTGAAGCCAGCCAGAAAAAATGAAGCCAACATAAGAGAGATTTGAAGGACTGGAGTTCCTGGTTCTAGGCATGACTGAGGCCAACTGCACCCCCCTTCCTCTCTAGTTACTGGGGCTTAGAAATCTTTATGCTTAACTAGCTCCAGGGGTTTTTGTCAATTACAAGAGACTCTTCCACAAACACAGATCAGTGGTAGTGTGAGCAAGCAAGGTAACCATGTGAAATCAAAACTATAAAAGAAGAGAGCCATATGCTGGGTCTCCCAGAAGGCCAGTGAAATGACCCCAACTCTTTCAAAGCTTTAAACAAGGATAGTGACTCACTCCTTCCAGAAAAATGACCTGGTTGTGTCATAAGAGGAGTCGATTTTAAAATGAGGACTCAATGATCCTATTACCTAATGTTCTATCAGGAGAAAAATCAAACTCTAGGACAAGAAAGAGGTACCCCCCCCAGACACTATTTTCTCAAATTCTTAATATAAACTGCATATCTTAGGCAGAAGTTCTCCAATGCAAGATTTTCCACTAACATTCAAGTGCTGGTTCCCTCAAGCTCTTCCTCTGCTCATGATCTCTAGGGCAGCTGTGTCCCTTGCAAGGTAATTTCCAAATGCCTCAGCCGGGCAGTCAGGACTTCTAGAATTGGGCTTGACCTTCGACTTCATTTCCCACAGCTCAACAAAATAAAGATCTTACACTGATGGTCCTGGTCTCTGCATGCTTTCACACTGGTCACGCTCACTCCCTCTCCACTGTCCGTGGGGCTTTGTTACAGATGCCCTAGCAAACTAACACAGGAGGGCTTACAAACTAGGGAGGGACACGAGTGGGCAAAGCAGCGCGTGGATAGAGACCTGAAAGCACTCTGACAGGAGGAGCATCTACCCCAACTGTGGGAGATGAGGGGGGTTACTCTGGGTTGCAAAGCTCCTGAGAAGGGCCTGCCCTTGTGAAGGAGCCCCGGGCTGGGGGTCTTGCTGTATATTTCACCTTCCTGCATCCGCCCCAGACAGCCAGGCCACGGGTCTGTAAGGCAGTGTCAGGTGCATGCCTGACCTGGGCAGGTGAGCTTGGGGAGCGGCCAGCAGACCAAGTCCATCTCCGGTAGCAGGCGGGGGGTGGGGGGGTGAGGGGGTGCGGAAGGGGGGCTGGAGGCCGGAGCTACTGAGAGAATGAACACCATGGCCACTGGTGAAACAAACTCCGGGAGCGCAGAAGCGAGAGTAAGCCGTCTGGCAGGCGGAAGGGGCTGGCAGAGGGAACCAGAAGTGGAGGCGGGAGCCGCGGGCGCAGTGGGGCTGCTGGAGGGCAGGGAGCGAAGGGGGCTTCTGCTGGGACCCGCTCCTCTGAGGCTGGCTCGGCTGCGGCTGCGGAGCCCGTTTTGAGACTTCAGTTGGTTTCTCAGGAATGGAAGGGAGAGGATGTCGGGGGTGGCTGATGACCTCTGAGGCACCGGTCCCTTTTCAAGTCTTTCCCAGATTCAGCACCTTGGGGAACGGGCACGATGTTTGGAAAGAGGAGGTAATGGCCAGGCCATCTGACTCAACATGCCCTTCCTGTGCCTTCCCTCTGCCCGGCGGGTCTTGCTTCCCCTCCCGTCCTCTGGATCTCTCCACAGCATCACTTCTCCCTGGGCCATCTTCCCAGACCCAGGGCAGCACGGATCCTCCCTTGTATCTTTGTGTGATACACATAATTTGTGTGATATGCAATACAAATTGTGATTATTTTGCTTTCATTTCCTGGATAATTTGATTATTTATTAGTAATTAGCTAACTGTTGTAGATCATAAGCTCGGGTGTGGGGCGGGGGCGGAGGGGTGGGCATACCCCAGGCCTTAGCACAGTGCCTGGTACACAGTAGGTGCTAAGGACATATCCATCGCGAAGGACTGATAGATATAGATCATGCACAAAAGGGAAGATTAGGTAATTTGCTTACAGTCACACATCTAACAAGTGACCTGAAGGAAAAGTCAGATGAATGCTATGTAACCAGCCCTTAGGCAAATGCACGGGCACACACACACCCCTTTAACCCTCGAAGCCCCCCAACTCCACTGTGGACCCTTTCTCAAGGCTTCAGGCCCCTCCCCTTTCTTTGGGGGAGAGAAACCCTCTTTTTTTTTTTTTTTTTAAAGATTTTTATTTATTTATTTGACAGAGAGAGATCACAAACAGGCAGAGAGGCAGGCAGAGAGAGAGAAGGAAGCAGGCTCCCTGCTGAACAGAGAGCCCGATGCGGGGCTCGATCCCAGGACCCTGAGATCATGACCCGAGCCGAAGGCAGAGGCTTTAACCCACTGAGCCACCCAGGCGCCCCGAGAGAAACCCTCTTGAAAAACACTTTTTATTACACTACTAACTGAAGTCCATAGATGATTCGGATTGCCTGGGTTTTTACCAACATCTTTTCATCGTTCTGGGAGCCTGCCCAGGTGCCATGAGTTTAGTCTCCATGTCTCCTTAGGGTCTTCTTAGCTGTCTTGGTTTCTAAGGCTTTCCTTGTTTTGGGTGACCTTGCCAGTTTTGAGAAGTACCGGTCAGAAGGTCTCTCCACTGGAAATTTGCCCGACGTTTTCCTAAAGGAAATTAAAATTAGCTCAGGGGCTTAGGGTTACAGTTTTCGGAAGGAAGACCACAGGAGTAAAGTACCATCTCATCCCATCACGTCAAGGGGACATCCACATGACTTCCTACACTTAATGTTGGCCGTGATCGCCTTGCTGAGGTCACGTCTGTCAGGTGTTTCTACTGTAAAGCTACTTTCCCCACTGCCACTGTCTCCCACTGTATTCTGTGCAGTGGAAGGAAGTCGGAATGCGCAGCTCACATTTTAGAAATAGGAATTATGTTCCATCTCCTTGAGGGCCAAGTATCTCCATGAAGGATTTGGAATCCTTCTGCACTGGCATTTTTTATCCACTCATCCTCCCTGCTTTTCTTTTCTTTTTTTTTTTTTTTTTAAAGATTTTATTTATTTATTTGATAGAGAGATCACAAGTAGGCAGAGAGGCAGGCAGAGAGAGGGGGAAGCAGGCTCCCTACCAAGCAGAGAGCCTGATGTGGGGCTCGATCCCAGGACCCTGAGATCATGACCTGAGCCGAAGACAGAGGCTCTAACCCACTGAGTCACCCAGGTGCCCCCTCCCTGCTTTTCTTATTTATTCAATCTTTTATTTACATCAGCACAGACTCCTAGGTACTTATTTGATACTTTGAGTTGTTGTTCAACAGCACTTTATTTTTTTGCTCAAATTATTCTAGCTTTGGTCATTGGGAACCTTTTGGTTGGCTCCTATGTCCCTTCATTGTGTGTGCAGGTGTGTTTTCTTTCTTTCCTCTCCCTCCCTCCTTCCTCCCTTTTCTATCTGTCTGGTGCACATCTCTACATTCTGGAAGTACAAGATGCTCCATCGTATATATTTTTGGCTCCAGTCCTGGAATCAGCCGTTTTGCTAAAGAACCCTGGTTTCTTTTATTGGAGAATGAAATTAGAAACCAGAATCTGGGTGCTATGTGTACTCATGGCTACTGGACTATAGATTCTAGATCCCCTCAGCTGACAGAGTAAGGAAAAATGTGTGAATATTAAGCCATGTATATATATTATATATGCATATTTAAATATTTCTACATCACCTTCTGTATCTATATTAAAAAAACATGAGTTCATACTATGTCTCTCAGTCTAATCATAATATGTCTGTAACCTCCCACTCAATCTGGCTCTTACTACCCACCATCATTTACTTAAGCATTAAATTCCAGTATACATGTATAGAGGTTTCAGAATTAGCTTGTACCACAGTGAGAAACAACTACATCAACCAGAGCACAGTGCTTATGGGCAGTTACTTTTGCCTTTAGCTTTACAGACCCTAGTCATTTCCAAAATTAGTTAGGTCAGCACATTTTCCCCTACCCCTCCAGTGAGGGGTATCTTTATAAATGTACATTTATAGTCAGATGCTTTGCTCACATTCTACATTCCACCCCGGGATTCCCCCAAACTCCTAAATGATGGGTTACAAAAATTTGCATACATTAAAGTTCATTCTTTGTGCTGAAAACTCTGAAGGGTTTCGACAAATGCATAGAAGCATGCAATCACCATTACAGTAGCATGTAGATTACTTTGAGTAAAATGTCTGACATCCTGTCATTTCAGCAGTAAATACTTAGTATATACCTCTAAAAGATAAAGATGCTCTAAAAAAACCCACTACTACATTAAACATTTAAACATCCAGTCTGTTTAAATTTTTTCAATTGTGTCATAATTTTTTTAAAAGGTTAACTGTTTAAATTAGGACACAGAGAAATCCCAATATTACTCTTCATATTGTTCTTGACATCCTTAGTCTCTCCTTGATTTGGGCTCAACACCTGGCTATAGTTGGGTTGTGATTTGGCTAAAACATCTACTCAAACTAGTGGATTTATACTCATATCCCATTAGATGCCATTCTACTTCCTTTGGTACAACTATCTTGGCTTGATACCAATTCAGCTGGCTTTCTAGGTAATTGGACTCAAACACCAAGAGGCTTTAGATAGCAAACTCCACAGAAGGTGAGGCAATTAGAAATCTAAAACTCCCTCTCATATCAGACCCAGAAAGGAAGGTTCCCTTCTGCACCAAAACCACAGTTGGGTGCCTATCATGGGAGGGAGCTTTTATAACTGAACTTTGATAGAGATAGATCTTGAGAAAGTACTGGGGAGTAGAGGGAATATATTTAGAGGCTGCCTCACTTTTATTGGTCTTATTTTAAGTATAGTATAGAGGCTCAGGTCCAAGTAGTTTCGGTTTCAATCTCCTTTATGATCTCTATACTAAAAACTTCATTGCTTGGTCTTGAACTATACTTGGTAAATGTGCAATTAACATTACAATACCATCTGACAACTCCTTCTTGGTGTTTTGGTCAAAGATTTCTGATGGCTCCTAATAACTGGGATCAGATTTGCAGCACAAAAGCCTATTGGCTGTCACCTATAAATCAGACAGAGATCTGCCATCTTGGTAAACTAATGCTTGCCTTCAGGATCATCCAGGGCCCATCTGACCCATAAAATTCCCTTAGATTATGTGATTCTAAGAATGAGAAAACCTGGATTTTGATCTGAATTCAAAAACTTTCACCGCTCAAAAGGAATCTGGGGCTATCTTCTCCTATGCCTTTTCATTCCATTCTTTACAAAAGGTCTGAAGAATGAGAAAAATCCTATGAACTTTGGCTCAGAGAATAGCAAGAGGGCTAGACACTGTCAATAAGGTGATGGAAAACCTCATCCAAGAGATTCATAAAATCAGACAGGCAGTGGTAGAGGACAGAACCCTCTAGATACAACAGAGGCCTCCCAAGGTAGAACATAGGTCATCTTAGAGGAGTTTGCACCTTCATTCTTATAGACCTCTTCAGAATCTTAAACATTATTAAAAAGATCTGAGAAACGAACATGGAAATCAGGAGATAGGCAATTTAGCTAATACCCCTGTCTCTGGTTCTACAAGCTCTGCAGATTGGGAATGGAGCCAGTTGTCTCGGCATAATTTTGAGTAAACTGGTACTTGGTTTAGAAATGGGTGACATGCCCTGATTAGGATCTATTCTGCTAGTACTAGTCAGTGTTGTAGGAGTCAAATGTGTGACCTCCGGAGTCCAAATGCTGACGCATAGGCATTGTTCTATCAGATGAGCTGCAGTTTATCTGGTAACAGAAGGAATGAGAAGCTTCCTTTCATCTGACGATAGGCTAAATTCTCTGAACTGCCTTTAGATCAACCCAGATTACAGTGAAGATCTGGATTTCACAGAATAATGTCCTACGGGGCTGATACAGTCTGCTCTTGGCCAAAATGGGACTGAAAGAAAAACCTGACTGGTACTTAAGAGTTAAAACTAGCTTAAATTGAGACAGGAAAAAAGCAGTCCTACCTTTCACCAGGCTGAGAGGACAGACAGGTAAGACCAGCTGCAAAATAAACAGAAAACATTATTTTTCCCCTCAAGACTGTCAAATGTCATAATACCCCTCTCTTCGAGTGATTATTGATTCATATCAAGACACCCCCAGATCTACTTTGCTATTTACATTTATCACTGTGGACAGCCTATTGCTCCACCACAAACAGCACTCAAATCTCAGTTAATGCCTGCTTCTCAGAGAGCTGCCTGAGAAACGGCAATCAAACAGAAACGGCCCTTTCCTGTACACTGGCCTCAGAATCCTGACAGAAGATGCTTCCCTCCTCTCTGGTGCTCTGGGAGTGCCCTCCCTCACTGCGGTCAGACCCGTAGACCTCGCGTCCACACCAAGTCCACGTCTGTGAGGCGGTGGCCGCCATTACCCGAGGCAGGTGTTCGCTCTCTTGGGATGTCCCGGGGGTGGGGGCGTTTAGGGGTTACCAGGGGCCAAATAAAACATCTCAGACCCGGCATTTGGGTAGCTCAGTCAGTTTAGCGTCTGCCTTCGGCTCAGGTCAGGATCCCAGGGTTCTGGTGGGAGTCAGCTTCTCCCTCTGCCCCTCCCCCTTCTCTCTCTCTCTCTCAAATAAATAAAATCTGGGAAAAAAAACCCATTTCATGCTTACATCTTCCCTTTTCTTTCTATAATTTTTCTTTCCCTGGTTCTGGCTGCATCTCACACACTGGTGGGCGCCCACATTTCTGCTCTCCAGATTCTTCATCCCCCCGTCTGGTGCTTGGTAAGTAAGCCCCTCTGTTCCCCTTCACCTTTCCCCTGAAGTCCCCGGGCCTTTTCCTCATTCTATGATTTGGCTCTGACAACGGTTCCCTGCATTTCCGGGCCGCGGTGTCATTTCTCTACCTTTCTCTCCTTGACCCACACGTTTCATTTCAACTGCTGGGCCCCTGGCTAGCTGCTTGCTGTTTAAAACCTTGCTTGGGCTTTCTCCTTTCCCTACGTGTTTTTATTTTATAGCATTTTAAAAACATTTCCCACCATTCTGTGCTTCCTTAAAAAGAGATCCAAATATCCCTTCCCTCGTCTTTTTATTTCCCTTGCCTTCCTCTGTACCACACGGTTGCTATGGGCTTGGTACCGGGGACCCGCCACCCGGCCTTGGAGGTCCCATTTCCACTCTTACCACGAGATCCGCAGCGAGGCGGCGTCTTCCGGCTGGGATTTCACAACTTCCAGTCTTGCTTGCACATTCGTTTCAGGGCCCGGGAGTGGCACCCACCCGATTACGACAAAATGTGGTTTCTCGAGACTCCCCTCCCCAGCTAGCTAACTGGGGAATGCGCGTCCTCGCCCGGGGCGCTGGGGCAGCAAGGCCGCAGAGGGCCCCGCACTCGCCGCCCTGCCACCTGCAGCGCCCTCTGCCGCCCTCCCGCCGCAGCGGCCGCAGAGTCCAGGACGCCCACCTGGCTTGCCGGCCTCTATCAGCTGAGACCGCCTTCTCACCTCTGCGGCCCACTCGCCCATGTTGGACCCCTAGAACCTTGGCAGGATTGGAAGGGGGACGGGCATGCCCATTAGATGGCGTCCTAAACTGAGGCACCTCCGCTTGCCCGTTCTAGGTCTTTCTGGATTCCTTCCAGAAACTGGAAGCGGAAAGATCAAGGCCGTTACCATCCCCAAGGTGTGCAGGAGTTGGCTAATCCTCTGTCGTGCACTGGTTGGGTTCTGCCCCCCTCTACCCGGACTTCGCTGCGTTCCCCGCCTGGCCTGCATATCACAGGCCCACCGGGATGGGTCTGCAGGGGCAGCTCCTCGGAGGTCCACTTCCCTTTCTCACACTACGCTGCAGATGCGGGCTCCGTTACTCACATAGTGACCTAAGGCTTTGGCTTCAGAGAGCGGCTTGAGGTGATTTTCAGCTGAATCCCTTTCCTAAAGATTCCTCTGAAATTCCTTTCCAGGGTCCCTTTATATAGAAGAAGCGTATGGACATTATAAGCTGCTTAGGAGAAAAAGGAAGAGACAGTTGTCAATAAACGTACTTTTCCCATTTCATAACAGATTTCCCCCTACAGTTTACTTCTCCAACCATCCTCTTAACCCTCAGGGCTTCCGCGCATTGGAGGGGGAGGGGGGCAGTCATTCTGAGGAAGTTACAGCAAGGCTGTGCCCCCCTCACTCCCCCAAAACCCAGCAATCCCCTCCAGAGGAACCAGGACATGGGCCGCCATTGTTAATTGGTACCGCTCTTCTTCACTGGCCAAGGGTCCTCCCTTGGGGCCTGGGGAGGTTTCTTAGCTCACTGCCTTGGGATCATTTGTGCTTTGCCCAGTTGCGTCATTGGGGCTCAGAATCAGTTCTCTATCGTGTGTTTTTTTGTGAAAATAATTTGAAAAGCATTATCCTTAATTAACTGCCCAATAGTGGGGCCTGTGTTTGGTGTTTAAATATTGGCTCCCGCTTACCACACAATTGTACAGTTTCCTGGACTTTCCTACTGGTTGGGTAAATATCTGGCACCCTGAGAGCCCCCCTATCATGGGCTCTTCCTAGCCCTTCCTCTGGGACATCTTCCCCTGCCTCCTGTGTCCCCGCACAGTGTGAGGATTCCAGATCTTGAGCCTCAGCAGAGGTCACCTCCTGACTGCTGAGGGAAGTTCTCCTTGTTCTAGGTTTCAGATCACACCAGAGTCTACCCAGTCGGCCCCCCTTGCCAAATAACCCACTGTGGTGGGGAGAACCCCCTGTTGGTCTCTTTGCACAGGAAGTGGCCCTCTCTGTATCACATTAGAGTTTTCTTGTAGAGGCTCCATCTCTAGAATTTTCCATTCTCAGGCCACTTAAGTCCCATGGTCCCACCTGCTACTCAAGTGTCGAAATGTTAATATCATTCTCCTTATGTTCTGCTTTATTTCATGTTCTTCTGGTGTCTCCAACTCTATGCTTCAACATCTCTTAGAGACTTGAGATGCTGACGATGAACCTCATAATCCTTCCTTACCTTTCCCTTATTAATTATCCTCTGTTGTATCCCCTCCCCCCCTTTTCCAGGCTTAAGACAAAATTGAGTCATGGTCCTCTCATTTCCTCTCAACAGCTATGTACTCCCACTATTTCTTGCTGCTGCTCTTGTTTATTGCTTACGGTTATGAAAGTTATCTCTCTCATTCTCTAAACACCTGCCCCAAGCTGAGATCTATCGTCTTTATTTTCTCCTGGAAGCTTTTCCAGAAATACTCCCATCCTTTTACATATCCTTTCTCCCCCTAATCCTTCCTTTCATTCTTTCAGACAAATGAAAATAACTCATCTGTTCCTCTTCCCCTTTCTTTTGTATGCCCTTCAAGCAAGCCCAACTCTGCCCAGCTCCTTCTAATTTTGTCACACTCTTGGGCAATTTGCCTAACTGTATGATTACCGTAAACAACTAATGTTGTTGATCTTCCCCATTTACACTTTCTGACTTACAGCTGGACCAGTGTTCCCAACCTCACATTGCACTCGAGTTTTGAATCACACCTGTGTGTCTTTCACTGTCTCTAAGTGGAATTATCTAGCATGTGGTTAACCTCAAGTTCCCCTTTGACATCGTTTGATTCCATATTAATCATCTCCAGGCTAGACCCCCAAACTTGGTCAGCACTCATTTATTAGACTCACAAAGCCTCTTAAAGTAAATAATAATCTCTGCCGTATCCATCCTTGCCTGTAGAAATAGTATCCAAAATACAACTGACTCTTGAACAACACAGGTTTGAATGGCACAGGTCTACTTATATGCAGATTTCTTTTTCAATAAATATATTGGAAAGATTTTTGGAGATTTGTGATAATTGAGAAAAGTTAACAAATGGTATATAGCCCAGAAATATAAAAAACATTAAGTATGTCATGAATGTATAACATATATGTAGATTCTAGACTATTTTATCGTTTACTACCATAAAATAACATGAATCTATTATAAAAAGTTAAAACACATCAAAACTTATGCCCATGAATGCTTACGGGCTGTACCTACTGCTATTCGCATGGAGAAAAATGTAAACAAATGGAAAGATGCAGTTTAAATCATAACTGCATAAAATTGCTGTAGTCCTGTAATAATTTCATGGCCACCTCCTGTTGCTATCACATTGAGTTCAAGTGTTGTGAGTAGTGGCTTAAAAAGTCACGTGATGCTAATTATCTCCATGAAGAGCTTGTCTCTCTAGCCAATTAAGTATCACTGTAAAAACTGATCTCACTCTTCCCACATATTTTTCGTGTTAGTATAGTAGGTTTACCTTGAATAACATCCTGAGATCCGTATGACCTGCCACTAGTGATGCTACAAGTGCTCCCAAGAAGCAGAGAAAAGTTGTGACATTACAAGGAAAAGTTGAATTCCTTGATATGTCTGCAGATTGAGGACTGAGGTCTGCACCTGCAGTGGCTCGCGCTTTCAAGATAAATGAACCTAGTGTAAGGATCACTGCAAAAAAAAAAAAA
>CM053606.1:128551110-128565920 GCA_028646535.1 Procyon lotor | reverse complement strand
AGAGGGCAGTCACGAAGGGGGAAGGCTGGGAGTCTGGTGTCAAAGCTCAAGCAGGACGAAAGGGGCTTCAGGCATGTGAATGAGGGGAGTAAAAGACCAAGCAGGGTAGAGTGTCTGTGTAGGTGGCTCAGGGCTAGGCAGGGTGAGGAGAGTGTCCCCATGGGACCCGGGGGGGAGGGGGTGGGTTCATTGATGAGCACTGGAACCCAAGTGTGGAGGGTATCTATAGGTGAGGACAGTCCAGAATGAGGTTTTGGAGAACAAAGAGGGTGAAGATGTTCATAGTGGGTGTGGGTGGGATTGGCCCAGCATGGGGTGTTGGAGCCTAAGTGAGATGGGGGGGCATCCGTGATGGGAACAGCCTGGTATGAAGCATCAGAACCCGAGTGGGGTTAGAGGTAACCATGTGAGAGAGAGGTCAGTGGTGATGAGAGACAGGTTACAAACAGGGAGACTGATCAAATAATATACTAAAGTGAATGCGACCCTCTTTCACTGTCAGAGAAGAAACTCTATAGTGTTATATTTGCAAATTATCAGTATAAAGTCATGGGTTTCAATACAGAGATAGATAGTAATCTAGATCTAAATGTGTGTATGTCTGTATGTACATACATATGTTCCCCAGATTTGTCTCCTAAAAGAGCTCGGGAGTGGTACTTGCTCCAAAGCAACAAGCACACCGAGCGCCCAGAACTTGACTTTTAAGTATTCTCCACTAAAGACACAAGAGCTCCTAGGGAAATGGCCAATTCCTGCATTGGGGCGTGGAAAATTCAAGATGAGTCTAGAACATCCTATTGTGGCAAAAATGTGAAGGACTCAAATAATGATTTATCAACAGGCCACAGAAACCAGCTTGCCACTGGCCAAGTTAGGAACAATATGAGCTTCAAAATAAATTATGATAATAAAGGGTAGTAAAGTATGGTCCCTGGGCCAGCAGCAACAGCAGCACTGGAAACTTCTTGGAAATGCAAATTTTTCGGGTCTCACTCCAGACCTACAGGAACTCTGGAGATGGGGCCTAGCAGTCTGTGTTTTAACAAGCCCTCCAAGACATTCTCATACACTCAAGTTTGAGAACCACTGAAATAGGAAACCATGAGTCCATTAAAGAAATGAATAAAACAAAAGTTTGTTGAGCAATGTAACTTCTACATGGTTTCCAAAGTACTTCACAAAATACTTACTATAAAAAGAGTACCTTACAATGAAAAAGTCTAGGCTATACCACTTAATGAAGTGATCAAAGTGAACATAAGTAATGGAACAAAATGGAAGTGAGCACCGCCTGATGTGACAAGAAAACATAATGTCTGTGATATTCCTGCTATGCAGACGCATAACTTAATAATGAGGAAATGTCAGATAAACCCCTGTTGAGGATCATTCTACAAAATCACTGGTGCAGCCTATTTAAAAAATATCAAGGTCATGAAAATCATGAGAATCAGGAGTTGGAACAGCAACTCATTCTTTTCAACAGTAGTAGACACATTAAAAGTGCTCAATAATGTTCATAAAGTAAAAAAATGGCCTTAAGTAGCTCTGGAATTTTGGTTTCTTCAAGTCATTAAAGCATTCCTATATAATATATAAAAAATTGAAACTTTACAATTTTACCCTATTACTATTGTAATAGTTTATCTGAAGTCAGAATAGCTTACGTTGAGGCATTCTTTCTCACACTAACTGGACTATAAAGCAAAATTATCTTGAGGCAGCTCCAAGTAACAATAAACCAGGTTGTCAGTATATGGAGTAATGTGTGTTTTCTGAGTCGGCCTGCAGTGCATCCCAAAGTACAGTTTTACCCAACTGACTTGAAAGAAAAGGCTGATGTGAACACATTGCTTTTTCACTTGCCTGGAAATTTGCTAATGAATCATCTAATTCACTAGGAAATAGTTTCCAACTCTAATTTTGGAGGTAATATTATGTTCTGTTTCTCAATAACCAATAGTCCTCATCAGACTCAGAGTTGGAAGATACAGGAGTAAATCTTCATGATCTTGAGTTATGCAAGGACACCAAAAGCACAATCGACAAAAGAAAAAATTGACAAATCGGACTTCACTGAAGTTAAATTTTTGTGCTTCAAACAATACCATCAAGAAAGCGAAAAGACAGTTCACAGTCTGGGAGAAAACATTTGCAAATCCTGCACTGGTTAGGGTCTTGTATTCAGATGACATAAATAACACTCCTACAACTCAATGATAAAAACAACCTAGAGCAAAGGATCATAATAGACACTGCTCCTAAGAAGATATGCAAATGGCCAATAATCGCACAAAAAGATCCTTAAAGTCATTAGCCATTTGGGAAATGCAAATGAAAAGCAGAGATACTTCACATGCTATAAACAGAGACAGTAGGTGTTGGGAAGAAGAAATAGAACCCTCCTATATTGCTGATAGGAAAGTAAAATGATGCAGACTTTGGAAAAGCTTGGCAATTCCTCAAAAGGTTCCTCACAGTGGAACAACATAACCCCAGCAGTTCCACTTCGAGGTATATACCCAAGAGAAGGGAAAACATGTCTACACAAAAGCTTGAGTGAATATCTCAGCAACATTCATAATAGCCCCAAAGTGTAAACAGCCCAAAAGTCAACCGATGAATATTTGAATATTTGGCAATAAAAAGGAATAAGTACTCTTGCTTGATACAACATGAATGATACTTAACAACATACTAAGTGAAAGAAACCAGTCACCAAAGACCATATAATAGATGATTTCATTTGTGAAATGTCCAGACAAGGCACATCCATAGAGATAGAAAGCGGATTAGTGGCAGCTTAGGGCTAGGGGAACTGGGGAATGAAAGGGAAGAGACTGCTAACAGTCCATTCCTTTTTGCAGTGATGAAAATGTTCTGGAAATAGTGGCATGGTTTTAGCAAACATACCAAAAACCATTGCATTTTATACCAATTGCAATTGTGTGGTATGTGAATTATATCTCAAAGCTGCTAAAAATAAAGAATAGTTAAGCATGTACTTCCTCTAAACATTAAGAGGACAGCAGTATGCAAATTCAAAATCTGAGTAAAGTGGTACTTACTGCTACTTTTTTCTTGATAAACTAATTGATAATACCATCAAAGCTTTACTGTAGTCATTTTAATGTAAATTGTAGTGTATGTAGTAAATGTAGTCTAAAATGTAAAATGTAGTCATTTTAACTAGTGTGAATAATAAAACAGTAACAGTCTAGATGAAGACAACATAGTGTTAATGGTATTATCAACCAACTTCCTCTACTTTTCATTTCTTGATAAAATGATAGGGTTTGCTTGCCAAGCAACGGAACCAGCGGCAGTCTGTGCTTGCCCGTACTACATTGGCAGTGGAGGCAGAGAGAAATATTGGTGGTTTTATGGCTTAAAATTCTGCTTTCCAGTGGCGAAATTTCATGTGAGTATACTGTTGTTAAAACATTTCTATTAGTGTAGATGCCAAGTACAAAGTAGTTCTTTTTAAAGACTTATTTATTTTATAGCAAGTTGGGGGGGGTAAGGACAGAAGGAGAGAATCTTCAAGCAGACTCCCTGAAACCAAGAGTTGGATGCTTAACCAACAGGGTTACCCAGGAGCCCCGGGTACAAAGTAATTTTTAAGAAATTTATTTTAATTTGGTATTTAAGAGAATGCCACTGATAAGAACCTTTACAGAAATGTACCTTTAAAATTTTAGACACCCAACACCAAATCTATGGAGCCTAACATTATAGTTAATAAATGTTGAATGATCTAAAATAACTTAGTTTTTAAAAAAAGGCCTTATAATTACTATCAATAAATATAATTTCATGTATCTTTTTTTTTAATTTCATGTATCTTAATCGTAGACTTCACTATGAAATTTTATCTTGTAAAATGTATAGCAATCTAATACATGTGGATATGTACATAATAATTGCTACTATACTCTTCAAAGCTACAACCTGTATTTGAGAAGAAAATTAGCATATCTGAGAGAAAAGAGTGTGGCTGAAGTCCTGGGACCTTTCAAGAATCATTAGGTATACAATTGAATGCTCCCCATTTATACAATTTTAGCATAAAGATATATAAACAAATGACTTTATGTTAACTATGGACCTTTTATGCACTGACCCAAAGGTATGAAATTCCTGTGTTAAGGTATATTCCACTCAATATTTTGTCTTGTTATCTACAGAATCTTGCTTCCTTTATATCAATAGTTACCAATTTGGTTAATGTACTGCAGGTCCAGTATAGTCCAAGTAAATTTCATTCAAGAGGAATGGCATGAAAAATATGCACCAAAATCATTTCAGGTTTACATATAACTAAGATTTAGAAAAGCTTTAAAAATTATAGGACATATTCTGGAAGAAAACACATCTTGGATTCTATCTGGGCGTAAATTCCACAAAGAGGAAGGAAATTTTGTTTACTGCTCTGCCCCTTAGTGCTTAGAACAATGCCTGGCACATAAAAGGCACCTCACAGCTACTGAAGGAAGCAAAATATGCAAAATACCTCCATTACCTTAAAAAGGGGGAAAAAATCTTCAAGTCACAATATGCACAGAGATAAGTTGTAAAATATTTTTTATTGTAAAAACAGAGTCAACAGAAGTTGACAATGCAAATGTCATCCCAGAACATTTCCCCTTGGTTCCTGAATTTGCTAGGTTCCGACGTCTCCATTAGCACTTTTCAGGTTTCATGGTCATTTTGAGATATGTTGATTAATTATATGTATATATTGCTTGGAAACAAATGTCCAGCTGATATTAAACAAACAAAAAAACTGTTGTGTCTGTTTCACATTTCTTACAGGGAGATCTATGTATCTCAGATAGCTTCACAATTTAATGGTAAAGTTACTGCCTTAACCAAACCCCAAAATTCTCTATCACATCACATTATTAATTCAAACTCATGACATTTGCAACATATCCAGATTTAAATGTTTAAAACAAAAAAGTTTGGACTTTAAAACAAACTTTAGGCTGATTTTTTCATATCTGAAAGACTGTAGTTATTTGCAGCATACAAGTGGAAAGAATAGTGCAAAATGCATCAAGTTTTATATGATAAATATACTTTCAACCTAAATGGCTGCCTCAAAAGCAAAGAGTGAAAAATTACCAATTCTCAAAAGCAATCCAGACTGACTCAATAAAGTTCACAATTTAGAAAGATCAATTGCTACTCTATTTCTATAGTTTGCAAAAGGATTTCAGAAACAGATTAAACACACAATTGTTTTACAAAAATAGAAATATTGTTTGGGACTTTACAAAACTTTATAAAATATAACACTATATTTGCAAATTCAAGATAGTTTCACACTGAAATAGACAGTACTTCCACCAATATAAAGTCTAGTCAAACTTAACTGGTCTTGACCATTATACGTTATTTCTTCGAAGTCTTCAGCCTAAGTAGATCTGTGCTCTATCATGGGATTTTTTTTTTTAAGAGATTGTTTAATTTCAAAGGTTTTATAAGATTTTTCATTCTAGAAATAATGTTAAAACAGATGAATTCATACCTACAAATATGTTTTACAAAAGTAGAAACTAATGCAATGTGACAATTCTGTATTTGATAAATTTCAAACCAAATTTTTAAGAATGAAAACCTACCTACTGATTTAAAATATATGTTTGACAATTATAATTTGGTACCTATAAAACATAAAAATATAATCTATTTTATGGAAAAATATTTGCTACAGAATGAAGAAGCTCTAAATTTATAGTTATCTGTAGCTGGCAGATGAGAATTTTATCACTTTATCACCTCAAAGAGCACCAGTGTATTTTTAAAACAAACTAAAAGTAAAAAGGTAAGGGCTTATTTCATGTAACAGTGCTATTATGATAAGGCACCACTTGGTATATGAAATAGCCGAACAAAGTATTTTCAAATCACGCTTTTTGTTACTGGTGTCTTAACCATTAGATAGGATGGTTAGGAAAAAGCTAATAATATTAGTTAACCACATTATTCTCCTTTTCCCATCATTTTTTGCTTTTAGTTTTTCAATATAACAGAACATATAGTAAACAACAATGTAGTACATGATCTATTAAATAAACATCTTTTCCCAACCTTCCAACAAAATAATCTAAAATTAAACAAGAGTAAAAAACCAAAAATTTATCTGATATGCTTTGCAATAATCTATCCCTGTAGAAGAGTGGGGAGTTGGGTGGAGATATGGGTGAGGACACAATGACAGGACCTATTTTCTATAGGATATATTGAGGCACGTAGGTTAAAAGTTTCTCAGGCAAATTCATGGCTAGAGCAAAACTGAGAGAAAGCTCAGAATTTTACATTCTCCCAGAGCTGATTTCTCAGGCAGTCACACCCAATTAAATATTTCAAAGTATGTCCTTAGTCACTGCTATCATCATCATCATCATCATCAGATACATCATTTAAAGGAGACTTCAATGACTGACTGTAAGAGTCCGATCTAGTGGGCTGGCATGTGGCCATGTCCCCCGTAGAAAGCAGGTCATAGCAGAAGTCACAAATCCGCACAGGCTTAGAGGACTGGCTTGGAAGAAGAAATCTCTTTTCAGAGCAGGGCCCACAGACAACAAAACCACATTTGCGGCAATGGTGACGACGATTAACAGGTGTGAATTTTGCTTTCTGGCAACGCATACATACAGTTGCCTCAGAGTCAGGAACCCAGACAGCAGCATGTTCATTACTGGGTGTCTTCCCACTTTTGGAGAGTAAATCAGTAACACATTTATTTATGTGATTCATCCATTCTGATTTCTCAGTGGCAGTGGCAGCATAAACTGCAAATGATTTAGTTGGTGTCTTGATAAGCCATCCGTTCCTCAAGTCTCCCTCATCTTTGATGGAATCAATAGTGACATTTTCCAGGGGGATAATATGTTGTTTGTTATATTTTTTCTTCTGGATGACAATATTGCCATATACAAGAATATCATTAAATAAGAAAAACTGCCTTGCTTTGGGCTTCTTTCTGCACAACTTAGTCAATACTCCTTCTCCAATAAGAACCCTTCCAGGTATAGTTAAGGGTTGACCAGCTGCTCCAAAACAGTTTTCTACTATATTTATACGTCTAGTATTTGCTTCACTGTTTGCCAAGCGATCCACCATCTTTTGCTTGTAGCCTTAAAAAAAAAAGAAAAAAAAAAAAAAAGAAATTAGCACACAAAAATGATAAATTCATGTTAAAAATTATATAACCTAAATTTACTCTAATAAATCTTTACTTTTACTCAAAGGCAAATGCTCTAAAATTGTTTCCCTCCAAGATAATCACCAAATATACCAAAAGGGTTAATATCTACTTTTTATAAACATCAAAAACTTATTAACCATCTCCACACAGCACTATACTCATTAAGTAGGTATTTATAAAAGTCTAAACTTCTTACAGATATAAAGAAATAAATAATTGGACAATGAATATGTCATCTCTGCAAAATAATAATCTCAGTTCCATGAAATTTAATCTCAGAAGGATTCTAAAGGAGAGGGCTAAATTCTATAAAAACCGAAAGAAATTAACGATTTTTCTGGTAAGCTAGTCCCACTGAGTTAAAGCCTTAATTCTCTCACTTGGATTACCAGAACTGTTTCAGAACATGTCTCCTTGCCTTTGGTCTCGCTCTCTAAATCAACCTTCAGGCAGTGATTTCTCAAATGCAAAACTCACCGTGTCATTATTCAAAAGAACTTCCCTCGATCAACAAAATGCAGAATTTTTAGCATGGTATACAAGGCTGTTTATTCTTTTTATGGAATGGCAGAAGGAGAAGCAGGCTCCCCACTGAGCAGATAGCCAGATGTGGAACTGATCCTAGGACACTAGGATCATGACCTGAGAAGACGCTTAACCTACTGAACCACCCAGGCTTGCTTACGGTAGCTTCTCAGACTTGTCATTAGTCACTCTCCACCTCAAACTTTATGTTCTAAGAAACCTCTACTACTTATAGTCCATCTCATCCATGCACGCCTTCTCTCATGCTGCTGTACCCTTTACTACTTATTACGCAGAGCTAACTCTTACTGATCCTTTAGGACTCAGTTTAGGTTATCATATTGAAGCCAGAAGTCTCCCTTAAACTCTTTTAGACTAAACACCTTCCTCTGTGCTCTTTATATTTCATGTACCTACTGGCTTCATTCTTACCAAAGGATTGAAATCTGTCTTCTTTAAAGGCTGCAATGGAACCTAAAGAGACCATCTGATATCTATCTTTGAAACTGACACCCTCTGGCACAGCAAAGGTGACCAAAAATTTTGACAAGAACATTTTGGCACTGTGCAAAAAAGCTCATATTAATCTACTCTTAAATTATCACAGAATTAATCTCTAGATCCAATAGTGACTTCACTCAAGTCCTTAGGTTGTGACCTATTTCAGATCTACTAACCTAATACTACCACGACCAAGTCATAGTAAAGAGAAGAGCAGCATTTAAAGTCTAACAGCATAGTCTAAATTCCAGTATTCAGCTCATAAACTGATGATACTGTACCCCATCTTGGCCTCCATTATAAAAGTTCTGATTATTCCTGAATTTGTCTCCTCTAATGTTGGGTCTATAAAGCCCTCTTGCTCTCCACAAGCATAGGCTCTGCCCTGAAAGTTGTTCCCAAGAAATTATATGATAATGCATGGTTCCAAACTATGATGACATCTTTTTCTAGCAACAGCAAATGTGCCAGCCAATTAAAGGTTTACTGTCCTATGCACAGCACATCACAGAAGAGGAAATAAAGAGCTCAGAAACACGAAAAAAGAGATTGAGCCCCTTTCCATGTTTATGGATAATTAAAGAAATGATAATACAACACTAGGGTGTTTCTTCACTTATCAGATTAACAAAAATTTTAAAAATTTCCTAAGATGCAGTACTACTGAAGATAGAGGGAAAACAGTCACCCTCATACACTATAGAAAATATGTATATTCACTGATCTAGGGATTTTATCAAAAGAAATTCCAGTTGAGTGCATAAAGATTAGTGAAAGGATATCTTACACAGCACTGGTTCATAACATACACACAAAATTGGAAAAGCTCCAAATGTCCACCAAGAGGAACTGGTTGAACAATTTATGATACACCCATAACAATATGCTAGATATCTATTAATAAGGAGATAGATTTAAACAAGTGATATGGGAAAATGTTCAAGATATTTTGGTGGGGAAAGAGCTGAACATCATAATCTCATTTGTTTCAAATATATACTGTGTTTCATTAAATCTAAGATGCTACAGATTTTAAGACACATCTTCATTTTATGTGTCACTGAAAATGAAAAATGCTGCCAATTACATCATGGCATGCCCCTGATTACATGACATCCCAATTTCAGAGACATAAAATAGAATAAACATGTTGATCTTTAGGGGCGCCTGGGTGGCTCAGTGTAATGGTTAAGCCTCTGCCTTCAGCTCAGGTCATGATCTCATGGTCCTGGGATGGAGCTCCGCATCAGGCTCTCTGCTCAGTGGGGAGCCTGCTTCCCGCCCCCACACCGACCTGCCTGCCTCTCTGCCTGCCTCTCTGCCTACTTGTGATCTCTCTTCCTCTGTCAAATAAATAAATAAATAAATAAAAATCTTTAAAAAACAAAAAGAAATGTTCATCTTTAGACTCAATGAAATATGGTATAAACACATAATCATAGACACTTGTAAATATGTAAGCACACACAGAAAATAAAATTAGAGAACTATATACTGTAGTATCAACAATTATTATTTATCTCTGAGAAGTACAATTATGGAAAACTTTTCATACTTTACACTACCTTTAAACAAGTATTTATTTTGTTAGGCACAGATTTAAGTGCAGGAGAAAAAAATATACATATACAACACAGGCAAGGTCCCTGCTCCTTAAGGGTTACATCCTAGTTGGTGAGGAGTGAAACAGAAAACAAAATTGAGAAACAACTTGTAAATCAATGTTATGATTAAATTGATTTTTAAAAAAAATCAACTGGGAAGCTATTCAAACTGGATGGTTAGGGAGGGCCTTTCTAAAGTGCTATTATTTCAGCTGATAAGGAGGAACTAGATAGACAGACATGAGGCGTGGAGACAGAGAAGCATATTTCAAGCAAAAGGAGTAACTGCGAAGGTCCTAAGGCAGAAAGAGGTTGGCACTTTCAGAGAACTCAAAGTACCTATTTATTCCCATCTAAATCAACTGCAGATTCTACTGCTTTAGACATACAGTTATTAAGCAGCTCATATGCAATGCAAACAGTTTCCTATGATTGCTACTACTGGAGTTAATACCATCTAAATTCGTGGAGTAGTTTTCACATTTATTATCTTCTGATTTAACTGTCTCAAATTCCTGTAATTAGAGAAGTTTTTACACCTTCCAAAGCAGCATCTAATATTTGCTGAAATGTAAGCTGAAGAAGAAACTAAGACACAAAGAGAGAGATTCAATAATGTTCCAGGCAAAACAGCCTGGAAGTAATTCTATTCATCGAGAGTCCAGCAACCAGATAAGCACTTTGAATGCAATATAGTATATTCTATTCAAGGCAACCTTAAATAGATATGCACTATTAGCTCCATTTTATAGATGAGTAAACAGATAAAAAGATGTTAAGTGCTCTGCCCAAGGCTGTCACAAAACTGAGGCTCCAATTTGATTCCTCAGTGCTGTTCCAGTATATTATGGTACACTAATTATTTCCTACAGCTCCACTGACTCTACAAGAACTGAGAAAGCTACTGCTAACCTCTGGACCTTCACTGCAAAATCTATAAAGAAGAAAGAAGAAAGAGAATACTAACTTGAGCAAATAGCCTGAAATGACAGATCATCATGATTTATTTAGCCAGTCTCTTGAATGTTTCATTCTTCGAATTTTGCACTATATTAAGCCTGAATCTCTTTTCATAAATCTTGCACCATTTAAGAATGATGCAACAAAAGAGAAGCTTAGGCATAATTGGTATTTGGCTAGAACAAAACAGCTTTCAAAGTTTGACAGTGACCCACATAAAAAGTACATTTCATACTGCAAGGTTATAAATACATACTCATATAATTCTTTCAACTATAAATATATTCTATTATCTTCATTTATTTTAATTATAGTCGCAGCCTACTTGATTTCACTAATGGATTGTGACCTATCCTGGAAAAACAATGAGCATGAAGAACTTAAGACCAAAATTTCCATTATCACTGTTGGTCCTAAAATATTTTCGGTATGTGTCTGACAGGAAGAAGGAAAGCAGTGAGCTAAAAAACCCAGGAATACACAAATGCCTTACACATACACACCGCACACCCCCCCACCCAAATAGTTGAGTGTCCAACAGGAACAGCACAAAGAGGAATGGGAGAATAGAGGGAAATTAGCAAAAGGGAAATCAAAGTACCACTTTTAGCTGGATTACTGCCAGATGCCCCAAAGCAAAATTCTTTGGCAAACTGGATTAGGGTACTACTCTTTGGCTCTGGGCCTTAACAGGGCCTCTGCCTTTTCCCAAAGCTCAAATCCAAATTTACCACCAGCACATTGAGGTGCCCCAAGCAGTAAGAAGTCTTAAAGACTTTCATGAGAATATTACAAGATTACTCAGCCTAGCCAAGGAGTGAGTCCTTTACATAACTTACTCATGGAAGGGCACAGAAAGAGGAAGCAGAAGACAACTGTAAGACAAGGCCCTACTAAATTTGTCTACTTTTCTTAGGACGGAGTACCAGTGACAATAGGAAGAGCTAAGAAGAAAGCTTTTGCATCTCCTGGCAGAGATGACTTCTTTAGAATAGTTTCCAAGAAGTAAAATTACTGGGTCAAAAGACACGAATGGTTAAGGCTCCTGCTACCTTTTACAAAATTTCCATTCTGAAAGGTAATACCAATTTACCAAGCAGCACAATGACTGTACCCATCCCATCTTGTCTCACATATTTTTCTTTAAAAAGTAACCAGTAAACAAGATAATTTCAAAAATGGTATCTTTTTATTCACTTACTTTATTTATCCAACATTTATTGAACGCTTTTTAGATGGCATTCACATTCTTTTAGAGCACAGAGTCTACTGAAGGAAAAAGACAGTAGGTAAGTAAACAAATAGGGGATTCCGAAAGGTGAAGTGCAATGAAAGAAATCAGCAAGGTGTCAAGATACAAGGAAAAACTCATTTACTGAGTAGTTCAAAAAGGCTGTGGTACTATACACGGAGTCTTAAAAGATAGGGAGTCAGCCATACAAGGGAACTAATAACACGGACAAAGGTCCTAGGACAGCAAAGAACAATACGATACTTTTAGTTCAATTAATTTTTTTATTTCATAGCTACCTAGTGAAGGCAACCACTTTTTTTTTTTTTTTTAGATTTTATTTGACAGAGAGGGAGAGATCACAAGTAGGCAGATAGGCAGGCAGAGAGAGAGGGGGAAGCAGGCTCCCTGCCGAGCAGAGAGCCAGATGCGGGGCTCGATCCCAGGACCCAGGACCCAGGACCTGGAGATCATGACCTGAGCTAAAGGCAGAGGCTTTAACCCGCTGAGCCACCCAGGTGCCCCAGGCAACCACTTTCTAATGTGTTTATTAACCACTTATATTTCTAAGCTCAGAGTTATCAATATGTACGAGTGTTTCACATATAGAGGCTAAAAACGATTTCTTTGCTTTTCCTAGTATATTAAGCTGTAATTTTATGGAGTTTGACATAGGGGCAGTTTTATCTCTTAAGAAGTTAAACTTACCAATATAGTTCTTTCTGATTTTTTTTCTGTTACTCCTAAACTCTCCTTATCCAGATTATCAGACACACCTACAGGTTTCCTTTGCTATCTCAAAGTAGAGCATTCCTAGGAAATCTTTTGTAAGCCGAAGAGGCTTAAAGCAAAAAAGCAATTCCCATTAACTGACGTGGAAAAATTTTTGAGTGTGACTTGCTTTTCTGATTCCTCAGGACACATCTTGGTAACAGGTATACAAAAATAAATTAAGACAAAACACAGATGGGGGCACCTGAGTGGCTCAGTGGGTTAAAGCCTCTGCCTTCGTCTCTCTGTCAAATAAATAAATAAATCTTAAAAAAAAAAAACCAAAAAAAACCCCAAAAAGAAACCTATGGCAGCTTGACGTGGAGATGCTGAGTTCCAGGAAAGGAGCTTGGTGGTGCCACTCCTGCTGCTCAAGTTCTGTACTGCCTCTACAATGGCTTGCTGCAAAACAAACACTATTTTCTTTCTTTATATATATATATGTGTGTGTGTGTGTGTATATATATATATATTTTAAGATTTTATTTATTTATTTGACAGAGAGAGATCACAAGTAGGCAGAGAGGCAGGCAGAGAGAGGGGGAAGCAGGCTCCCCCGCTGAGCATGATCCCAGGACCCTAAGATCATGACCTGAGCTGAAGGCAGAGGCTTTAACCCACTGAGCCACCCAGGTGTCCCACCAACATCTTCTTAAGTTTTTATTGTTCCTAGTCAGATTGATGATATCTCTTCCCAAAGTTTCAGATTTTGTTTTGTGGCCCAATAATTTTGTAGGTTTCTTCTCACAAAATTATTACACATTTTTTCCTTTTTCTTCTTCTTTTTTTTTTAGGGAGGAATGGGGGAGAGCAGAAAGAAAGAGAATCTTAGGGAAGCTCCATGGAGCCTGACACAGGGCTCAATCCCACAACCTTGAGGTTATGATGTGAGCTGAAATGAAGAGTCTGACGCTTAACCAACTGAGACACCCAGAGACCCCTGCACATTTTTTTAGTAGGCTCCCAGTTATTTCACAGTTTTTGTTGATATTTTGAATCTAATTTTTCCCCATTATATATTCTAATTAGTTACTAGTATTGATAAGAAAACTTCTGTCTTTTTTCCTCCATGTCCAGTCATTTCACAGAACTCTATAAATTCCCAATTTTCCAAATGACTTCCCCTTTGTCTTCTTTTCCAGCAAGCAGTGTCTGGCAGTGCTATTTCATAGCTACAAATGTAAGAATCCATGGCAAAAGAAGAAAAAAAAAACTTAAACTTTTGTAAAGCTGGATTTGTATACCAATCAAAAAAATTAAACCACCCAAAGTTTCAAGTTATCTCTTTCACAACTGTAGATAAGAACTGCAATTGAATTGCAAGAATATGAATTGTCCAAGTTCCACCCTAGTCTTTTGGTAACATCTTGTTTCTGTTCTTCAGTAGAGTGTGTACCACCTGTTAAAAATGTAACATTAGAAGAGGCAAAAACTCTTCTAAAAAAGAGACAGAATACTATTTACAATGGAGAAGAGAGCTCAACTGTCACAGAATACTATGTATGCCCTGGAAAATCAAAACTTCTTATTTCATCTTTGCGCCTGAGTTTAAAACAAAAAATCATCTAATTAATTTCTTACATGTACTTATGACAACTGATATCAGTGAATATCAGTATTCAACTATGCATTATAGTTGGAAAAATCAGTAAACTATGAACCAAAAGACTTGGATCCTAATCTCAGCTCAGGCACTAAAATAAGAGATTCCATACAAATTACCTAACTGTTGGGTGGGGAGGGGAAGGGAAGGGGGAGGAGCAGCGGCAGCCATCACCTTAAATAATCTCTAAAGCACCTTCTGTCTTTAAAATAATAAATTCTGATTGTAGCTGGGCCATGTTTCTGGTTAACTGCAAGGCTAATTTGCCTATAAATTAATTTGTAATAGAAATTTTGACTGTGCCTTATAACGATCAATATTTTAAAATTTGTTGCTACTAAGAGGACATCCAAATGGCCAACAGAAATATGAAAAAGTGCTCCACATCACTCA
>CM053606.1:128504252-128551010 GCA_028646535.1 Procyon lotor | reverse complement strand
TGGTATATATATATATACAATGGAATACTATGCAGCCATCAAGAGAAATGAAATCTGGCCATTTGCAATGACGTGGATGGAACTGGAGGGTATTATGCTAAGTGAAATAGGTCAGTCAGAGAAAGACAATTATCACATGATCTCTCTGATACAAAGAATTTGAGAGGCAAGGCGGGAGTTTGGGGGGGTAGGGGAGAGAAATGAAACAGGAAGGGATGGGGAGGGAGACAAACCATAAGAGACTCCTAGACTCACGAAACGAACTGAGGGTGGCTGGGAGACGGGGGGCTAGGGATTAGTTGGTTGGGTTGTGGACATTGGGGAGGGTATGTGCTATGTTAAGTGCTGTGAAATGTGTAAGTCTGACGACTCACAGACATGTACCCTGGGGCAAATAATACATTATATGTATGTATGTATGTATGTATGTATGTATGTATGTATGAATGAATGAATGAATAAATAAATAAATAAATATCTGTTGCTACTGCTGAACTGAGACTACAGAAAATGGTAGAGACAAACAGAAAAAGGAGAGACAAACAGAAAAGTGATGAAAGAAGAGGAAAAAAATAGCAACAAATTATCAGAGATACATCCTCCCTGGGCAAATGTAAAAATATTAAAGCAAACTTCTCCTCCTCCTAATACAGGTAAGTCAAATGAACAATTATTCTGTGTATCTACCACGTATGAAAATGACAGGCCCAGGGGTGCCTGGGTAGCTCAGTGATTGAGTGTCTGCCTTCGGCTCAGGTCATGATCCCAGGGTACTCAGATTGAGCCCCACATTGGGCTCCCTGCTCAATGGGAAGCCTGCTTCTCCCTCTCCCACTCCCCCTGCTTGTGTTCCCTCTCTTGCTGTCTCTATCAAATAAACAAACAAATAAATAAATAGGACAGGCCCACTCTCGTTTTCAAAAGTTCTATAGTTTAGTAAGCATAAAACAATAATCAGGAAATTTTAGGTAAGATTTTCAATAAAATATTAGGATGATTAAGCAAAGAAATACTTTGAAATTTATCAAATTAAATTTTTAATTTCAATAAATTTTATTTATTCCATCAATAAGAAAAGATAAAGTTTTGTTCCCCCCTTTCCAATAGGATTTCTGTCACTGTGACAAACCAACTACACAACAGGTGTTCTTTTGTTAATTGAGGTATAATTGACATATAACATATTAGCTTCAGGTATACAATGTTTTGACATTTGTATACATTGCAAAATGATCACCAAAGTCTAGTTTCCATTTGTCACCACACAAATTTTTTCTTGTGATGAAAACTTTTAAGATTTACTCTCTTGACTTTAGAATGTGCACAATATTATTGATATGCTATCTATTAACTCCCCATGATTGGAAGTTTGTTCCTCCTGACCCCCTTAACCCATTTCACCTACCCCCCTGGCAACTACCATTCTATCTTTGAGTTTTTTGTTCATCTTTGCTTTTAGATTCCAATTTTAAGTGAGATCATATAGTACTGTCTCTGACTTTTTATAGGCCTAGTGGCCATCTGCATGTCTTCTTTGAAAAAATATCTGTTCAGATCCTTTGCCCATATTTTACTAAAATTGATTATTTTGGGGGCCCCTGGGTGGCTCAGTGGGTTAAAGCCTCTGCCTTTGGCTCAGGTCATGATCTTAGGGTCCTGGGATTGAACCCCGCATGGGGGGGTCTCTGCTCAACAGGAAGCCTGCTTCCCACCCCCCTGCCTGCCTCTATGCCTACTTGTGATCTCTCTCTCTGTGTCAAATAAATAAAATCTTAAAAATAAAATTATTTTTTTGGCTATTGAGTTGTAATAACTCTATATATCATGGAAATAAATCCCTCAGCAGATATATGATTTACAACTATTTTCTCCCACCCAGTAGGTTGCCTTTTTATTTTGTTGATGGCTTCCTTTCCTGTATAGAAGCTTTTTAGGGGTGCCTGGGTGGCTCAGTCGTTAAGCGTCTGCCTTCGGCTCAGGTCATGATCCCAGGGTCCTGGGATCGAGCCCCGCATCGGGCTCCCTGCTCGGCGGGAAGCCTGCTTCTCCCGCTACCATTCCCTCTGCTTGTGTTCCCTCTCGCTGTGTTTCTCTGTCAAATAAATAAAATCTTAAAAAAAAAAAAAAAAGGCTTTTTAGTTTGATATAATTCCACTTAATTATTTTTGCTTTTGTTGCCTTTGCTACTGAAGTCAGACCCAAAAAATCATTGCCAAGACAGATGTCAAATAGCTCATTGTCTATATTTTCTTCGCACTGAATCTGTAGATTACTTGGGAAATATGGACTTTTTTTTTTTTAAATACGGACATTTTAAGAATAATCTTCTAAACCATGAGCAAAGAATATCTTTCCATTTATTTGTGTTTTCTTCAGTTTCTTTCATTAATATCTTACAGTTTATTTCTAGGTTATCTTATTCTTTTTGATACAGTTGTAAACAGGACTGTTTCCTTTCTCTCTTTTGGATAGTTTGTTGTTACCATAAAGAAATGTATGATTTTTTTTTTCTTAAGATTTTATTTATTTGGCAGAGAGAGAGAGTTCACAAGCAGGGGGAGCAGCAGGCAAAGGAAAAAGCAGGTTCTCTGTCAAGCAGAGAGCCCAGTGTGGGACTCAATCCCAGGACCCGGGATCATGACCTGAGCAGAAGGCAGAAACTTAATGGACTGAGCCACCCAGGTGCCCCAGAAATGCATAATTTTTTATTTTCTACGCTGTGACTCTACTCCATTCATTTATTAGTTTTAATAGTCTTATGGCAGAGTCGTTAGGGTTTTCTATATATAAAAGCAAGTCATCGGCAAATAATGTTTTTCTTCTTTCCAAGTTGGACAGCTTTTATTTCTCGCTTAACAACCGTGACTAGGGAGTTCCAATACTATGTTTAATAAAAGTGGTTAAAGTGGGCAGGCATCCTTGTCTTTTTCTAATCTTAGAGGAAAAGCTTTCAGTTTTTCACCATTCAGTATGATCTTAACTCTGGGCTTGTCACACATAGCCTTTATTACGTTGATGAATGTTTTCTCTATACCCACATACTGAAGAGTTTTTTTTAAAATCATAAATAGATACTGAATTCTGACAAATGTTTTTTCTCTACATCTACTGAAATGACCATATGATTCTTATCATTTTGTTAATTGGGTGTGTTACACTGATTTGCAAATGTTAAACTATTTTTGCATCCCTGGAATAAATCCCACTCAATTATCCTTTTAATGTATTGCTGAGTAAGGGTTTGCTAATATTTTATTGATGATTTTTGCATCTGTGTTCATCAGGAATATTGGCCTACAATTTTTGTGTGTGTGATGCCCCTGTGTGGTGCTGGTATAAGATAATGCTGGGTTAAGGTTAGGTATTCACTCTTTAAATGTTTGGCAGAGTTCATCTGTGAAGCCATTTGGTCCTGGACTTTTGTTGGGAGGTTTTTGATTACTGCTTTGATCTCCTTACCTAATCAATCTATTCAGGTTTCTACTTCTTCATTATTTAGTCTTGGAAAATTGTGTATTTCTAGAAATCTGGATCCATTTCTTCCAGGCTGTCCAATTTGTTGATGTGTAAGTGTTTATAGTAGTCTCCTATGATCCTTTGTATTTCTGTGGTATCAGCTATAACTTCTCTTTCACTTCTGATTTGTTTGAGCCCTCTCTTTTCTTCTTGGTAAGTCTAGCTAAAGCTCTGTCAATTTTATCTTTAAAAAAACCAGCCTTTAGTTTCGCTGATCTTTCCTATTGTCTTTTTAGACTCTTTTTCATTATTTCTGCTTGGATCTTTATTTCCTTCCTTCTACTAACTTTGGCTTTGTTCTTCATTTTCTATTTCTTTTAGGCATAAAGTTAGATTATCTGAGATCTTTCTTATTTCTTAAGGTGGGCCTATAATGCTATGAATTTCCCGCCTAGAACTGTTTTTGCTGCCTTCTATAGACTGGTAAATTGTGTTTCTATTTTCATTTGTCCCAAAGTATTTAAAAAAAAAAATTTTTTTTTAATTTATTTAAGTAGGCTCCACACTCAGTGTAGAATCCAGCCTTAGGCTTGAACTCCCAACCCTGAGATCAAGACCTGAGCTGAGGGGCGCCTGGGTGGCTTAGTCGTTGGGCGTCTGCCTTCGGCCCAGGTCAGATCCCAGGGGCCTGGGATCGAGCCCCGCATGGGGCTCTCTGCTCAGCGGGAAGCCTGCTTCTCCTGCTACCATTCCCTCTGCTTGTGTTCCCTCTCTCGCTGTGTTTCTCTCTGTCAAATAAATAAAACCTTTAAAAAAAAAAAGACCTGAGCTGAGATCAAGAGTTGGGCACTTAACCAACTGAGCCACCCAGGCTCCCCCAAAGTACTTTTAAAAAAAATTTCTCCATTGATTTCTTCATCAACACACTGATTGTTCAGTAGCATGTTGTTTAATCGCCAAATATTTGTGATTTTCTTAGTTTTCTTCTTGTAACTGATTTCTAGTTTTATACCATTGTGGTCAGAAAAGATGCTTAATATGATTTCAATTTTCTTAAGTTTGTTGAGACTTGTTTTGTGGGGTAACATATGATCTATCTTGGAGAATATGTTCCATGTGCATTTGAGAAGAATGTATATTCTGCTGCTTTTGGATGGAATGTTCTGTATGTATCTACTAAGTCCATCTAGTCTAATGTGTTATTTAAGACTGATGTTTATTTATTTCCTGTCTGGGTGATCTATCCATTGATGTACGTGAGGCATTAAAGTACCCTACTATTATCATATTGCTGTCAATTTCTCCCTTTAGGTTTGTTATATACAGCAAACATTTAGGTGCTCCTAATACGTACAAATAAATATGTACAAATATAGGTGCATAAATATGTACAAACGTTATAATCCTCTTGTTGGACTGACCTCCCTTTTCATTATATAATGCCTTTGCCTATCTTTGTCTTTTACTATAGTCTTTTTAAAAAATCTAGTTTGTCTGACAGAGGTATAGCTACCCCAGCTTTCTTTGGGTTCTATTTGCATGAAAAAATCTTTTCACATCTCTTCATTTTCTGTCTGTGTGTGTGTGTCTTCAGATCTGAGGTAGGTCTCTTGTAGGCAACATATAGATGGGTTTTTTTTGGTTGTTGCTTAAACCTACTCAACCACTGTGTCTTTTGATTGGAAAATTTAGTTCTTTTACATTTGAATTATTTATTGAATAATTTATTGAATAATTTATTGAATAATTTGAATTATTGATTTCTGGCTGTTTTGTTGTTCGTTGTTCCTTTCTTCTTCTCTTGCTCTCCTCCCTGTGGTTAACACTTTCTTCGGTGTCATGCTTAGATTTCTTTCTTACTATGTTTTGTGTATCTATAATAGGTTTTTGATTTGTCATTACCATGAGGCTTACATATAACATCCTATATATAAAAAACAATCTATTTTGATTTGATAGCAACTTAAGTTTAAATGTATTCTTAAAAGTCTAACACTTTTGATCCTCCATGTTTTGTTTTTGATGTCACTTTTTATTTTGTGTATCTCTTAACTGACTATTGTAGTTAGAGGTTTTTTAAAAATTACTTTTATCTTTTAACCTTCGTATTAGCTTTATAATTTATCCACTCTCTTTATTGTATATTTACCTTTACCAGTGAGATCTATAATTTTCAATTATATCTTATTATTAATTAAGCTTAAAGAAGTCCTTTAAACATTTCTTTAATATTGGTTTACTGGTGACCAACTCCTTCAGCTTTTGTTTGTATGGGAAACTCTTTACCTCTCCTGCAATTCTGCATAGTAACCTTGCCACATAAAATATTCTTAGTTGGAAGTTCTTATCTTTTGGTACTTGGAATACATTGCACCACATTCCCTTCTGGCCTGCAAAGTTTCTGCTGAAAATATGTCTCATCTTGTTACCAGTTGTTTTTTTCTCTTGCTGCTTTTAAGATGCTCTAACTTTTGACTTTTCAATTACAATGTGTCTTGGTGTGGATCTTTGGAGATTCATCTTTTTTGGAACTCTCTTGGCTTCCTGGATCTGGATATCTGTTTCCTTCCCAAGTTAGGAAAGTTTTCAACTATTGTGTCTTCAAACAAGTTTTCTGTCCTTTTCTTTCCCTCTTCTCCTTCTGGGACTCCTATAATGCAAATGTTATTCTCCTTGATGTTGTCTCTTAGGTCTCTTAAGCTACCTTCATTAAAAAAAATTTTTTTTTGCTACTCTATTTGGGTGAGTTACACTGCCCTCCTAAATTACTGGTCCTTTCTTCTGCTTCATCTAGTCTGCTATTGAATGCCTTTAGTGTATTTTTCAGTTCAGTTACTATATTCTTCAGCTCTGTGAGTTTGTTGGGTACTTTCTTATTTTCCTCTCTGCTGAAGTTCTCACTATGTTCATTCTTCTAAGTTCTGTGAGCATCTTTTTTTTTTTTTAAGATTTTATTTATTTATTTGACAGAGAGAGAGAGATGACAAGTAGGCAGAGAAGCTGGCAGAGAGAGGGGGAAGCAGGCTCCTGGCTGAGCCCAATGCTGGGCTCAATCCCAGGACCCTGAGATCATGACCTGCACCGAAGGCAGAGGCTTTAACCCACTGAGCCACCCAGGCACCCCACTGTGAGCATCTTTATGACAATTACTTTATCAGGGCAGAGACTGCTGGCTCCTTAAGGAGCAGCTCCATTTGTGAGATCCATCCCAACTATGCATTGCCACAGCTGGTTTTGGCAAGACTGCATCTCTGCCTCTCCCATCAGTCTCAGTGTGCCCTTTTACTGTTTGTTGTGAAGGAGTTGTTTGGCTAGTTTTCGGGTCTTACTCAGAGGAAACTGTTCCACAGGTAGCTGTAGATTCAGTGTGTCCATGGGAGGAGGGGAGTTCCTATACCATCATCTTGAACACCCCTTCCACAACATATACTGTAGAAATTAGTGCTTTAAAAAAAAAGTTCATGTTTTAGATAAGAAAAAGAGAGATAAGCATTTATATGTTAAATTTAAACTCATATAAAGCTAGATTGAGAGAAATCAAACAAAATTTTGAACATTTAGAGAGAAGCCACAGTAATTTTTAAGAAAGTCTCTCCTAGACACCAAATCTATTATTAAAGAGTAAATTCAAATGCATATTCTACAGGCTTAGCCAGAGGGAAAAAAAGAAAAAACTGACATATATTCAACACCTATACACATACTAGGCACTTCCACATTTTACTATTTTAATGATCCAAGTTTTGTTATGTAATAATTACATACATTTTACAAAAGAATAAATTAAGTCAGGTATAGTTAAACAATTTTCCCATTGTCTCACAGCTAGTTTTTATTAAAATGTAGGTTTTTCTATTAGACTTTGCTACCTTCAGAAATATTTCACTTATGTGAACCGTAGTATGTATGTAGAGAAAGCCACTGATAAGAAAAAAAAATTAAAACATGGTGGTAAGTATAAAAATGCTAAAAGTGATAATTCAAATATAAAAGGAAGTGAAAAGTGTATAGGGTGTCAGTAAAGGCAATTTCAAATAGGTTAGGCTTGCTAGAGAAATTTACCATGGTGTATAAAAACTAAGCTATAGTTAAGGATTTTAGAGAATTTGGAAAACCAGAATAGAGACACTGAGAGTTTCAAAAGGTTTTTGGAGAGGCAGGAGATAGAGGAAGAATATAGACCTCAAGTTTTAAGCAGGATTTCCACACTTACACTAGCATTTAAGGCATACAACACAAGGCAAGATTTTTTTCTTTTTTTGAGAAAGAGAGAGAACGCGTGCAAACACCCACACATGTGCTAGGGGAGGAAGGGGCGGGGGGGGGGGGTGGAGAATCTCAAGCAGGCTCCATGCCCAGTGCAGATCTCAATGTAGGGCTTGATTTCATGGCCCCGAGATCATGACCCAAATCAAAATCAAGAGTCAGATGTTCAACCAACTGAGCCACCCAGATTCCCCAAGATTATCCTTCTTTAACTACACTATTATCAGGTAATCCTTATCCAAAAATCAAAGATTCCCTGGCTGACCAAATTAAATCTAAAATCCTTAATCTGTGAAGGGCATTTAAAGCCCTTCACAGTCAAGCCCCAGCCTGTCCCATGCTATCTTTCCAGTTTTACTTCTTTCTATATGTACTCCTTATTATAGTCAAAGCAGATTATGTAGTATTCCCAGAATATGCTTAGCTTCCTCACCTACCTCCGAGCCCAATATGTGACCCCTCTCCTGCTATTCTGAAATTTTATCAATTCCTCATGATGCAGTCAGTTCAGTACACAGCCAGAAAACTGTTTCATCTTTAAATCCTCATACCATTTTATATAGGTACCACCTTATGGCACTTATGTTCTACCAGGTGTTCTAAAGATGTGTATACCTGCTTTCTCCCCCCAAAGACTGGAGGTTCCCAGAAATAAGAATATCTTTTCCTACAATGCTGTATTCCTAAAAGCACCCACAATAATGCCTGTGTGTGTGTGTGTGTGTGTACTAAGCTGAGTATGACCAGCAGTTAGAAGTGACAGCAGCTTCTCAACCTAGAGTTTGACAAAAATCAAAGACTTCATCTTGACATCTGTACTAATGTTCACAGAAAACAGGAACCAAACCCTACACAGCAATTGCTTCACTAGACTCATAGATTTTAAATTTACAAGCAAATGTTTGGATCCATTTAACTGGTATCTAATTATGAATTCTAAGTATTGAGCATGACAGATCCTGTTTTAAAAAAAAAAATCGCAATTTCATGATAATATACAAAAATGATTTCTTCTCTTGCCAAGAAGCACATCTGTTTAGTTAGCAAATAAAAAATGATGATGTGTGCATATTTTCACCACCAACAAAATTCAGATAAAAAAGTACATCATTTCAGAAAATTTTTATACAGGGACAGCTGCACAGTGCTGACTGCTGTAAAGAAACCACTGTATAATACTGAAAAGTAAAGGTAATAAAGCTCAAATAAATACTACTATGGAGGGGCCCCTGAGTGGCTCAGTGGCTTAAAGCCTCTGCTTTTGGCTCGGGTCATGATCTCAGGGTCCTGGGATCGAGCCCCACATCAGGTTCTCTGCTCAGCGGGGAGCCTGCTTCCCCCCTCTCTCTGCCTGCCTCTCTGCCTACTTGTGATCTCTGTCAAATAAATAATAAAATCTTAAAAAAAAATAAAAATACTACTGTGGAGGTGGTTATTCCATCACATCCCTAACAAATTTTCTTTAGTATTTTTCAAAGCAGTTGCAATCTGCACACCACATATCAAGGCTTTATGCTTTGTGTCAGAGGGAAAAAAGAATGAAGGAGACACTGGGATTTAAGACATGTACCAAAAAGTTTTAATAAAAAGCACAATGAGTTAAGTTCTGTGATAAAAATAGTAACAAAGCGGTAAGGAAGCCAAAAAGGAAGAGTGAAGGTATGGCTTGAAGAATGTAGCATTTGAACGCCTGAAACAGGTGTGAACAGTAAGTGGAACCTCAAAAGGCAAAAATAATGGTAAAGGCACAAAGCTCTGCAAGAAAATATGTGGTTAAGAAAATTCATAGTACAGGGGCGCCTGGGTGGCTCAGTCGTTAGGCGTCTGCCTTCGGCTCAGGTCATGATCCCAGGGGCCTGGGATGGAGCCCCGCATCCTCTGCTCGGCAGGGAGCCTGCTTCTGCGCTACCATTCCTACTATTCCCTCTGCTTGTGTTCCCTCTCTCACTGTGTTTCTCACTGTCAAATAAATAAAATCTTGAAAAAAAAAAAAAGAAAATTCATAGTACAGATGTATTAGAGGGTAGAGGGAGTTACTTAGTAGAAAAACAGGGTAGAAAAAAAATAAGACCAGATCTTGTTGGTTCCTAAGAGTTCTTTCTGAAGCTTTGGAAGGAGTGGTCTGATGAGTTAATAAAAGTGAAGTTTGCAACAGGAAAAGAAAGAATAGCGATTAGGTTCAGGATTGCTATAACTAACTAGAAGTGGAAGAATAAAGCTGAAATAAATCCAAAAGTTTTTGGTCTAAGCAATATCGAAGCTGGTAAAACCAATACTAATTTTTCATACATTTGCTGAAGTAGCAGCAAACATTTATTGACCACTTACTCTATACCAAGTACTAATAAAATACAGAAGTACTCAAAACTAACAATCTTTGTGAAGGAGAAAGACAGCTATAAATCCAAGTTTATATACATAAGACTGTGTAATTCATTTGTTATACATTAGGGTGTGTGTCTACAGGAAAGAGAAAGATGGGAATAAATGATAAAGAAGAAAACAAAACAAAAGATAAGAGTTTGGTACCCATGTAGTATGCTATGAACTAAGGAATATGATTAATTTAAATCTATGCACTCAGTTTAAGGAGCAGAGAAACAAAGCAAAAGCATTAAAAAAATAAATAAGAGAGTGATGAAGCCCAGGGCCAAAGTGTTTAGTTGGGAGGTAATTGTGGCCAGGGGGAACATCTAGAAACAACTCTTAAAATGACTAGAAATTCAAGCTGGGCCTTAAAGCAAAAGTAGTAGGTCAAACTATTTGGGGGAGAGGGAGAGACAAGGTGGGATAATGGTGTACAAAAATATTCCTCAGAGAAGAAACAGATGAGCCCAGGTAGGAGCAGGTAGGGCCAGGACAAAGTACGGTGGTAGAAGAGAAATTTGGTAAGACAGAAAAGAGCCAAACTGAAAAGGAAAATAAGCATCAGACTAAAGAGTTTAGACTTTATTATATAGGCAACAGGAAGACTGAGGCTTTCAAATAGGAAAAGATTAATCAGTATACAAAAGCAGTAGGCAGGATGAACTGGAGAGACTACTGAAATTAAATCGATGGCAAACAAAACAAAACAAAAATCCAGAGGATAACAAAAGCCTGAGTCACAATAATTGACAGAAAAAAAGGGGGGAAGAGAGATTTAGGAGGTATAGAAAATAGGATTTAGAAACCAACTGAATATATGGGTGAAACATGAGTGCAAGATGACTTTTGGTAGATGCTAGGTTTGCTTCAGGAGGGAGAAGACATCAGTTTAGGACATTTTCATCTTGAAGTACCTTCAGGGTATCCACAAGACAAACATCTGTCAGACAAACACAAATGCTACGATGAGCAGGGAGCTCTTGGACCGAAAAGGATTGAGTAGTCACTCATGTAAAGATGCTGGTTGATGCTGTGAAAGACAGAAGAGGTCAAAGGACTGAACTCTGGGGAACACCTAGTTTAGAAAGCAAGAGACAAGAGAGAGAAGGGGAGAAAAGAGAGCACAAAGCACCTTTTCAACATGTTTTCACGTGTCTCAAAAGTCTCAGAGACTAAATAACCTTATTGTGCCAAAAAGTCACAATAAGCAGTGAAACATGTGGAAAAATTAAGGACTAATGGTAATGTATAATAATAAAATGCTTCAGAAAGCACTACCCTTTGACCCTGGCATTTTTAACCACAGAAATTTATCCAGAGAAAGAAACTCTTGTGGGGGTCAGGGGGAGGGGCACACATGCTGTACATAAAAAGTTTTCCCTCTGGCATTAACTCTAACAGTGAAAAACAGAACCTAAATTTCTAGCCATAGAGAGGAATGGTTATATATACCATGAAAAAGCCAAATGTCTTAAAATAAGATATTCTATCACATAAAATTTGAAAACTTCAACACTGAAGGGAAAAAGCATTAATGTTTAAGAAAAATATTTGTAACATATGACAAAGGGTCAACATTTTTAATATATAAAGAGCCCATGTAATTAAATCAAAAGAAAACAGGAAAATATCCCCAAAGAAAAATGGGTGAAATACAATTTCCAAAACAAATAAAAATGACCAGTAAAGGGAATAATGTTGGTTCTTAGTGCTAATCAAAGAAATAAAAATGAAGATGTATTATTCACCTCTCTAAGATGTGGGGAAAATAGACACAAATTCTTCACATAATACAGTAGAATAACTTTTCTAAATGCCATTTGTGGCAACAGAAGCACTCTAGAAAGCACTCTACACGAGAATTCCATTTCCAAGAACATATGCAAAAAAACTTACACCATTGTAAGTTTAAGTTATTCACATACAGAAGTTCACGGTAGCTTTGTCTTAATAATGCTGAAAAGCCAGAAATAACAATAGAAGCCTAGTTAAGTAAATTATGGCATATCCATATAATGATTTTTCGACAGTTTTTGAGAGAACAGAGATTACTATTAATGTGGAAAATTGTTAAATAAGGCAATTATTAAATAAAGGTTTGTAAACAGCATATATAATACAAACTTTTTCTTTTTTTTAAAGTCTGGAAAGATACACACTAAAAATTTAGTACTGGTTTTCTCTAAGTACCAGGGTAAAATATTTTTAGGTTGCCTAATTATTTTATAATGAACACATATTCTTTTTTTTTTTTTTTTTAAGATTTTATTATTTCAGAGAGAGGGAGAGTGAGAGAGAGTGAGAGAGAGAGCACAAAATAGGGGAAGGGTCAGAGGGAGAAGCAGATTTCCTGCTAAAGTAGGGAGTCTGATGCGGGACCCTGGGATTATGACCTGAGCCCAGGGTAAAAGCTTAAGTTTACTTAACCTTAACAGACTGAGCCACCCAGGTGCCCAACACATATTCTCTCATAGACAAAAAATACTTATTGCTTCTTAAGTAACAAAATGTAAAAAAGAGCATGTAGAAAAATATTAAGTGTAAAAAACAAATGCAAAATTACAGGTTCAACTGATAAAAATATGAACAATAAAGATCTTTTTAATTTTTCCCCTACTGTTTAAATGAAACAAACATAAAGAAGTATGATTCCACTTACAAAAATGGAAAGAAAAAAAGATGAAAAAGTTCATGCAAAAAGAAAATAGAAAATTCAGGGGCGCCTGGGTGGCTCAGTGGGTTAAAGCCTCTGCCTTCGGTTCAGGTCATGATCTCAGGGTCCTGGAATGGAGCCCCCCTCATCGGGTTCTCTGCTCAGCGGAGAGCCTGCTTCCCCCCTCTCTCTGCCTGCTTCTCTGCCTACTTGTGATTTCTCTCTGTCATATAAATAAATAAAATCTTTAAAAAAAAAGAAAATAGAAAATTCACATTGCAAAATCTTAATCATTTTAGAAGGAAGCAAGTTCATCCGAAGAGTCAAGCATTTCAAAATTGGGGTTAACGATCTGAGTTAGACTGAAAACACAAGAAAGAAAATGAGTCAACTTGGGGATGAGAAAAGGATTAGAAAGCAACTAAGTGTACAGGCAGCTCTAAAACAAATATTCAATAGTCACCAAAGCTGTGACTTTTTTCAGGAGTGCTAGGCAGAAAAAGGAAACAGTGGCGTTAACAAGTTGAGAATTGACCAGCTATACGCAGCAAAGGGCAAGGAGAGGAATACGAGGTGCTAGTGAGTTCACAAAATATGAACTACAGGTTCAGCACCAGAAAGGTAGAAAACTAACAGCCTGGGAGAAGACAATGAAGACAAAATCTGGTTCATCAGGTATGATGAAAAACAGAAACATGGGTTCTTGAATCATCACCTGGTGAGTTTAAGACTTGAGGTAGTTCCAAACGATGACAAGGCTAAATAACTCAGTCATCCGTGTAGGTTGCTGATATATATAGAGTGAAGGTAAAAGTCACTGGAGTAAGTCAACTCCAGTTACTAACAAATGTGGCCCACCTTTCTGGTCTGAAATGAATACAACTGTAACCTTTACATACTTCACTTTCCTCTGACTCAGATATATTCTTTGTAGTCTGATAGGAATTTGGGGGGCACTTAACCTGTCTCTGTACTTTATTCAACCACAAAATGAAGAAACTAAGGAGATGGAAGAGTGAATTATATTAATGATTCTCAACCTTGACTACACATTAAAATCATGGGTGTTTAAAAAAAAACAAAACAAAAACAGGCAAAACTACCTATGCTTTAACCCCAAACCCAGTAATTCTTACTTGGTTCTAGGGTGGAGTTCAGGCATCATTTTTAAGATGTTCCTCAGGAAATTCTAATGTGCAGCTGAGGCTGAGAACTAAACTACATATTTCTAACAGCTGGTTCCTTTTTTTTTAAGATTTATTTATGTGAGAGAGCGAGAGAGCAAGCATGAATGAGCAGGAACAGAGGGAGAGAAAGTCTCAAGCAGACTCCATGCTGAGCTCCGAGCCCCACCTGGGGTCGATCCCACCACCCAGAGATTAGATCCGAGCTAAAACCAAAAGTCAAATGCTCAACCAAGTGCCCCTAAAAGTTGCTTCCTTTAAAAATTCTATGATTCTACGTAAATGACAACCACTTTGCTCATTTGCTAATATAACTTACTGAGTATAACGCACCAGGCACTTCCACAAACATATTTTAGTAAATCCTCACAGCACTTTAAGGCAAATATTTGTGTCCACTTCACAAACGAGTCCTGTGAAGCTTTGAGAGATGAAGCAACTTATTCTGGAGTCACAAGCCAGTAAGGAGCATAGCTATGGATATGTTTGTTCCAGTCCACCCTACGTGCAACCTGACGCGGCACTCTGCAAGTATATCTATGAAGTATACTTTATTCAGTTAAGCCAACAAGAACATTGCTATTAAGCATGCAGCTGGCATACAAAGCTGGTTCTCACAGTTAAGCTTATCAATTGAAAAGCAATTTTTATATGCTTTCCATTAAGTAAGGCATTCTAAACCAAAATCCTAAGATAATTCTGACAAAACAGTAATTGACAGAGTAATGAGAGTTGTTCTATCAGAGCTTAAATGTATAAATATGACCTTCAAATTCATAAGGAATTACCTCTATTTCCACCTAGTACAAATAAATTCAATCACACTTTAAAATTATGATTATTACTCTTTTGTTGCCACACTGCTTCTTCTTTGTTGATTATATCACTATCTACTTAAAAATTTCACATTCAAGTTCTGTATCTCCAGGCAAAAATTTATTGAGTTAACAAGATAAACATTCTCAAAGAAAAGAAAAAAGTATTAGAGAAGACTGAACTTCTATGCCCATGGAAAGGGCAATTAATTTAATTTAATTTAAATATCTTATTTATTTGAGAGAGAGAGAGAGAGAGAGAGAGAGAGCGCGCGCAAGAGAGCTCCCAAGGGAGCACAGAAGGGGAGGGAAGGAATCTCAAGCACACTACGCTCTGACTTCGGAGCCCCCAGCCCTGAGATCACGACCTGAGCCAAAACCAAGAGTTGGACGCTTAACTGACTGTGCCACCCAGGTGCGCCCCTGGAAAGGGCAATTTAATAGGAAATTCATGAAGTATATTTACAAGGAACAGATGTGCCCTCATCCATCCAAACCTTTCCTGAGCATCTGCTATGTTCTCTGCACACTGGGGATGAAGACACAAATCATGCAATGGGTATAGTCAAGAAGGTACCATGACAGATCAGTGTAGTATATTTACTGGACTGCAATGGGATAAGTGAATTATTCTTGGGGAGAGAAAGGGGTTGGGGTAAGGAGAACAGCACAGAGGTTTCAAAAAGTCTAGGCTCAAGTGAAAATTTCACTACAAGAACCCTTGTAAATCAAGTCTCTGGGAAACAGATATACTGAGGAACTAAAATCAGAAAGAGCAGCAAAGACAGAGGAAACAAGGTGGACAGAGACTGCTCCATGACAGGAGTTCCGTATCCTGCAAAGTTAATGCTATAGGAAAAACAAGAAGGCTTCAGAGTCATAAAGACCTCAGTTAAATACCAGTTTGGCTGCAAGATTTATGAAGTTAGTTAAGTCACCTCATTCCTAGGTTAACTCTTCATCCAGAAAAACAAATGTGTATAATCGTGTTTACTTGACAATAGAGCAAAACAAAAAGGATTTAAGAACTAAGGAAATTAGCAGCCAAATCTGGGCAGAAGTTCTATTATTACCTCTGGATTAAGAGAAATGCTCCAAGAAATGTTTTAGGGTTTATCCTATTTGTGGTTAAGAGCCCCTTCAGTTCATTTAACAGAAATTTAAAGCTAAGATGCCTTTATTAAACAGATCAATTACATTCATTGACTGGGATAATTCAGGCTGGATCTTTTTTGATGCCTTGGGTTAGTACACCAGTTTTGTTTTTTGAGGCGATAGAATGTGCTTTCCAGTTAAGTACAGAAACTTAATACCATTCACCTCCAGAGCTGTCAGGACTCGAAGAGATTAAAAATAGAAGCCTTCGTTAATACTGAATTAACCTGAGGACCCCGTGAGCTACTATAGTACAAAAAAAAAAAAAGGGATGAATGCTCAAAACATGGCAGGCACGCACCTTTAAAAAACCAGACGGGGAAAAAAATTTCATAATGTCAAGATTACTTCACCTTAACACACTTGCCTTTAAGTCTGTCAAAGTTCCTAAGTCTGTCGTTAGGAAGTCGCTCCTGTAAAGTACTAAAACATAACAAAGAAGGTATTTATCAACTTACTTTGTGAGTCTGTGAATTACAAAAGAGCTTAGTTATCTGTAACCTTAATACTACCATTTCCACCGCACACTCAGGAATTATTGCTATAATGTAAGAACACACAAGGGAATTCAAGCAACGTGAGCAGCAAGCTCTCGAACCTCGGGAAAATTTTAAAAAGGAAAAATATATTCGGCCGATGACAAACAACTTTAAAAGACTCTAAATAAACGTGTCAGAGCCAACGCTTCCATCAGAGCAAATTCTGCGGTGCCATTTTTTGCCCCTAGTCACATAAAAATATGCTGTTCAACTCACAAAGTCCCTAAACCCCAGACCCCGCAAACTTTTTGGACAGAAAGACCTTGGGGCCCTGAGACTCCCTTGGCCGCGAACGTCCGGGACCCCAGTCCTCATGCCCCGCAACTTCTCGCCCGACCTCGGGACCCCCTCGGCGCCTCCGCCCGTCCCGGGCCCCGCCGCCCCGGCAGGCGCCGGCGCGGACCCTCCGGACAGCCCCCGAGCCCGCGGGCGCGGGCGGCGGTGTTCCGCGGGCGGGCGCGGCTCGCTCCCGGCGTCCGCAGGCCAGCCCCAGCGCGCGGGGAGCGGCCGGGAGCGCCCCGTTTCTCACAGACCCCAACATGGCGTCGGCCGCCGCCCGCGACGACGACACCTCCCCGCGCCGCAGACGGCCCGGGGACCGCGGGGGGAAGCGCCGGAAAGTTTCGCTTCTCCTCTCCCGGCCCGCCAGGGACCGGCGCACAACCAGTCTCGGGCTTCACCTACCCGGCCGGGCGCGGGCCGCGACGACGGCGGCGAAGGTCCGACTCCTCCTCGTCCCGGGCGCTGGGCGCGGACTCTGCCCGGTAGTCCGCCCCAGCCTCCCAGGGTGTGAGCAGCCAGCGGCCCCGCGCAGCCGGCGCGATCCGGACGCGGCGGGCTGACGGCCGGCACCGCCGCTCGCAGGTGACTCCCCCGCCCCTCCAGTCGAACCCCACAACGGCCGCCTGGGCTGGCCTCTCCCCTGCGCGGGCACGAGCGCGCCGCCGCCCACACGCCAGGCGCGAGCGCGCGTGCACGAGCACACCCACAAGGCTCACTCCCCTCCCTTTCTCGGTTGTTCCCCCGCCCCGCCCCGCCCGTGCGGCCCCGCGCGACGTGCTCGAGGGGGTGGGGCCTCCGCGAAGGCCACACCCACCTAGGCAGAGGGGATGGAGAGTTGGTTCCTCCGCCCACGGTGCGGACGCGCGCATCGGAATCTTTTGAGTGAGCGTGGGACGTCTTACCTGGTTTTCCTGGCTCTTGGCAATCCTTTGAAAAAGTTTGTTCATCTCATTACGAGGTTTTTTAGGAAGAATGGAAGGAAGGTTGAGTTGCCTTTCCCCAGCCACCGAATGGGCATCCCCACGGAACTCAAGAACTTTCTGCGGGCGGGAAAGAGGCTTTTTGGATGTTAGATGCCCAAAGGCGTCCGGGCAGATGTTGGTTTGCTACTCCCAGTTAGCGCGGCGTTCCTGCCCGTCACACCTTTCATTCGCTTTCCCTGAAACCCCTACCTCTTGAAACCGAAAGAGCTGCGGTTGCAACACGTACACCCCGCGGACTCTGCACGGCCTTTTAAGTGCAAGCCTTTATTGTCTGCCTTAGAACTCTGGTCTTACAACAACTTTGCCCTGACGCTGCAAAACCTCATCTACCTACTTCACATACTTGGAAACGGTAATCATAGTATATAAGGTTAAACCTGCCCTTCCTCATACCGCAGCAACTGTTTGCTAAGCGCGCTGGTGGGTACGTGGAGAGAGATCAAGCTGTCCGAAATGGCCAAGAATGGGGAAAGGGACGGCATACTCCACACAAAAAATGTGTAGGTGACAATTAGATTTGGGTAAATTTTATCTTTCCCATTGGTCTATTACTTCAAGGATATTTAACCTTTGTTTGATGGTTCTCGAATTAGAGCTGCCAGCACCCAAGCTGCACCTAAACGAGCACCCACCAAGGGAACAGGAGGAGCAGGTCTTGCTTCTGATCCGCTTTCTTTCTGTCTGGGATTCTGCCTCCTCCAGGTCTTCGGCTCCCATCCTCGACTATTTCAATGTCTCAGAAACAGAGCTTTTAAAAAAAAAAAAGTAACTAGAACAAAACTAGCAAGGATGAACTTTTTTTGAACGGGGAAACTTACAGTATCCCCATCACACAAATCTTCACATGTGTTAGCTGTAGTTGTCTCTGTAGACAAGTACAATGTCCACGGACACTTGTTTCAACCATCACCCTACCCGCACTTTCATTCAGCCTCCTCGCTCTCTGTATGCAAAGCAACATTTCGTCAGTGGAAAAAAAAGGTGGGCTTGATCACCCAAAATCCTTTTAAATTTTTAGATTAGGAGTTGCAATGTCTAGTCTACAGCAATTGTCACCAAACATTTTTTGTCACTCAGCCATCAGTAAAAATGTTTGCCCACGCTCCCCTCCCAGTATACTTACTTGCTTATCCTAAAATGCATGGACTTAGAAGCCAAAAGAACTGTAATGAAAGCATCTATCTCACAGTATCATTATGAAGATTAAATGAGTTAATATTTGTAAAGCATAGTGCCTGGTATATGGTAAGTGCTATGTAAGTATTAGATAAAAATTGTATATAATATATATTAATTGTATATGTAATAGTACATATATATAGTGTGCATTTTGCACATACATCTATTATATAATGAATATGTACATTATAAAACATACACACAAAAAATCAGAAATAATTATTTAAAACATTGTGTGGGTTTTCTTTCTCTACTCTGCATGTTCTGTCCCCTCCCTGGGCTGTGTGCAACCCAATTTGGACTCCGTTGATTTAGAGCTGTGGGACAAATATGGTAGCCACTAACCACATGTAGTTATTAAAAATTCAGTTCCTCAGTCACACCACGTTTCAAGTGCTTAATAGCCACATGACTACTGGACAGTGCAGATACAAAATATGTTGCAGAAAGTTATTGGATAGCACTGACAAAGCTGAAATAAACAAGGGACTAAGGCAATAGGATCAACTCATACCTGAGACCTGTAACCACCACACCATGTTCAAATCCAGTAATAAGATCTCTCTCTGAGCTTCACATCTCCTCCGTAAAATGAAGATAAAAATAGGAGCTATCTCATGGACTGCTGAGCAGAGGAAATGAGGTAGGGTGTGTAAAGTCTGTGGCAGAGTCCCTGAAACATAGAGGAACTTGAAAATATTGGTAAAAATTGAGTTTAACCCAGTTTGATAAACCTGAAAGGCAAAGATCTTATTATCGCCCTTGATTTTAATGGGTAAGTTTTTCAAGGTATTCATTTTGGAAAAGACAAAGAGTTTGGTGAACTTTTAGTTGAAAGCAGAGCATTCAAGGAGACTGGCAAACATCTGGATTTCACTTACTCCTCCATTTCTTCTTTCTGAAGCCCCTGGTCTTCTCCTAGTTGTGCCCATCTCGGTGAAACTGCACTCCCGCACACAAGCCTGGTGAGTCGTCAACCGTCTCATCCTCTTTCCTATTTCCTTCACCCAGTCCCTTTGCTTCCAAAATATCGTTGGATCTACTTCCAAAACACTTCATCTGAAATCCTTTCCTCTCCTTGTGTCCCGTGCACACAGGGACAACACAGGATTGTACCACTCCCTCCGCAGAAAGCCTTCCATGGCTCCCCAAAGAGGCTGCCATATACAGTTGCACAGGTTGTAGTAGCATAAAATTTTGGAAGAGTGCCTTTCACACTGGGGCATTGTAAATTTTGTATTTATTGCAAATATCCTCTGGCAGATTTCAGAGAAGTGTCTGATTCTACTAAAACTATTTTACAACAATTTTCTAGCAAGATAGAAATGCTTCGAGGGGTGGATTCCTTTCTCTAATTTGTCCAAAGGTGCCATATGGAATAGGAACATTTCTATTTCCCTTAGAACAAAATGCCAGTTCATCACCAGATTCTATAAAGCCAGATCCTATAAAGCCCAGCACAATCCAACCTCAGCCATCTTCTCCACCATAAAATGATGCCAAGCTCCACCAAATTCTATCCATGTCAACCTCCTGTTGTTTTTAAAATAAACCACGCTCTTTTCTGTAGGGGACCCACTGCCCTGGACACTTCTCTACCTAGAGAGACAAGCCCACCACACCTCACCTTTCACGTAGCTGTGGCTCCTTGTTTTCTTTCAGGCCCCTGTGCCCTGAGAGAGTGCCCTTATTATTCTGGGTCACAGCCCTGCGTGTTTCCCTCCCAGCGTGTACAGATCTCCCCAGAGACAGTAAGCTCTGTGAAGGCAGGGAGCCCGTTTTCTTCTCTGTTCTATCCCCAGTTTCTCAGTGGTCAACTTAGCACTATTGTCACCCCTCTCTATGTTCTCCTCTGCACTGTGGGAGAAAGCCCAGAACTCTCTTTTCCAGAAGACTTTTCCCTGAATAGTTCCTGGTTAAGTTCTGCCAGTGGAGACACCTATGTGAAATTTTAAAGGCAAAAGAAAAGGAGAAATCGTTATTCTCCAGGATAGCTTCAGATAGGCAGCTCAGATCAGAGAGCTGTTTCCCTACATTTTGGGGAAGATATCAGACAAACCTGAAAACGTAATATTCCATTGTTTTTTTTTTTTTTTTAAGATTTTATTTATTTATTTGTCAGAGAGAGAGAGAGAGCACAAAAGCAGGCAGAGAGGCAGGCAGGGGCAGAGGGAGAAGCAGGCTCCCTGCTGAGCAAGGAGCCTGATGTGGGACTCGATCCCAGGACCCTAGGATCATGACCTGAGCCAAAGGCAGCTGCTTAACCAACTGAGCCACCCAGGCATCCCATAAGGCTGTATTCTTAAAAAGGAAAATGGAAATGTTCCAGATTTAAAAAGGTCAAAGAGACACGACAGGGATGCCTGGGTGGCTGTTTGTTGGGTGTCTGACTCCTGATTTTGGCTCAGGTCATGATCTCAGGGTTATGGAATTGAGCCCCATGTCAGGCTCCGTGCTGGGCATGGAAGCTACTTAAGATTCTCTCTCTCCCTCTCCCTCTCTTCTCCCCCCAAAAAGAAAGACACATGACAACTAAATATAATACCTCACTCTAGACTGACTGGGTCCTGTAGTGGAAAGGGAGAAGGACATTATTGGGCTAATTGAAAAAAACTGGAATATGAACTGAAAAGTAGATAAAGGTATTATATTAGAGTTAAATTTACTGTCTTGGTTACATAAGAGAATGTCCCTCTTAGGATATACATACAAAAGTATTTAGGGGTAAAGGACCACGAGGTATATAACATACCCACAAATGATTTAGAAAACATTTCATATGTAACATATATTTGAAATATTACCTCTGAAAGAAAGAAACCACCTATATATAAGTACGATAAGGCCAATGGAGTAAAATGTTAGTAAGCATCTGGGTAAAGAGTAAATGGTGTTCTTGGTATAATTTCTATTTTGTGCAAACTCTAAGTTTGAAATTCTTCCCCCCCCAAAAAACAATAGTTTAAAAATATATATAATAATATTATATACATATATATATATACATACATATATCACTAAAGAAACTACTAAATAATTCAAAACAAACTAGGATGGGTGTCTTAAATATCTAGTCTCAAAATAGGTCCAGACTGACAGCCATATGATTAAAAAACAATGTATTTTATGCTTTTTTTATAATTCCCCAGGGAACAAAAAGTGAATTTATCCTTCCTGCAGGAGACAAAATGCTCTCTGGTTATGGAAGAATAATCTCTCCTACATGGTGGGGGAGGGTCCCTCTAAACACTTAAATACGGAATGATTGCAGTTTTACTGACCACTGTGTCCTACAACCAGCTTGGGACAATCGCATAACTGCAGATCCTGAGCTGCAGGAAGTGGGAACAAATACTATATTCCTTACAAGACTTCATTATGTGAAGAGAATAATCCAAGTTGTAACCACATCCCCCAATTGCATCATTGCACACTTTTTGCTTTGAAGCAGGAAGGCCCTGTGACTCCTGGAAATACAGTTCTAGGCCTCATAGTCAGCTCTTAGAAGATCAACTAGAAACGTTCCCGATTAAATGGCATAGAAAGTTCTCCTAAAAATGTTGCAAGACAGTAAAATGATCCGTGGTTGCCAGGCATTAGGGGGGAGGGTGGGATAAACAGGATTTTTAGGGCAGTGAAACTATTCTATATGATACTATACTGGTGGACACATGTCACTATGTACTTGTCAAAATCATAGAATGTAGCATACCAGGAGTGAACCTTAACATCCACTATGGACTTTGGGTGGTAAGGACATGTCACTGTAGGCTCGTTGATTGTAATAAATGTGCCACTCTGGTGCAGATGCTGATAGTAGGGGAGGCTATGCTTGTTGGGGGGTGGGGGTAAGGAGTTTTATGGAACTCTCTGTACTTTCCCCTCAATTTTGCTCTAAACCTAAAACTGCTCTAAAATATAAGATCCATGCAAAAAGAAAAAAAATATATATTGCATATGTCTCTTGGAAAAGCTTGGGGAGTTGAGAAACTTGAGAAGGAATTTTAATTCATTTCTTCAAAGATTTATTGTAGGGGCGCCTGGGTGGCTCCCCTCTGGGGAGTGGGTTAAAGCCTCTGCCTTCAGCTCAGGTCATGATCTCAGGGTCCTGGGATCGAGCCCCACATTGGGCTCTCTGCTCAGCAGGGAGCCTGCCTCACCCTCTTCCTCTGCCTGCCTCTCTGCCTACTTGTGATCTCTTTCTCTCTGTCAAATTAATAAATAAAATCTTTTAAAAAAAATTTATTGTAAATTGTATTTCCCAGACTATTGCTCTTTTAACTGTCAAGCTATCTTACCTTAGAATCAAAAACTGACATTTAAATTTGAACAAAGAAGCTTATTAATATTTTTTTAAAAATTAAGTTTTTCTGGCAGAAATTTGACGTTCATCTTGGGAGTTTTAACATATATGAATCTAGTATATATCAAGAATCTTGTGAATTTTTTCAACAGTAGGTATAAATCGATCAGGGATTTGCCTCACTCCAAACCCAGCTTATGCATTTCCAACAGGGACACCATGTGTCATACTGGAAACTAAGGAACTAGTTTCAAGCTCATCTCTGTCTTACCAGAAACATAAGGCTTTTTTTTTTTTTTTTAAGATTTTATTTATTTATTTCACAGAGAGAGAGATCACAAGTAGGCAGAGAGGCAGGCAGACATAGAGAAGGAAGCAGGCTCCCAGCCCCCAGAGAACCTGATGCGGGGCTCGATTCAGGACCCTGAGATCATGACCTGAGCCGAAGGCAGAGGCTTTAACCCACTAGCCACCCAGGTGCCCCGAAACATAAGGCTTAATGCCTTGTACCAAAATAAATTCCAGGTAGAGTAGTAAATTACGTGTAAACTATGGGGGCGCCTGGGTGGCTCAGTGGGTTAAAGCCTCTGCCTTCGGCTCAGGTCATGATCTCAGGGTCCCAGATTTGAGCCCGGCATGGGGCTCTCTGCTCAGTGGGCAGCCTGCTTCCCCCCCTCTCTCTGCCTGCCTCTCTGCCTGCTTGTGATCTCTCTCTGTGTCAAATAAATAAACTCTTTTTAAAAAATTACGTGTAAACTATGCAAACTTTTGTATAAAACAGACATGAAAAATACACAACTATATTAATTCTTTATCTTTGGTAGGATTATGCACAATTCTTTTTCTTCTCTGTGTTTTACCAATCTTCTATAACAAATATGTATTGTTTATTTAAAAAAAAAACAGAAGGCACAATCATCAGTAAGTTTTCAATGAAGTAAAAATCATATTCAAGTACTTGTACACAAAAAGGCACAATGGTTGCTTTCTTCTCTAGAAAACTCCTAAATTTTTTGCACATTACCTTCCCTGCCGGTAGAGTGGAATTATATAACAAATGCCTTATGCCTCTACATTAACCCTGTAAATGACAAAATGACGAAACATTAACCTCAAAAAGCAGCTATTGAAAAAGTTCACCTTTTATAAAACTAGCTTAAAATAAGTATAGAATGTGCAAAGTTGGAATGCTGTAACATGTTTTTAAAAGTTGGTGCCAGATTCAATAAAATTCAACAGAAATTTTAAATCCAAATATTATCAAAAGAATCTATTCTAAAAAGCAATATATTTTCAGGAGTATTAGTATAAATAGATCATTCATACTTTTATGTAAAGAGAAGAAATTGAAGCATGATTTCATTAAAAAATTTATTTCAAATAAAAAGAAAAACTTTCAGAGTTTGAAGCCAGATAGAACTGTGTTGAAATTCTGATTCTGCACCTTATTAGCTGTATAACCTTGTGTAAATGGCTTAACTATTCTGCTCTGCTCAATTTTCTTGTTAGTAAAATCTGTAAAAATGGGAAAGAATCCCCTCTGTCCTAGGATGATAAAGATTGGGGATAACATAAGCAAAGCTCACAGCAAACAGTAGGGGCTTGGAAAATAGTAGGTACTCAATAAGCAGTGGATGTGGAGGTCATCTTGTAGTAGTAAATGTTGTTGCTGTTGAAATTATTAATAAAATATAGGGGCACCTGGGTGGCTCAGTCATTAAGCGGCTGCCTTCGGGTCAGGTCATGATCCCAGGGTCCTGGGATCGAGCCCCGCATCGGGCTCCCTGCTTGGCAGGAAGCCTGCTTCTACCGCTACCATTTCCTCTGCTTGTGTTCCCTCTCTCGCTGTGTTTCTCTCTGTCAAATAAAATCTTTAAAAAAATTATTAATAAAATATAAATTTTATCACTTATGTGAAAAAGCAGGAAATAGCCTATCAATTCTTGACATGCCTGATTTATAGATCTCTGGCTAGTTCTTGCAAAGGTCCCTGCTTCGTATTTGTTTCTCTTTAATGGTCCTTTATACGCTCTAGATTGGCGACAAATAAGGAATATTCACAAGCAGAACAAATCCTATGAAAAGAAGCCATCATTCAGCTATAATCACCCAGTCACACTTCTCACCTAGTCTCCCTCTGGCTCTGTATGGAGTAGCCCCCAACACCCAACTCAGTCCATGACTTCTACCCAAACACACACGTGTGTTGTTTCAGTCCTTAGCCCAAGCTCAGCTCCCAGAACTGGTGGGTGCCAGACAGGCAGGCCTGGCCAGATATAACTGGGCCTCTGGTTCGAGAAGAGGGGCCGAGTGGCTGGACCAAGAGCACTCTGGAGAAACTCTTTAGAGAGCAGTAGTCCTGTCCCACCTCATTTGAGCCTCAGCACAGACAATCACCATTTACTGCACTATGACTCACCCATAAGGAAACCTGAATTTGGAAATGAAACTGAGTGGCAAGGCAGGCAAACCAGCCAAGAAATAGGGAACACAGTCAAAAGACACAGGCTCACGGCCAGAGACTGTAGGATGTGGTGCAGAGGACTATTTCCAAAGTAGGGGTCAAAACTCCCAAAAGTTGGAAAGAACACTTTGATCTGGAATAGATTTTTAATGATAATGCAAAGGTATGAATAGCCTCTTCTGCCATATAGCACCTTCTTCTCACGTTCTCCAAGTACTGAACCCTTTTCCTGTCATTTTTCTTCCATACCATCTCCAGCGTATCTTCACTTTATTTTCTCCTAGCCTCTGCTTTCCTGCATGAAGAGTCCTGACACACATTCTACTTCCCCAGAAATGAAGTGTCGTATACATGTATAGAAATATAGATATGTACATCATGGATTAGGAGACCAAAATAATCCATGGAAATCTACTTGGGGATAATGTTGGGATGGAAATATAAGATAGAGTGACTCAGTCCTATTTATTTATAAAGCAATTCAGTAACTTATTAAAAAATACCCATTGAGTACTATGAGTTCAGTATTGTTCTTAGAATTGGGGGTGGCATGGGGTATGTAGGGAAGACAGACAAGAACCATGGCTTCAAGGAGCCTACCTTCTAGCAAGGGGAGAAAACACAGATTATAAGATAATTGTAGACAGTAACAACTTCAGTAAAGGAAATAGACATGGCAAGTACCATGACATCACCCAGGACCCATAATGGGTTATCCCCATTATGCTCATCAACCCCACCACCACAGAATTGAAGACAAAAAAGGAAGCAGGAAGACCTCTCAGCAAAATACTGCAGTAGCTCAGGGGAAGACTGATAGATTAGGCCACGCAGGCAGCTTGGAAAGAAAATGGACAAATGAAGTATATTTGGGAGATAAAACAGGTAGAACTTGCTCACTGACTCCAAGAAGGGAGGAATGAAGAGTGACTCCCACATTTAGGCTTGAGCAGTTGAGCAGATCGTGGCCTCATTTACTGAGATAAAAATGCCTGGGAAAGGAGCTGATTTCAGAAGTGGAGGGAAAATCAAGAATAATTTGACATATTTGGTTTGAAATGTCTATTACCAATAACAAGTAGTAATGTCAAGTCTAGAGTAAGTGGAGAGATCTGGATTGGAAATATAAATTGGGGCACTGTCCACAGAGGACACAGTTAGGGATGATCTCAAGAAATTTATTAGAATAGAACCCTCCAAAATCAGGGATCTAAAGATGAATGAATATAATCTGTCAAAAAGAAATTAACACTTTATGCACAAAGATAATTATGGCAGTATTATATATGAATTAATTTTAGCGGAAAAGACTGTCTATCTGGAAGAAGTTGAGTGCTTTGTCAATGAAATATTATTCAGTAATTTAAATTCTTTACTAAGACTTCTGGATAGGAAAAGGATATATTTATATTATAATTCTAAGTGGAAAAAACACTAAACTTATCTACATGGTATGATAACTTTACAAAATATGCATAAAAAATAAGGAAATACAGGAAAGGTTAATCATAGTCATTTTCTTTGGATTTTTTCATATTTTCTGTAATTCCCATTCTGTTTGAGAGCTTAAGTGAGGCTTACCCTAAGGTAACAAACAACCCCCCAAATTTCAGTGGCTTATCACATAAAATTATTTCTTGCTCATCCGAAGTCCACAGTAGGTCAGATAGAGTAGATAAGAAAAGATGGCCACTATCAATACTTCCCCTTCCTGTGATATATGCTACTCCCTATATCAAGTTATTAGGTATCTAATTTCTCTTGCTTTGAATTTGGACTGGCCTTGGCGACTTGCCTTGACCAATAGAATATGGCAGCAATGACGGTATGGGACATTCAAGGACAAGTTGTTAGAAGTCTTCTAATTCCCCCTGGGTCTTTTGGAACACATGCTCTTGGGATGCTTTTCAGAACGCAAGACCCATGCAGTAAGAAGCCCAAGGCATACAGGTGCTATGGGTGACAGCTTAAGAGCTCCCAGCTGATAGCATCGGTTCTAGCCATTTTGGACATCCAGCTCAGGGGAATGGTCAGATGACCGCAGCATCAGCCAACGGCCGTCTGCAACAGTATGAGAGACCCTTAGTGAGAACAACCTGAGCCCGCTGAGCACACACAGAACCATGGGGGATAATAGAAAAGTATTGCTTTAAGCCAATAAGTTTGGGAGTGATTGGACACCCAGAAAACAACCGGAATCTGTAACCACTTTCCAAGGCAGCTGACATCCTTGCAGTGATTCAGGGATGCAGGGTTCTTTACTCTTGTGGCTCTGCCTTCTCAAGATCTGGCCGTCATTATCACCCTAAAGGGGAAAGCAGAACTGAACGTTTGCCCAGGACTTTTTGCTGCCTCAGACCAGAAGAGACAGGTATCATTTTTGCTTACAGCCTATTGGCCAGCACGAGGCAAACAAGGAAATATAGTTTCTTGGGTATGTGGGAGTGAGAAAAAAATGACATATTGGTAAGCGCTGGTAATGTCTACTATGTCTTCACATTACTTTCACTTTTTAATTGTGAAATAGTCTAAACATAACAAAAGTACAAAGAGGAAAATAATAGGGATCCATCTACTCACTAAACAGACATCAACCTCTTACAACTACACACAAAAAAGCTTTATTTGTAAAAATGTTGTTAGATGCTAAACGCCTCTGGAGAGCTTTCTGTGGATGCTGGGTGAAAATTGCTGATTACAACCTTCAGGGGATGTTCAGTTCAGGCTCCTTAACATAGCCCTTCAAGGGCACCTGGGTGGCTCAGTCGTTAAGCATCTGCCTTCGGCACAGGTCATGATCCCAGGGTCCTGGGATGGAGCCCCGCATCGGGCTCCCTGCTTGGCGGGAAGCCTGCTTCTCCCTCTCCCTCTGCTGCTCCCCTGCTTGTGTTTTCTCTCTCTCTGTGTGTCTCTCTCTGTCAAATAAATAAATAAAATATTTTAAAAAACCCCAAAAACATAGCCCTTCATTATGACTCCTTAGCCTCCCTTTCTGGATAGCTTACAGTTTTCCCCTCAACAGACTTAATAGTGGATGTTGGTTATTTTTCCCTCCTTGTATCCATGCGCTCTTCTTTTGGTAAAACATTATCCCAATTTTCTTTTGCATAACCATTTCTACCCCATTCTTAGCAAAATGTTTTAGGCATGATCCACTTGTCCTCAGCTGCAAGGATGAGCTGGCATTTGCCCAGCGTGCTATCCCATACTCCCGGACCCAGTAATTGGTCCCATTCCGGGAATGTAAACCCAGGAATTGCAGTTGACCAAAAAAAAAGATGTTCTCTCTCCTTCTGACGTGAACAAAGAATCCTATCACCCCAGGCCTGTTGGGGTCAAAACAGAGAGAGGAAAAGAGACAAGACCCTTAACCCATCAAGCCTTACCAATAGTCTAAATCATCTCTGGTCTGAACAACTGCTTGCCTTTTAGGTGCATTTCCTTTGTTATATCAGTCTAAATTGGATTTTCAGTTGATTTCAACAAAAAGACTAATTATTATTAATTAATAGAAACACTGTGATCCAGCCACCTTGAGTCACTTTTGGTTCCCTAAAATACATGTATGTTCACTTCAAAATAAGGTTAATCTGAGCATAAGGTGTATTGAGAATAATCTCCACAAAATGCATGGTCCGGGACCCTATTGTGGGCTGAAGAACAAAATTATCATCTGCAGCCTCTAGGGAACATTTTAAACGTTGAGAACATTCCAGATTATCAGCTGTTGAGGCGTGCCATTCCTTAAGTGTTGACTTGTAGACATCAGTAATTTTAGGCCATTTGCCTGGACAAATGACCGTGGGAAGCTCTCTGAGGTCCAAGTTTCTCTCAAAACTATCTGTTGAGGGGCACCTGGCTGGCTCAGTTGGTAGAGCACACAACTCTTGATCTCAGGGTGGTGAGTTTGAGTCCCACGTGGGGTGTGGCGTTTACTTAAAAAACAACAAACAACAACAACAACAAACTATCTCTTGAGCGATTTCATTGAATGCCCCGGGAATAAATTTGGTGCAGTGTAAAGACCCTCCTCCGAGGCCCCACAGCTCGTGTATGGAAAACATGTGAACAGAAAAATTCCCCTTGAGTCAAAGTTATGCTTCTAACTTCCTGATGTGGTTCTATGAATGCGGAAGTGTGTGTCCCTTGGAGACTATGCAATGCAGCCCCAGCTGGTGACTGAATCAACGAGAGAGGGTTTCAAGGTGACACAAAAGGGAGAAATGGACATTTTTTTAATCAGAGGAGCCAGACCCTCCCTTACCTTCATATTATAATTTTCTCATCTTTTCACTACATTTGAACAGCTAGAGAAGCCTCCAAGAAATGATGACAGAACACTTAAAAGTTGCCAAGAGAGACCTTCCAGAAATAGTGTAGTAAATAAAACACGTGGTTTACTGTCTTCCCGGCTATACAAATCTATCTTTTCTTGAGTCACCATATATTTTTCCCTCTCTCCTTTAGCCTGCTTGGGGTTGACACATATTGAGGTGTTCAAGACGGACTTTTTAGGGGCGCCTGGGTGGCTCAGTTGGTTAAAGCCTCTGCCTTCGGCTCGGGTCATGATCTCAGGGTCCTGGAATCAAGCTCCCATCAGGCTCTCTGCTCGGCAGGGAGCCTGCTTTCCCCTCTCCCTCTGTCTGCCTCTCTGCCTGCTTGTGATCTCTCACTGTGTCAAATAAAAAAAAAAAAAAGACCGACTTTTTAGACTTCAGCAGCAGTGACGGACAAAGCAGTTCTACGGAACATAAAAAGGGATTTTTGAAGTCTTGGCCAGTTGGTAAGGTGAGCACAGGAGTTGATAGGTCCTGCAAATGCAAGGCTTTCTGGATATACACTTCTGCTTATTGCAAATCTCAGAAGAACATTTATAGTAGCTTATTTGCAATTGCAGATCTAAGTGGAAACACGGGTGTCAAAGGGAGTTTTAGAATATACTCCCATGGGATATTGAAGAAAGCCGTATCTGCCTTTTCGGTTGTTGTTGCTATTTTGATCTCAGGAAAAAAGAGTGTAGGAGAAGGTAAAAACATCATTATCAGCTGTACTCACTGAATGAAAGAACATGATTCCAGAACAGAGGTAGAAAATATATAGAGCAAGTTGACAAGAGAACTCATGAGTACAAGCACGAAAATAGCTCTGCTCTCATATATGGTATGACAGGTCTGCCAACAGCTAACTAATGTAATAGAATAATAAATCGCTTGGGACTAGAATTATTTAAAAGTTCCTGTAAAGCACACCTACACATGTAGTACTGGGAAAGGCCACTGACTTTCACAAAACATGGCTACTAGCATACGTGGGGTTAGGGAGTAAAGGCAAGGAGGTCATGGTAAAGAGCATGGTACCAAACACTCGTTCCCCTCCACCTGTCTGTGGCGAAGCCCGCAGGGGCCACGCCTGTGGTGGGGAGGCAGAGGTAGGCCTCCCCGGTTCTCTTTTTTCCTCTTCTTCGGACCCGGGCTCTGCTGAGGGCTCTTCCCTCTTTCAAGGCAACTCCACCCCTGTTATTTCTGGATTCATTTCTCCACTTGTGGGCGGGAGATCCAGGCTTGCTTGTTTGACCCTCTCTGCCCCCCCTCCCAGAAGCACGGGTGAATTCTCCACACCAAGGCCTCACAGGGTCAGCTCTGGGAGGCAGGCCGGGAAAGAAAAGCACGTGCGGGGAAACCCCAGGCTTCAGGAAATCTTACCAAGTTCTCACCTTTGGGATCCTGCCTGTCATTCCCAACGTACTCTGAGCTCTCTGCCATGATTGTGTCATGAGCCTGAAGCTCACCTCAACCGGGGGTGCCAGTGAAAGGGCGCCCCATACCACTGGCCGCTCCCCGTCGGGGTTCATGCATTCCCGGAGTCTGAGGCTCCAGCCAGGACTGAATGATGAGTCAACCAGTATCCCCTATGATGCCATTTTTCTGAAAAAAATAATTTGTGTTTCTGAGGGCCCCAGGCTGGATGACACTCCTTTCCAAGGATTCCCCACTCCAGAGAGAAATGACCCTCTCCAGGCATTTCCTCACATGCTCCACAATACAGCTCAGAGCCAGGCTGGCTGGCTTCAGGCCCTCACTCTGCCGCCTGCTTGCCACTTACGGGATCTCAGGCACATCACTGAACCTCCTCAGTCTCTTTACCAGTCTAGTGGCAGTGAGGTTTCAGAGAGATGGTCCACTGAGCGTAGTTTCCAGAACACAGTAAGAATTCCCATTGGGGGGGTGCCTGGGTGGCTCAGTGGGTTAAAGCCTCTGTCTTTGGCTCAGGTCATGATCTCAGGGTTCTGGGATCGAGCCCCGCATGGGCTCTCTGCTCGGCAGGGAGCCTGCTTCCCCTTCTCTCTCTGCCTGCCTCTGCCTACTTGTGATCTCTCTCTCTCTCTGTCAAATAAAAATAAAATCTTAAAAAAAAAAAAAAAAAGAAAGAATTCCCATCAGGACTCTTGCTGATCTCTGGCAGCCTCGATCCAGCCCCTAGAGGGTAATGCCTGACCCAGCAGGGGCCTCCGGGCCATGCTCCATCCCAACAGCCAGTGTCCATTCCGACTGGGCAGTGCCTGGGCCATCCCTATTGATGAACATTTTTAATCTTCATGTTGGGTATACTGTGTATTTTGAAAGCAAAGTTACACCGAGAAGTGTGTCCTAGTGAGTCCTTAAAGCACAGGAGAGACGAGACAGGAACCAGCAGAAGTGTGGAGGGATGGGAGGGAGCAGGGAGGCAAGGTTTCCTGTGTCTGCAATGTGATAGGCGAACAGGATCTTAGCTTACAGCATCATGGAGAAATATGGGGAAGGTTGCTGTATTATTTTCTGTGGCTGCCATAACAAACGACCACGAGCCGGGCTTTAAAACAACAGAAATGGATTCTCTCACAATCCTGGAGGCCCCAAGTCTGGATTCCCTCTGAAGGTGTTGGCAGGGTTGTGCTTCCTCTTAGGACTCGGGTGGAGAATCCTTCCTTGCTTCTTCCAACTTCTAGCATGTCCAGGCTTTCCTTGGCTTGTGGCGGCATAGGTCCAATCTTTGCCACTGTCTTCACGTGGCCTGGCCCCCATGTGTCTCTGTGCCCCAAATCTCCTTCTGCCTTTCCCTTGTAAGGACATCTCTTGCCGGAGTTAGGGCCACCCTGAGTCCAGGAGGATCTTATCTCGAGATCCTTACTGTAATTATATCTTCAGGGAACCTTTTATGAAATAAGGTCATATTCAGAGGTTGTGGGGGGTTAATACTTGAACCTATTTGAGGGGCACGACTATTGAACCTACTCCAATTCCATACCAAACAAAGGCCTTGGGGCGCCTTGGTGGCACAGGTGGTCAAGCATCCAGCTCTTGGTTTCGGCTCAGGCTGTGATCTCAGCGCTGTGAGATCGAGCCCCACGTCGGGCTCTGTGCACTCAGTGCAGAGTCTGCTTGGGATTCTCTCTCTCCTTGCCTCTCCTCCATCTCTAAAATAAATAAATAAATCTTAAAAAAAAAAAAAAGGCAGAAGTCTTTGCACACAGAGGGCACTTAATAAATATTGTGGCTGATATACACCTACATTGCGGTTGATGATTTTTGAGAAGACTAATTCTCTGACATCCAAGAAGATAATGTGGGAACCTTGGCACTTACACAGAAATGTTCCCAGCACCATTCTTTTGCTCTGGTTCTAGGACAGAATCTATTCTTTTCATTTTCCAGCTTCTAGAGGCCACTTCTCCTTACATCTTCCTTTTCTGACTCTGGCCCTTCTGCTTCACTTTTATATGGACATTAGGATGACATTGGGCCCACCCAGATAATCCAGGATAATTGTCCCATTTCAAGATCCTTAATTTAATGACATCAGCAAAGCCTCTTTTACCATGTAAGATCCCATAATCAGATTCCAGGGATTAGGATGTGAACATTTCTGGGGGCCATTATTCTGTTGACCAGAGTTGGGAACTTGGGTTTCATCCTTAGAGCAAGCAGAACTCAATGGAGGGTTTTAAGCAAAGGAATGAAATCAACAGAGTCAGAATGATAAGACCAGAAGAAGAATCACGGGATTGCAAGGACGAAAGAGTTAACCATGGCCAGAGGACCTCAAAGTTAACATAGAATCACTCTAGATAATACTTGAAACTTACAGAATATCTGGTCATGTGTAGGATAACTGGTATATCCTGTTTTTCTTCTTTTGTAGTCTGGGTTTGGTCTTTCTCAGTTAATTCTTTGAGGTTTTTATGAAGCCCTGAGTCCCAGGACACCTTTGTTTATCATTATTAGAGGTAGCCAGCTGGGCGAGGTGGACCTGGAAGACTCTTCAGGTCAAGATTCTATGCCCACGATGATGAGCCCAGGTGTATGCGTGCCTGGGGCAATGCTGCCTTCACAGGCACATGTCCCCGACACCCTCGCAAGCATCGCCCGGTATACAAAGATACTGCAGCTGCTGCTTTAAAGTAGGGAAATGACTAAAGAGCATTAGGAAGGAATGTCATAAAACTAAAAAGATCCAAGAATGTGGACTCTGTTGATTACTGGAAATGCTTCATTAACACTAAGTGAAAAGAGTACACAGAATTATTCCTACTGATTACATGCATATTTAAGGGATATGAAAATTAATAAGATTTGAATAGAATTTTAAGTTTTTCCTGACGTTTGTGAAGTTTATTCAAACATGTCTGAGCTTCTGACAACAACTTCCAGCCTCTACTTTTGCACAGAGCTGCTCGAAATTGCCTGAAAGGCCCTCTAATGACTGCTTTTGGCTGGCCTCTTCCTGCTCCTGTCTTCACTGGCTTCACGAGCCCTCTGTACCTACCTCAATGTTCCCTTGTCGAGGGGACCTGTTAGAATAAAACTCCTGAGCTCCCTGGCTGTCCCCAACCTGTCTGAGAGAGTCTCCCCCTTCATTGCCATGGGCGAGAGCCTCAGCCTCCCTGCCCAGGCCGCTCAGGGTCCCACAAGCCAGGCCAGCCCCTCAGGCTTCACCTCCAAGTAGGGGATCAGAGAGATGGGCTAATAATTCCTTTCCAGGGATGCCTGGCTGGCTCAGTCTGTACAACATGCGACTTAAATCTCTGGATTGTGAATTTAAGCACCACGTTGGGTGTAGAAATTACTCAAAAAAAAAAAAAAAAAGAAATCTTTAAAAAGTAATCATAATTACTTTCCAGGAACTCATTGCCTGAAAAAGTTACAAGTTATTTACTAATCAGCACAAGAAAACCGCTTTCAGCCAGAAATTTTCCATAGCAACACAAATCACAGAACTGACGCTGAATGTTGGGATCCAGAAAGGATATTAACCAAAGACATCTTGATGGTGGGGGGCAAACAATCAACCCTCAAGAAGGCCAAAATGCCCTTCAGGAGACCGGAAGACAATGTGACTCTGATGTACAATTATCTACTCTATCAAACCATGTAGTACAGGGGGGCAGAATAATGTAAAGATGAAAAGCACAGATTCTAACTCCAGATTTCCTGGGCTCAAACCCCAGCCCTGCCACTTACTGGCTGCTGCTTTTGGATAGTGACTTAACAGCTCTTTATTTAAGTTTCTACACCTGCTCCATCAGAATAATAATAGCCCCTACCTTACTGGGTTGTTTTGAAGATTAGATGAGTAAACATCAAAAGCCCCTAGTACTGTGCCGGGGACAGAGCAAGCACTCAGTGTGTGTTAGTTTTATTTGTACTGGAATGTGTCTAACGCTGTACCTTGCTGAGAGCGGGGACTGCTTAAATAGCCCTTCCAGCTTCTTAAGAGGACGGCACCGACGAACGATAGATACATCACGGAGCAATGAAATTGTGTCTGTTGATCCAGAGTTCTGCAAAGGCATTTGTTTTTAAGACTTTATTTATTTGAGAGAGAGAGAGAGATAGCATGAGAGGGGAGAGGGTCAGATGGAGAAGCAGGCTCCCCGCTGATCCGGGAGCCCGATGTGGGACTCGATCCCAGGACTCCAGGATCATGACCTGAGCAGAAGGCAGCCGCTTAACCAGCTGAGCCACCCAGGCGCCCCTGCAAAGGCATCTTGATGATTGCTCGGTAGGAGGCTGAGGCTTGTTCTGTCTGGTGCGTGGTTTGTAGGGTAGGCAAGATGCTAATGAGACCACAGCTGTAGAGTTAACTATGTTCATTCTGTTCCATGACCCCAAACGGAAGTCCTTTCTTCTCCAACTGTCTCTCAGGTACATGCCACTGGTCTTAAGGACACCCGCCCACCATTACTGGCTACTACTGGACTAAGGGCACAGTTATTGGAGGAACTGCCTCAGCTCCATGGGGCAACATTAGGATCCCCTTCCTGAATTGCTAAGAATGCATTCTTTTTTTTTTTTTTTAAAGATTTTATTTATTTGACAGAGAGAAACACAGCAAGAGAGGGAACACAAGCACACAAGCAGAGGGAATGGTAGCGGGAGAAGCAGGCTTCCTGCAGAGCAGAGAGCCCGATGCGGGGCTCGATCCCAGGCCCCTGGGATCGTGACCTGGGCCGAAGGCAGACGCTTAACGACTGAGCCACCCAGGCGCCCCGCTAAGAATGCATTCTATCATCATCCAGGGGTCTGGATAAAGGTAATTCAAAGAAGATAGAGAAAAGAAGAATCCCTATAAAGACACACTGATATACAACTTCAAATTGTTTGCAAGTATAGGAAACTATTTCCTGAAGAGAGGCAGCGACGGCCCCAACTGCAAAATCTTGGATAAGCCACTTTATAGTTCACAAATTAAAGTTTGTTTCCTTATCAGCAAAGAGGGTAGGGAGGTTGCAGACAGTGACCTAGATCAGCCTTATTGGAAGACCAAATTCTTTCTTACATGGAACATGCAGAATGTCACATGACACATTATTAGAAACACTATCCCAGGGGGTCTATTGTGGGGAGGGGGTCATTTATTATGCCCGCAGGACACGGGCAGCAGCTCCCCTGGCTCAGACAGACGTTTCCCCCTCAAGTCTCACACAGCACTCCGTCCCCTTAGCCTGTCCCTATGCTCTTGGGTCTAGATGCCATGTCTACTTACGATATTCTAATTTGCAGGCTCAAAGTAATATGAATATGAATATTTATGCATGAGTTTGGCGCTACCGAGAAGAGAGCCCCTAAGTTTTCCACGTTGGTCTGAGACTCATCTCAAGCCTCTGCTCAATTCTTCTGGGTCCTGGATCTCGACAAAACCTGAGGGATGGTTTTGGGTGCCGTTTAATGGCCTCTCTGTGCTAATCTCACTGCATTCCCTCTTAGAGGCTCCCCACTCCCCACCCACCGCTCCGGGACATCTTCTGTGTCACTGGATTTCCTTTTCTGTACAAAATAGTATGGCAGTTTCTTTACGGTAGCTGCGTCATTTTACATCCCCCCAGCGATGCACAAGGGTTCCAATTTCTCCACATCTGCGCAGACATTTGTTGTTTTCTGTTCTTTGGTTAATAGCCATCCTAATGGATGAGAAACACCAGCAGACGTTAAGATGGTCTGAGCAAGAGTGCTTGCCGATAGAACCTAACCAGATGCCTGCTGCCCAGACTGTTTAATTCCACAGTCTGAGGCCATCCTGGTCCCCTCAGATTTCCCCTGGGACTGTCCAAGCTCTTAGGTCACCAATCCAAATGACTCAGGGCATGCAGGGATCACACTCCCAAGCTCCTCTTGTTCCTGACATTCAGGAAGACTCAATCTGTCCCACACATTTGTCCTTAATGACTTCCCTGGTACCCTCAAAAGAAACTCAAAAATTGGTATTTACATTAACTTTCTTTGAAAAAAAAAAACCAACTTAAAAACAACAGCTTTATTGAGATATGTCACATACCTAAAATTCACCTTTTTAAAGTAACATTCTTAAAGGCAACTTTCTGGTTCCTATGGGTGATTAAGATGGTTGCTCTGCATTCACTGTCCCTTTTTGGAAAAGGAGCCTTTTGTGATAGAGCAAGAGGGCACAGTTGTCCAGCTAGCCGTCTGCTTACAGCCATGGCCGGCTGTCTTGGTCAGGCTCCTTTGGTTGATTGAAACAAAGACTCACTCAAGTCCTTAGAAAAAGGACATTTATGATAAAGATCTCTGTGAGCAGAGACTAGGAAGCCACCAGAAACCAAAGCTACTTTTTCTCTCTCTTGGGCTACAATATCTCTGTCTCTGTTTCTTACAGCAACATTGTTTCTTTGTGTGCATCTGTTCCACTCAAAATCTGACTTGTTACTACCGTTGTTGGTGGCCACAATTCTAACTTGTGTTCACTCTTTCTAGGCTTTCCTTTCCTGTTCCTATTCCTAGCAACTTCATTCTCTCAGAGAATTCGGACTGTCCAGCCAGGCCGCAGGGTAAATACTGACCAGCCAATGTAACACTGTTCTAGAATCAGGTGCCCAGACTTGGCCCAGTTCACTTTGCCATGAGGGAGGACTAAGGTCACATAATAAAGAAACACAGCTGTTGGGGTAATGTGAAGAGAACGCAATGACAACTGTGCACACGATGGGGTGAGTTACAGGAGGCAAGCCTGAGCTTAGGAAACACGAATCTTTTACAATGGGCAATAATAATACCCTTTGCTCCAGAGGAGACATTATCTTTATTACACTGGACTATAAACATGGCTGCCCTTTGCTCTGCCGGGAGACGCTATTTCTATATTCCAACCATAGCCTAAGGCTCTTCACTGTATAAATGTTCTTAGATGAGGCTAAGAAATGTGATCTAGAGAGGCACCTGGGGGGCTCAGTTGGTTAAGCGTCTGCCTTTGGTTCAGATCATGATCCCAGCATCCTGGGATTGAGCCCCACATCGGGCTCTCTGCTCTGCAGGGAATCTGTAGTCTGTTTCTCCCTCTCCCTCTGCCCTTCCCCTGCTTGTGTGCACTCTCTCTCTCAAATTAATAAAATCTTTAAAAAAGGAATATGATCTGGAATAAATGGACGTGAGTAAAAATGGCTGTGCTCATCCCACCTGCCTCCACATTGTCTCCACTCCTTCCCTTCTGCTGCCTGGTCGAAACTTCCACGGTTCAGGCCAGGGGTTGACTATGAGAGGAGTGCACAGAGGAAAGTGCCTGTAGTGATGTTCCCTGAAGACCAACCTCTGGAATGTTCCACCCTTCCCACCTCTTCAGCCCAGGTTACAGTCAAAGCATTCTCATGGGCTTACTGGAGGTGAGTAACTGTGCTAGCAAGCCATACAGAAAAACTAAAGATCCATGGAGAGTTGTTTCCCTACAATTACCAGCAAATCTCTTCTCCTCACTGCGTGTGTGTGTGTGTGTGTGTGTGTGTGTGTGTACACTAGGAAGATCATAGGATTTTATTGTGTATGCTGTGAGGTGCTGTTCATGAATGTGAATGTGGACATTCAAAATTCTTTTCTACACAGTGATTATACCATTATAATCACCACAGCCATGCTTAACTGCAAAGGTAACATGATTATTGTTGTTTCATTCTTTTAAGAGTTACAGAAATAGGGCCCTTTGCCTGGGCCCTTCTAGGCTCTCCTTGGTAAGTGCTGACTAGTCCCACCTAAAAAAGTATGGACGGATGTCCATCTGGCTGAACCAGGATACCCAACATGAAGGGAAGGCCCCAACCATGGGGTCCAGCACACATTTAAATGCCAACATTGGCCAGACAGGTAGGTAAATGAGTGAGGTGGCCAGTTGTAGTAACTGGGATTAGTGGAGACCGCAGCAAAAAAGGAGAGGGTATCCTCTGTCGGAAGGTGACAGCCACTACTCGGCTGTGAGACTACTCGGGTCTAACTATTTCATTGTGAGAATGAGAGTCCTAAGTCGCTTGATTTCCATCTTCCCACCAAAGAGCTCGAGATGAGAACTGTATGTGATATCACCCACTCTTTAGATGGTGCAACTAATTCAAATTTAAAATACTGCAAGTGCCCAGAAAATAGCTCAAAGGAGTAGTGGTTGGAACTGAGGGAGCCTCACTAAGGCAGGAGCCAGATCTGATAGATGCCTGATGCTCCAAGGATAGAGAGCTAGAACTTCCGTTAGCCCAATTAACCAAGTTAGAGAATGTGGATGGGGCTTTACTAGACATTCTCTTGCCCTCCTCCCTGCATCCTCCTCCCGATTCTTTCTCAGGGGAATAAGGGTAGCTTATTTGCAGAGAGAAGTTTAGAAAAAAGAACTGTGCATATCTGGATCAGCTCACTCCTCCCCTTCTCTTTGAGATTTGTCTACCTACAAAGAACACAAGACTGGATCTACTCCCCTAGGTCTAGGTCAGAAGCTTTACAGTTGCCATTGCATATGGCCTGAGGGACAGGGATCAATATCAACTTTTCTTCCTAATAAAGCTGAAATGCTTTCCTCCACCCTACTGACTCTTGACTCTGTTTTTCAATTGTTTCTAAATGTGGGCTGGAATAAATGTGTGGCATTTTTAAAATCCCTTCTGCCTCAAATAGGCGCTATTACTATTAGTACTTTACAAAGGTGATTACACAGAGCCATTGGGTGATTGAGATCTTTGCTCCTAAAAGGCACCAGCCTGATTTCTGCCCGCTTATCAGCCATTCCTTCTTTTGGTATAAACAACTTGATTTTACTTGGAATTTTCTCTGTAGAGTTGATAGGGGTGAGGTGGACTCACTCCCGCCTCCAGGGCAAGAGACCTCAGGGCGGGCCCATGGGGCAACAGAGACACCGGGAAACTGTGATTGGTGCAGGAATGAACATGTGATACAAGATTGACAAACCGGGGTTGTTTAAATTTAATCTGGTGTAATACTTGGGAGAGCATTCTCTTCCCAGCTGAGTCACCAAACGGAGGGGACAGAAACCTGGGCTGCTGACAGCCATCTTGCCACCATAGGAGAGTGTGTACAGAGCCCGAAAGGAGGAAAGGAATATAATGGTTGTTTGCCAGTTATCGATCTATCATCTCTTAGTCCCAAGTTCAGCTTTTATTGTCTGCTCTGCAAAAGTATAGATGGGCCCTTTAATATTTTTTCTTTACTACCTGTCATAATGTAATACTTTGTCAGCATCTTCACTTTCCCCAGTGTCCTAAGAGGATAAACTTCCAGCAAATTCCAGGGGGTGCATTTCCAGAAAGTTCCCCTGAAACAGCACAACAGCTACTTCTCTGCCAATCAGTGAAATAGAGCTGTGACCTCTCCAACAAGGTCTGGATCTCAACTCAGGGTCAAGGGATGGGAATGGCTGGCTCTCTCTTGGATACTCTATCCCAGCCCCAAGGGGAATATCGCTCCTTATATGTGCTATTCCTGTATTTTTTTTTTTTTTTTTTAAGAATTCTCTTTACTTCTAGGGGCTCCTGGCTGGCTCAGTTGGAGGAGCATGTGACTTTTGATCTTGGGTCTGTGAGTTCGAGCCCTATGTTGGGTATAGAGCTTACTTAAAAATAAAATCTTAAAAAAAAAAATTCTCTTTACTCCTTGATAGCCAATCCCTTGTTATTCCAACCTCCTGTTATAGTTAATATAGTTATAGTTAATAGTTCTTTAGATTAAACTTTCCCTGTTCAAATGATTGTGTTTTTTTTAAAAATCCTGATGGGACACTGAATGACACAGATGGCATGTGAGACCAAGCTCTAATGGCACCAAATGGGCCAGAACCCTCCTCTTCCTCTGGACTTTGCAGTGAATAAATTAATACTTTTTTTCTTCATTTGAGCCATTTTGAGTTGGGTTTCTTGCCTCTGGCAAGTTAAAGAATCTCAATTTTGTAAGCCACAAAAGGAGAACGAACAATTAAAAGAACAAGAAATGTTTACCTGGAGAAAAAACTCCCTCTCAGGAGGCAGTATGAGAACTATTTACATTTTCACTGTGGGAAAGAAGAATTGCAATGTTATCGTCAATTTGAATTTTATGACCATAATATGATTTATCATTTGATGATCAAATTAGGACCAATGAGTGGAAATTACCAAGACAAAATCCCAGTTCATCCTGACAACAGGAAGAAGATCTTATCAGGAATTCAGTAATGGCGTTTTGGAATGTAGGTGAGGTTCTGTGGGATGGAGTCCAGAGCCCATGACCAAGAAAGACTTCTTGAGATGTCTTTGGTGCAAAATGGTGGTTTATTAAAGCACAGGGACAGGACCCGTGGGCAGAAAGAGCTGCTGCAGGGGGTTTGTGAGGGGTGGTGGTTTACATACTGCGGGGTAGGGGGAGGTAAGGGAAAAGGGAGGTTTTTAAAAGAATTTCCATATGCTAAAGAGGTCCTAAAAGATAGGGGAGGCCTTGCCATTGTTAATTTAAGGTTGTTTTCCCCTCTAGCAAGGCATTAACATTAAGATAGTTGGGAGATCCCTGGAAGAATGTCACACCTGTCCCACCCGGGAGTGGGGGTCGGGGGAGGTTGCTGGGTGTCCGCTTCTGCTTTGTCTTCACCTAGCCTTTTGCTCCCTCCTCATCAGTGTCCAAAAGTGGAATGAACTTCCTTGTCCACCGTGAGGGTTCTGTCCCTGGAAGTGTTGGGGGTCAAGGGGTGATGGCCACCGGCAGGTATGCCATGGAAGAGATTATTGCATTGGGTGGGAAATGCACTGAATGACCTAAGAGGTCCCTTCCAAATCTAAGATTCTACTATTATGTTTCTGAAAATTCCTTAGCCCAAATTCTATCAGACAGTTAAGAAAAAACCAGACAAGGGCAACATTGTACATTATGTGAATCTCTTGTGATTGGAACTTTGGCTACTGCCAGATGTTATTTATCATCAGATGCAAAGAAAATGGACCAAGTCACCAGACAGGAGTGTCTAAATCCACTTCTTTGCCCTGCTAAGAACACAATGTATTGCATGAAAAACAGGAAAGCAATTACTGTAAATAAAATTATTCTGAAAACAAGCACATTAAACACTTGACTTTAATTTGGTTCAAGCGTATTTACCTGACTCAGAATTATATTGCTTAAGTGAGTAAGTAAATGAAAAGTGCTCCAAGATCTGGCTTCACCCAAAGTATGGAACATTAGGCTGGGAGGCAGCCAACATTGACCTTATTCCTGCTTTTTATAGTGACCTTGGCGCAAGGGAAGGCGGGGTGGAGGGGAAGAAGAAAAAGAACTTGGTTTTGCTGAGTTTTGGCTTGTCAAGCATCAACAAAACAATAGTCATGCCTACATCACAGAGTATGTAAAAGTAAAACAGGAAATGCCTACAAAAATAGAAAACAATGTATTCTTCTATGGACATAATAGATACAGTGACTCAGAATTCTTTAATGCACAGGTTTCAGTCAGAAATTATACTGAAATATAATATACTGCCTTATTTAGCCAATATTTCCCAGCACCCTCTGAATTAATAAAACTTTTAAAAATACCTGATCCCAAACTAGCTAGCTCTAGCACAGAAGATAAGTTGGTTTAACATATAGCAAAAACACACAGAAAGCGAAACTAAAACCTATAGAAAATCAGTAACAAGTGTATTCAAAGGTATGATAAATTTAGAAAGTCAGAGATAACTTTGCATTTGACCTTCTATGGAGTAATCCTCTAAGCCAAGCATTTCAGCAAATCCGACCGTTTTCTTTTCACTATCAGTAATTTTTTTTTTTCTTTTCTTTAAGAGGAAAAAAACTGAACCACAATTCCATCATGGTTTTTGTGGAGCAAAACTTGCTTTCAAGTTTAATTACTTCCTTTGTCCTTCTGTTTACTGTTGTTCCATTTATTTTTTGCATGTAGACCGCATCCTGAGGAGGAAATCGTTTTAAAACCTAATTCTTATGGATATCCTCATTTCAGGGTCTTTTTGTGATTGCATATTGATTCCTTACACAGAGTGAGGGACAACAGGAATTGATCAGAGAAGGGGAGGGACTGCCCTTGGATGGAACCTTTACAATTTAGCTTCCCTGATTGGTTAAAATCAATTTCTAGATCAGACAGATTCATCCATATTCAGCTCACTCTAGTGCCTCGTGTATGATTCAGGGGTTCATTATCTGCAGCCCAGATCAATGCAGAAGAGCCCAAATACTCTCGGAGTCTCAGAGGGAGAGGGCTTGGGAAAGCACATTTGCAGATGCTCCCCTGAAGCCCGAAGCAATGAAAAGAGGTACCAGAGAGAGCATTAGAGGCCAAACTGGCACTAATGGAAGATCCATTATTTCACAGGCTCTTGCAAATGCCCAGTTATAGGAGATGCTTTAGAGGTGAGGCAGTAGAAGTGGGGTAGTTCGGAATGAGAGTGGAATCAGGCACGGGTGGGTGCCTCCAGCAAGCCCATGAGAATGCTTGGACTGTAACCTGGGCTGAAGAGGTGGGAAGGGTGGAACATTCCAGAGGTTGGTCTCCAGGGAACATCACTACAGGCACTTTCTTCTGTGCACTCCTCTCACAGTCAACCCCTGGCCTGAACCATGGAAGTTTCGACCAGGCAGCGGCAGGGAAGGAGTGGAGCCAATGTGGAGGCAGGCGGGATGAGCACAGCCATTTTTATTGGCCAGCCGGAAGCCCGGGAGAACCAGTGGTGACCGATCAGAACACACCCAGAGAGCGAAGCCAGCTTTCAAGGAAAATGGCTCTCTCTGGATTAGGGTGGTGCCCCTACCACACTGCTAAGTAAGAGAAGAGGCCTCGATGGTACTAAAGACTTTGAGGTCTGCACATCAATGGACAGATGTAGCTGAAATCTACCATTAGCAATGGCCTGTTTTAAATATGCTTGGAATATGGCTGATTCAGCATGGCTGTATTTTCTAAGGTTTAAAGGAAAAAAACGCTGTTCCTTTCATAGTGCCTGGTTCCAGGGAAGGCTTGGCTTATTGGGAAATGAGGCCCTAGGAGGAAATAGGTTTTTAGGATTCAGGGATTTTACGTCCCCTTTGCCACAACTGTAAGTTGGGCTCTTTCCCTCTGGAGAGGCACTCCAGACCTACGGAAGGGCATGACCCAGTGCCTGCCACACAAAAATCCCGAAACCACACAGAAAATCCCACTGACACCTTAACAGATGATCCAAGGGGTTGGTGTGGGAGTGGGATGGGGCCTCCAAACGAAGATTGTCCTGTTTTCCTCTTCTCGTGTCACAAAAGTGAAAAGTTTTCTTCTTGGTAAGCATTTCAGGTTAAAAGTAACCACCCTCCAGGTTTTTCTGCATTCAGTCTAAGTTTGGTCCAAGAAAAAAAAAAATGGTGGAAATGAGGCCATGAGTCTAGTAACACTCCGGGAAAGAGTGTTATAGGAACCTAGGGGTTCCTTTGTGTTTTATAATCCTCTCTTTTACTATGTATATAATCATACTAGAAAAAAATGTAGAATGTTGGCATACATGTGTATTGTGTTAAAATGGTCTCAGAAAATTAGATTAGGTCTTTTTCTTTTGTTTCTGTTCTAACAAGTGTAGCTTTATCAAAGTAGAAAAAGAAGATACCATGGGACAGCACTAATCTTGTTTTGCCGAACAGGTTTCAATATCTGTTAATTTTATGGAGTCACTTAAGACATTCTATAGAATGTCACTTACAGGGGCGCCTGGATGGCTCAGTCGTTAAGCGTCTGCCTTTGGCTCAGGTCATGATCTCAGGGTCCTGGGATCGAGCCCCACATTGGGCTCTCTGCTCGGTAGGGAGTCTGCTTCTCCCACTACCATTCCCTCTGCTTGTGTTCCCTCTCTAGCTGTGTTTCTCTCTGTCAAATAAATAAAATCTTTAAAAAAAAAAAAAAGAATGTCACTTACAAAACTAGGTTTATGTATAAATATGGACAATTTTAAAGGAAAAAGAGAGAAAAAGGAAGAACTATCCATATAGAATATATTGCAAAATGACATCGGCAAGACTAGTTAATCGTATGAGGGATACAATATTAATTATCAAGAGCAGGGCACAAAACTATATACAGTATAATTTTAATCTTAGATAAAAACTATGTGTTCAAATAAAGTCATAGAAACAGAAAGTAGAATGGTGGCCACCAGGGACTAGAGGGAGGGGAGAATGAGGAGTTACTGATTTCATGGGTACAGAGTTCCAGCGTTTTGGGAAGAAGAGAGTTCTGGAGATGGAGGTGGTGATGTTTGCATCGAAGCATGAGTGTACTTAATCCCATGGAACCACACACTTAAAACTGAGTAAAATGAGAAATTTTCTGTTGCGTGTATTTTACTACAGTTTTTAAAAATTACGCATTCAATTTCAAAAGACTAGAAGAAAAGGGGCACCTGAGTGGCTCAGTCAGTTGAGTGTCTGACTCGTGATTTCGGCTCAGGTCATGATCTCAGGGTTGTGGGATAGAGTCCCAGGTTGGGTTCCAAGCTCAGAAGGGAGTCTGCTTGAGATTCTGTCCCTCGTTGTCTGCCCCTCCCCACCAACGTGCACTTGCATGCATACTCTTATATGAGTCTCTCTCTCTCTCTCATAAATGAATAAATCTTTGAAAAAAAAAAAAACTAGAAGAAAATATAACAAAATACCAGGAGTTGTCACCTGACAATGATGTGATTGCAGGTAGTTTGTTTTCTTTATGCTTTTAAAAAATGTTTTCTAACTTTTCTACTATAAACATTTTTTAAATTAAAAAATAATTTTAAAAGCCTCTCTCTTCAAATTCTATTTTCCTCAGATTTCTCAAACTGTCAGTTTACTTTTCAACTTCCTCAAGATTTCCCAAGCACAGCTACTAGGTTTTCCTCTTCTTGGGACACAATCTGTCTCATTTCCCATTAAGATTTTATAGAATCAGGAAACCATAAGTTCCAAATATTCCAATAGTATTCAGTTTCGTCCTCGTACTCCGAACACCAATATTTAACCCAGAAAGTGTGGTCACTGCATCTGTATGAGGTTTCTCAGCTGTCCGCAGCCATTGCCCACCACATTTTCTCTGCTTTTTCTCTTATCTCTTCCCTTTGTTGTCTCAGAGGCTGTGATAGTTGAGGTTTCACACCTTGCCCCCTGAATGCAGTCAGTTCATTGTTTCATGGTTCTTCTCTTCGCAACTCTGAACGCTCAAGATGTAGCAATAGACTATTTATTTATTAAATTTGTTAAGAGAATTCACCCTGGGGAAGCAGAAGAGACTTCAGATCAGAATATCACCACTAAAGCGTCAGCTGCTCTCACCTGTAAAAAAAAACTCCTTTACAAACAAGGAGCTGTAGGAAATACAGG
>CM053606.1:128456945-128503752 GCA_028646535.1 Procyon lotor | reverse complement strand
GCACTTTGGCTCTGAGACCATTGGTCAGACTGGTCACAGATGGGAGCCTCAACTATATCTACTTCTTAAATCCCTAGAATGTCTGATGGTCCCCTTATGTGGCCAAAAAAGGACGTTGTTATCATCCAGATGAGATTAAGTTAGATTCAATCCAGATATAGGTAAGGATCTCAAGATGGGAAGGTTATCCTGGATTATCCAAGTGGATCCTAAATGCAATCACATGTATTCTTGGAGAGGCAGAGAAAGATTGAATACAGGGAAAAGAGCGGGTGCCTGGTTGGCTTAGTCAGTAGACTGTGCAATGCTCGATCTCAGGGTCATGAGTTCAAGGGCCACTTTAGGTGTGAAGCCTACTTTAAAAAAATTAAAAAAACAAAACCCAAAAAAACAGAAGAGGAAAAGGCAATATGACCACAGGTACAGAGATTGGAGTGATATGGCCACAAGCCAAAGAATGACCACGACCACCAGGAATTGGAAGAGGCAAAGAATGTATTTTTCCCTTCCCAAGAGTCTCTGGAGGGTGTGTGGCTCTCCCAATTCCTTAATTTCAGCCTAAAGATACTGATTTCAGACTTCTGGCTTCCAGAACTGTGAGAGAATAAATTGTTGTTTGTACTGAGATAATTTATGGTACTTTGCACAGGAAACTGATATGCCAGGTTTCGGGAGATGGCCCAGGAGCACCTTAGTTTTCAGTCCTCTGAGCTTTCCCATCTGGGATGTCAAGAAGGGGTTCCTAAGGGCCCTCGTGCCCGTGGCAGACTGGAAGAAGAGGCTGAGTGGCACTGCCGTTGGACTGAAGGAAGAGCTTCAGAAAATGGCCTAGAGACATGCAGGAATCCTTACTATGCACCTGCTGGTGGCAGACCTGCTTGGAATGCAGATATGGTAAGACTTGGAGGTGGGTGTGGATGGATTCCTGTGGTCCAGGCTGAGGCTGGTGTGTCTTGAGGCTGGGCTGTGGGCCAGAGCTGTAGGAGCACAGGGCTTCCGGGCCCCTCCTGCTGGCCTTGCATAGCAGTCAGGCGCCTGGGCGGGAAGGGACTGGAATCTGGAATGTCCTCCACCCCGAAGCAGATGTGAGGAGGGTGCCGGTCCCAAGGACACATGCTGGGCGCAGGTTTCTTAGGGAGGCAGGACCAGGGCGGTTGAGTCCTGCTGGACCTGCAAGGAAGTCCATGGGGTGAAGTGTGGAGCTGCCAGACTGCAGGGAGCTTAGGAGGCGTGCAGCCCAGGAGTGGGGCTCGGGGGCTGGAAACAGCTTCCAGAGGGTTGCCAGCCATGGGAGCTTCCAGTAGCCCTCTCCGGGGAGGTAGGGCTCAACGGGAGCTGTGGTTTGTGTCACTTCTGTGTCTGCCTGGCCTGAAGGAAGGGATGGATGTCCCCAGAGGACAGAGGGGCCTCCAGCCTTTCTACCCCTGGTGGGACTCTGGGCAACCTGACCTTGGGCCCGAGGGTTTCTGGACCTCGGTTTTCGTGTGACACTGCACCGTGGCATCCCTGGGCACACTGAACCAGAGAATGGCAGCTGCCTGACTCGCTGACTCAGCTGATAGGGGATCATGGCATCTTTTCTTCAACTTTATGGACGAAACAGGGTGCAGGAAAGAGGGAGGGGGCCTGTCAAATCAGGGAGAGAAAGACTGAGGGATGTTAGCCAGGAATGGGGACTGGGGATGCTGGTCAGCCCTCAGCAACCAGAACATTCTGGCACTTCCTGAAAAGAGGATGTCCTCTCAGAGAGAGAGAAGTAAGTATTCCATTCTTTTTTTTGAGGGGGGCACGGCACTTTGAGAATCTGACACGGTGAAGACAGTGGCAGCTTCTTTGGCGTTCTGTGGCTCTCTCTCCTCTCTCCATTTCTCTGTCTTCCCTTCCCATCTCCTCTCCTGGCTGCTCTTTTCTCTCTCCATCCCTTGTTTTGTCTCTGTAGGTCTCCTTGACTCTTTCTGGATCTCTTTCTGTCCACTGCTGGTGTCTGCCTCCGTGACACACACCCACACACGCCCCCAATCACCCTGGCTTTATTTGAGTCACTCGGGCTCAGGGGCCAAGACGTGACAGGAAGCACCTGTGCCCTGACTCGGCCCAAGTACATTTTATTTTCCTCATTTATACTTCCTCATTCATCCTTTCCTTTATAAATACTTGCTCAGAATGTCATCTCTGACTTTCTGGGTCCCCTCACATATCTTCATCTGTTTTTTATCAAAAAACAGCCAAACTTCCCGGTGTCTTCCTGGTGTCCCCCAGTCCCCAAGGGGATTTGGCCTGGACCAGCCCAGCAGAGAAGCCTCAGCTCCTTGGGGCCCAGGGTAGGTCAGGAGCCTGCCATGGGGTGGGTCACAGGCAGTCATTTCCAGAGAGGTCTGGGTCCTCACCTTGACTCCTGAGAAGCTACTCAAATAAGAGGAGGGAAATACAGCCTCCCCTCAGCTCTTAGCCTCCTGGGGCTTCTCCCCCAAGAGAGCAGAAGAGCATCTAGGTGAAGGCTGCAGAGATTCCCATTAGCACATGACTTAGAGCTGGGATACCAGACCTCTGGTGACCTCTGGCAAGTCCCATAATCCCTTGGAGCTTCAGTATTTTTAATCTGGAAAATGAGTATTTTATCATCACAGGTGCCTTCATGTATGAAGTCACTTAATTCTACCACAACCTCATGAGTAGCTATTATCATTATCTTTGCTTCACAGGTGAGAAAATAGAAGCACAGAGAGGTTAAGCTACTTGTCTAAGGTTGCACAGCTGCTGAGCAGCTGAGCTGGGATTCAGACCCAGCAGTCAGGTCCCAACTTCACACCCTGATGAGTGTGTTTTCCTGATGGCCGGGGAAATGGTATTCCTTTCCGATACTTCAAAGGCCTGGGGGAACACTGGTGGTGTCCCTCTCCCGGGAGCCCTGAGAATATATACAGGCCTGGCTCTGGGGACAAATGCCCGGGGAGAGGTGACCCAGCCTGCAGAAGCGATGGTCCAGCGCCCGAGGGCATGTGGCCATCTCCACCTTGGCCTTGTGAGGGATGTGGGGAGTCACTGGGAGGAGGGAGGGGTGGCTCTGAGACTTCAGAAACCAGCTGTGTTTTTCAGCGAGGTTGCTTCAGGCTTTGTCACCACAATACATTTATTTTTGGAGAATTACTATTCCCAGCTTGGCCCACCCGGCTTCTTATTCGTCAGCCCCATTCCTTCTGGTTTCTGTGTAAGTGCGTTGTGAATCAGCTTTGCCGTGGCTAACTTTGCTTCTCTTCTAAAAACAGTATTTGTGTGGGAAGCGCCGTGTCTTCGCTCGCTTCAACAAACATGATTTCCGCGCACAGGACACCACTGTGGTTGCTCTGGGGACATCAAAGATGAGATCAGTGTGGCCTTTGTCCTCAAGAACCTTACAGTCCATTTGCAACAGTATAACACGCACAGAGGTCCCTGTAAGGGCACTGGGGTCGTGTGGGCGTGGCCTCCAAAGTCCCCACAGGACATCAGACAGCCCCCTCAGGGAAGCTTCCACAGAGAAGACGGTACAAAAGTAAGTCATGGTGCAGAGATTCCAAGATACTGTTGTTCATACAAGGTCAGCCTTTTTTTTTTTTTTTTTAAGATTTTATTTATTTGACAGAGAGAAACACAGCTAGAGAGGGAACACAAGCAGAGGGAATGGTAGCAGGAGAAGCAGGCTTCCTGCAGAGCAGAGAGCCCAATGTGGGGCTCGATCCCAGGGGTCCCAGGGCTCATGACCTGAACCGAAGGCAGACTCTTAATGACTGAGCCACCCAGGGGCCCCCATACAAGGTCAGTCTTAAGACATAATTTTATTCCCGTGCAGATGTTGTGGTGGGACAGCTCAGCCTCAGGAGGTCATTCAGGGCCCCAGTTCTGGTCTATCCCATTGCTTTGCTCCACTGTCCTGTTGGGTGTCGTCTTCAACTATATGGTTAATGGTTGGCTGTTGCCACATGAATGTTCCAGCTTACGGGAAGGGCAAAGAAAGGATGGAGGAACATGCAGGAGATGCTTCGAAGTACAGACCTAGAAGGGGCTCACATATCTTGGTAGCCTCAACTTGGTCATTTGGTCCCATCTAGTTACAAAGGATGCTGGGAAATAGAGTCTATAGCCAAGTAGACAGCCCCAAGTATCATGTGGAAGAAAGGGACGATGGGGATAATGGTGTGGGCCTTGGCATATGGATAGGATATGTTGGGTGGAAATTACAGGGGGAGCATATTCTAGGCAGAGAAGATGGCAGAAGTGTGAAAAGGTGCAGGGTAGATTTGGGGCAAATGAGTAGCAAGCGTAACTGGAGTGCAGGGTTTAGGTAGAAGAGGCTGTGCTGGGGCAGACTTCATCCCTTGAACAGGCTGAACAGTCTTCCCCGTAGAAGGTGACCCTTGTCACCTGGGAGCCAAAAACGAATCTTCTTTGATCAACCACACAGGATGTGTGCACTTTTGGCCCGACTCAGGAAATTTAATCTTGAACTGATACTGATCTAGATCCTATCGATGGGGCACCTGGGTGGCTCTGTCAGTTAAGTGTCTGACTCTTGATTGCAGCTCAGGTCATGATTTCGGGGGTCATGAGATGGAGCCCTGCACGGGGCTCTGCACCTAGTGGAGTCTGCTTAAGACTGTCTCTCCCTCTGCCAACCACCCCCACAATGTGAGCTCTCACACCTGCGCACACTGTCCCTCTCTCTAAATAAATAAATAAAGGCACCTGGGTGGCTCTCTCCCTAGAATATGCTCCCCCTCTAATTTCTACCCAACATATCCTATCCATATCCCAAGGCTTAGTTGGTTAAGTGTCTGTCTGCGGCTCAAGTCATGATCCTGGGGTCCTGGGTTTGAGTCCCCCATCAGGCTCCCTGCTGGTCTGCTTCTCCCTCTGACCCTCCCCCTTCCTTGTACTCTCTCTCTCTCTCTCACAGTCTCTCTCTTTCTCTCTCAAGTAAATAAAAATAAAATTTTTGTAAATAAATAAATAAATAAATAAATAAATCTTAAAAAAAAAAAATCTTGGCTGCCCAAGGTTGCATTACTTTCAACAGTGATTACTGTATTAGATGTTGATCCCCATTTATTTTTTAATTTTTAAATTTTTTTTTAAAGATTTTATTTACTTGACAGAAAGATCACAAGTAGGCAGAGAGGCAGGCAGAGAGAGAGGGGAAAGAGGGCTCCCCATTAAGCAGAGAGCCCGATGCAGGGCTTGATCCCAGGACCCTGAGGTCATGACCTGAGCCCAAGGCAGAGGCTTTAACCCACTGAGCTACCCAGGCGCCCCTGTTGGACTCCATTTAATACAAGTTCTGTGAAGAACTACATTAGCCCAATTGCTGAGCATAAGACCTTTACTATGATGGATTTTGTGTGAAGCTCTTGGAAGAAATGGCCACACGAAGGGCACTTAGGTATATTTCAATATAACTTTAAGGGTGTTCCCCACTGTTTTGTTCATTGTATAATTTAGTATTTTTCTTTGTATGAGAATCAACCAGTTATATGTCAATCATAGCTCAATAGAACTGGAAAAACATAAATTTAAATGTATTTATAAAGACCCTATGTACTTATAGACCATATTTGGGATTTTTTGTTTGACTTTTGCTTGGTTTTGGGGTTGGAATACATGCATTTTAATCATGATGTTACTGTTTTTGTTCAAATCTTGTTTTTTGTCTTGTTTTCCCAAAATGGCCATGCTGTCTTTCAGAGTTTTCATGATTTCTAGATTTTTGCGTGATTTACTAAACAAAACTATTTTTCCATGAACAGATATCTCTCCTTCCAATATGAAATGCCAAAAGCAAACAGAAATCATGAAGAAAAATCATCAACCAGGTTATCTTTCTGAATATCCTGCTCTTCTGTCCTTGGCATTCGACACTTCAGCGAATGCTTATTAAGGCGCTATTGGCAGGTACAGTGCCAGGTGCTGGAAATACAGAGAAGAGACACGGTTCCAAATTTCAGGGAGCTCACAGTCTGGGGGCAGGGTGCGGGGCTGTGTGGTGTGTGGAGTAGATAGATAAATAATAGGTATTTATGATAATCTGCAAAACGTTGCAAGAGACACAGGACAAGACGGTTTGGGAGCCCGAGAGAGAAGGCTCAAGGGGACTCTCCAGGGGCTGAGTCTCGAAGACTGAATAAAGGTTAATAGTGTGAGGAATGAATAAAAGAATGTTCCCGGCGAAGGGGACAGCTTATGCAAAGGCATGGAGATATGGAAGCAGGTGGGGCAGGGGTGGTTGGGGAACTGGGAGTAGCTCCATGGGGCTCTGGCTCAGGGGACCAGGGGCTCTAGGCTGGGGAAATATTCAGGGCTGTCCACACGGGCCTTGCCGCCACGCCGGGCAGGTGGGTTTCAGGCCCCCAGGCTCTGTGCGGTCCTGCACGGGATTAGATCTGTGTCTGAGAAACACCAGCCTCATCAGCACAAACTGGGGAGGGAGGAGACTGAGAGGGGAAGCTGTTGCATTATTTCAGGCAGGACATGTTGTGGCTTTCAGTGTGTGGGCACACGAGGTAGACATAGGGAGGCCGAGAGCGATCTGGGGGTGTCAAGAAAGAAGCACCTTTAGCATCTGGTGACGGGTTTGGAGAAAAGGAGCGGTGCCTGTAGATGTTCGGATGGGGGTGGCCGCACCCGCAGATAACATGGCAGGAGGAGGAGCAGGTGGGGAGTTTGACCCCGGCTGCTTTGAGGAAGGGGCAGGCAGTCCGAGATGCAGGAGGAAGTTGGAGGTCAAGGACGTACCAGTGTGCTGATGCTCGTTGAAGGTAGGAGTGCGTTTAAGTTGGTGAACAGTGAAGGACGTACCTGCTGAATCATCAGCCACTTTCATTCAACTAAAAAAAAGCTTATGGCATGTCCTCTGTGGGCCGGAACCTCTGCATGGACTCTTTCAGCCCTCTGCAGAAGCCTACGAGGAACGATTTGTTCTCCCCTCCCTGGCCTAGCTGGAGACAGGATATAGGTACAGGGAGCAGTCTGATTTTACAGGGAGGTGCTCAAGTCCAGACCGCACAGAAGGTAGCAGAGGAGGGATTGGGAGCAGGTCTTTTGCAGCCTGGTCTTTATCACAACTGCTTTTCACGCTGTGGGTGAACTTGGGGTGGGAAATGCTTAGATTGGGGTGGGACGTGGGGATTGCGTGAGTACAAGGGATGAGGGCAACCTGACTCTGGCCTTGACTCACGTTCAGGTACTGGGTTCTGTGTCGGGCACGCCCCAGGGAAGACTCAGCCCAGTGATCTGGTAACCTTCACAAAGGGTTGGGCACTCATTTTATTATCCTTGCTGGAGCCGGAGGCTTTCTGCCTCGCAGGACTCAGCATCCCCTAGCCATCCAGGCGACTGGAGGTGAGGTCTGCAATGAGCCAAAACAGACCCCAGGGCAGGGCTGTCTCTGGTAAGAGGAGACGTTCCTTAGCACAAGGTTTGAAAGGGTTTGCACAGGGGGGTGGGAGGCAGGGAACAAAGTGGGAGGAGGTACTTAATCACTATCATTTATTTAGCACGAGGCTGATGTAGTGGGCTGAATTGTGTCCCCCATAAACATGTCCAAGTCCTAACCCCTGGTACTTGTAAATGTGTCCTTTGGAAAAGGGGTCTTTGCCGATGTAATTATGTTACTGATCGTGAGATGAGATCATCCTGGATTCGGGGTGGGTACTAAATCCACAAACTGGCGTCCTCATTAAAGAAAGGGGAGGGGATCTGACACACCTGAAGAGGTCCCTGGGAAGCTGGAGGCCGAGAGTGGAGGTCTGCTGGGGTGACCGCAAGCTGCGGCAGGCGAGGAAGGGTTCTTCCAAGAGCATTTGGAAGGAGCGTGGCCCTACCGACCCAGGGAGACTAATTGCAGACTTCTGGCTTCCAGAACTGTGAGAAAATAAATTTCCCTTGTAAGCCAGTTTGTGGTAATCCATTGTTGTAGCCCCAGGAAAGTAATTCAGCCTCAAACACGGGGCAGGCAAGAGCCCCCTGTGGCTGAGGCAGACATCAGTACTCACTCTCAGCATTCTTTCCCATGGAAGCTGGTGGAAGCGGACCCCGCCCCATCCCGTCCAGCTTCGACCCGTGACTGGAGCTGGCAAGCCCCGTGAAACCCATTGGCATCCTTGGTTTGGTACCTACCCCTGGGTGAGGCACTGGTAATTCGGGAAAGGGTCTGGCAGGACCACTGTTCTCAATGGGCTTGGCATCTTCGCCTGAGAGGTGTGGGGGGCATGAGAGTGTGTGGGTCTCGCCTCTGCAGCATTAACAGCTCTTGTCAGTGTTTGAACACCTGCTCAGGCCCACCTGGACTCTATTCAACAGCTGGGCCTCCTCCAGCTCCCTGGCTGCCCAGCTGCGGCTCGGCAGACGGTGGCCCAGGAGTGGTGGCTTACCGCACAAGGTGAATAAGTCACCCACCAAGCCTTCAGCCAGGAAAACCACCACCTGAGCCACCATGATAAATAAAATGCACCAGTGCCTAGATTTAAGGGCTATGAAATTCCCAAGGAAGCCTCCTTAACTCGGTCTGGAGCCCTGGAGAGAGACAGCACAGAGGAGGCGTGACCTGGGAGCTGGGTCTTGAAGGAGCAGAAGTTTGTCCAGGTATGGAGAAAGAGACAAGACCTCGTTAAGGATGTAGCCTTCCCTACCCATCACAGCGGGCATTTCTTACCCTTCTGTCAAGGGCTGACTGCTCACTCAGGGTGCTTTCCTTCCTTCCTCCCTTCCTTCTCCCCCTCCTTCCTTTCTCTTCCTGCTCCTCCCTTTTTTCAGCATACTGGTAAGCCTTACTTTCACCAGAATCATTGACTATAGTCATAAAAATGCAGATTCCTGGGCTGTATCCCAGACATTAAGAGTTAGAATCTCTAAGGATAGGACTTAAAGATCTTCTGTATCTGCATTTCTAAAACATTTTTATTTCTTTGAGAGAGAGAGAGAAAGCATGTGCAGGGGGAGAGGCAGAGGGTGAAGCAGGCTCCCCACTGAGCCAGCCCCCCCCCCCCCCACGACCTGAGCCACCCACGTGCCCCTTAGGTATCGGCTTTTTAACCCTCTTCCCAGATTATTCTGATGCACATCAGCTGGAAATTATTGAGCTAAAGGTACTCCCAACACAGCCTACCGTTGATGGATTGATACAAAGCAGGTGTGCGGGCCTTTGGGCTGAGTCCCATTCTCTCCTTGGGCAATTGGTCATGGGATATGGAGGCCCCTTGGTTCAGAACAACCTGAGCTATGGGCCAGTCTAGGCAGGCCCAGCACAGGGGTGTAGCACTTAGTAGCTAGCCTGGGATCCAGGGAGACAGGCTTTGCTACTTATCACCTGGGTGGTCTTAAGCAAGTGGGTTCACTTCTGTCTCAGTTTTCACATCTGTAAAGTGGGGCTACCAATGGAACCAACCTCAAAGGGCTGTGGAGTGGACTAATGAGGGCGTGTACATAAAGTGCCTCACTTGGTACCTTGTAGAGTTTAATAAAGCAGAGTTTTTGTTGGTGTTTGTTTTTAAATAATAGTGATGATGAAAAGTAACTTATATCTTACATAGGAGAGAAACCTTGACTGAAGTCATCATTACAAAGCCTAGTTGAAACTTAACTGTTTAGGAGTTACTGATCAAACTGGTGAAAATAGCATCAAGGATGCTTGAGGGTAAGCCATGATTTTCAAAAGACTGCACATCAGACCCCCTGTGTTCAACAACAGCAGTCTGACCTTGACCCTGCCACGCCCACCCCGTTGAACTGTAATCTCAAGTGAGGAGGCATCTGCATTTAAAAAAAGAAAAAGAGGGGCGCCTGGGTGGCTCAGTCAGTTAACTGACTCTTGATCTCAGCTCAGGTCTTGATCTCAGGGTGGTAAGTTCAAGGCCCATGGTGGGATCCTCACTGGGCATGGAGCCTACTTAAAAAGAGATAAATAGGTAGGTAGATAGGTAGATAGATAGATAGATAAAGAAAGCAAGCTTTCCGGGGCACCTGGGTGCTCAGTGGGTTAGGCCTCTGCCTTTGGCTCAAGTCATGATCTCAGGGTCCTGGGATCAAGCCCCGCATTGGGCTCTCTGCTCAGGAGGGAGCCTGCTTTCCCCTCTCTCTCTCTGCCTGCCTCTGCCTACTTGTAATCTCTTTCTCTCTGTCAAATAAATAAATAAATAAAATCTTAAAAAAAAAAGAAAGAAAGCTTTCCTATGGTAAGTCAAGTGAGGGCACTTGTTGAAATTACATCTTTCCTGACCGCTCCTGGAAATTTTGCTTCAGGGCATTGGGGATGGGTTCTGGAATTTGCATTTTTTTAACAGGGGCTTCTGTAGAATAGTTGAAAGCAAGTTTGAACTTTTGTAGCAGAGAGAACTTCGGGCGTCATCTGACTGGTCAGAAGCCTCCTCCTTGACTACCCACACTTCTTTGTGATTGTCCTTCCCCCAACCAGGACTCTGGAAAATGCTCATGGCGGGGAGATGGAAGAGTTTTCTGGAGGTTACAAAGCAGAAAACCTTAGTCAGTGCACGTATGTGTTCGTACACACCTGTGCACACTCAAACACACTTGCAGAAACTACCTAACGGTAGAAAAAAGAATTGGCTAAAATCATTGAATTTGGGTGCAGAGACTGTGCTTACAGGAATATTACCTCTAATTTTCAAAACAAAAGGGTGAAGGGATATTCCTATGGATAGTTGGGGAGAATTTGGGTCTCAGTGCTGAATGGAGGGTCCTGTCCTGAAACCCAACATTCTCCACCTCTGTTATGTTCCAGGATGGTGAAGCTTCACAGATGGTTTCCTCCTAGGAATTTTGGGAGGGCTGACACCTGTGTGCTTTATGCCTAGAAAATGCTAGAACCTGACCTACTAATGGTGGAAGAGGGAAAGACCCTCTTAGCCATCCTCAGTGAGCCAGGAGCCAAGAGAGACCAAGGCTCTCGCTCTCCGCCTCCACATTGTAGAAGCCACTTTTAGGCAACAGGCTTGAGCTTTAAAAACCAGAGCAGGGCAAAAGGGACCACAGTGACCACCAAGCTGTATGCAAACAGCCTCACTGAGCGACCGACTGCAAAATAGCCATAGGCCCTAACTCACTGATGGGCCACTTATAACTGGTAATCCTAAGATTACCAAAAAAGGGAAAACTCCATAGGTCCCCATACTCCCTCAGTATGGCCCCTCAGTACTGCGTCATGGCCGACAATCTCTCCTCTGCTGTCCTGCCCCCTGCTCTCTGGCCGTGTATTCAGGAAACTAATAGCTCTTTTGTTCCGCCTTGGGTGAATTCTTTCACAGCCTGCACTGCTGGCCCCCAACCCATCAGAGCACCCCACTCCCACCCCTTTCTAAGGAACCCTCTCCCCAGTCTAGACTCTGCTGTTTGTCTCCTCCCCGGGGCCGGCTTTGCTCGCTGAACCCCATGCTGCTGGTATCGTAGCCTTTCTGTGACTTCTCTAACAGGAACTTGAAAATAGTATTTTGAACGTATTATGCTCAACTAGTCCCATTTGGAGGGACCATCCACATCAGGCATGTTGAAGTTTGGGATGAACCAGTGCTGGATTAATAGACCAGACCAGGAACCCCCAGACATGGCAGGGATCAAACAAGGCCCGGATAATGGTTTATGCGAACAAAACAACAAACATGTGAATATGCAACTCTGAGTGTACTAAAAACCATCGAGTTGTCCACCGTAAATGGGTGAATCATGTGGTATGCGAATTATCCCTCCATAAAACTGCTACCCTCTCACCTCTGCCCCCCAACAAAGAAATACTGAGAAGTAGAGCTTTTCCTGGAAAGGTAGTTTCTCATTTTAAGACCCAATGACCCACCTTTGTGAGGCTTGGTTTTTCCCTCCCATCCTATCCTGTTTAGATATACAGCCTGTGCCATCCATGGGCTCCACGGAACCGGATGCATGCCCACACCCCCACAAACCATACTGCTATTTAAGAGAGCGAGATCTGGCAAATTCCGAAACAGCCAGAGAGGCTAACCATGCATTTTTCGGGTTTGGGTTTACAGGCTGAATCCTGACTCCTCCTACTAGCAGCACTCGTGCAGGGTGTCTACAGGCCAGGCGTTGAACCCTGTAAGGTGGTGCTGGTGGGATCTGCATTTCACGACGGAGAAAACTGAAGCACGGTTGCCGGAAATTGCCCAGAGTCACTCAGCTGCTAGGTGGCTGGCCACAGTTCAACCTCAGGTTCTGACTCTGGTTGCACGTGGGAAACATCTGGAGAGCTTTATGATCCACCAGTGCCTGGTTCCTGCGCCTGGAGATTCTAATTTTATTGATTTGGGGTGTGGTCTGAGCATCAGAGTTTTTTTTTTTTGGTTTTGTTTATAGCACACCAGGTGATTCTAATGAGAACCGATCTCCGGGGTCCGAGGACTATAAGATCAAGGCTGTTCACTCCTTGCAGGCAGGCACCCGAGAGTTGACGAGCTGTTACTAACACAGTGTGGCTAAATTCCTCCATTTGAGGTTAATCTAGGGAAGAAGAATGTAAGTTTCAGGACAGTGGCCCAGGCTGCAGGCCCCTGCAGAATTCGGCGGGCCTTGGCTTGATCCTTGGCTGATCCTTGACCTTTGTTAGCCCCCTCCTCCCCCTGCCACAGCTGGGGACCGGGATCTCGGAGGCCAAGTCCAGCCCCACCCCACTCCAAGCCCTGGGCCCAAGTCTGGCCCTGGGTGGGGCGGGGGGCGGGGCAGGCAGCTCGGCAGCGGCAGAGTGCCTGTACAGCAAGAATTCTTGATTGTTAACCCACCTAACCCAGTGCCAAGTTCCTGTCCAAGTCCAGGCTTCTGGACTTGGTCCTGGGTCAGCCCTGGTGCACCTGGCTAAGGTGACTCTGCTTCTACCCAGCTTCTTGCAAAGTTCTCATCAGGAACTCTGCTTCTGTACACCTGTGCAGCCCCCGCATTTCACTTAGCAGGGTGAGTGTCTCCTCAGTCTCCCCAGAGATGCCCCTTTATAATAACCGCCCCAAGTCCCTATCCTGAGCGGCTCTCCCTCCGTCTAGTTTGCTGCTGGCTTCCTTCCGAGCCCTGGCAGGCTGCTGCCTATTAAATGGTCCTTTTAAAGACCCCCACGCTTGCCCAGGACTTACACTTTCAATGGTTTATGGTCTGCCCTTCAAAAATAGAGATGTAGAGTCCTCTGAAGCTAAAATGGAAATTAGGTTGGAAACTCGCAGTTGAAATACTCAAGAAGACAAAGCTGGAAATGAGCCTGAGAAGATGGACCCGCTCTGCTGGGACGGGGGAGGGGGGTGGAGGTTGGAGGTTTGGGGGGGCACTCCTCTTCCCACTCTGCCCCCAAGGCTGGGCTAGCCCTGCCTGCAGCCGCTCTGCCCTGCCCTGCCCTCCCAAACTCCCTGCCTTCCTGCCCACCCCTGCCTTTAGGAGGCAGCTACTGCAGGGAACCCTCGTCTCCCCAGACCTCACAAGTTCAGCAGGACATTGGCTAACCTCGACTGAACAATGTGAGACCCTTGACTCTCAATGTCGACCTCTGTCCTGAGTGCAGACCCCTCCCATGGTCTAGCGCAGGGTGCTCTGACCTGCAGGCTTGATCCCAGCTCATCTTCTCTCTGCTGAGCTCCCCCTTCTCAAGGCTTTCAGGTTTGACTTATAGAAACACTTCCAGTCCTGACACCTTCCCCCATGGCTTCGAGCTCTTTGCAGAACCTCCCTCCTCCTCCCTTCTGCTAAGGAGCACAACTGCCTAGAGCCCTGTGAGTGGAGGCTCTTTGTTCTGACACCTCCGATTTACCTCAGGCCTAGAAGCCACTGTTGACGTTCTTGTAGCTTCTTGCTGTTGACAGGCAAGTACGTGCTCACCTTCCTTTGAAATCTGTGCCATCCCCCTACACTGTCTGCAATATGGAGGCCAGTTCCTCTACTGACAGAAAACCTAAAGTAAGCGTGTCTCAACCACACAAGATTTTTATTTTTTAAGTCAAAGAAGTGTCAGAGGTAGGTAGTCCAGTGCAAGTGAGTTGGCTTCGTGAGGTCCTCGGGGACCCAGGCTTCCTCCTGCTCACTGCTCTGCCATTGCTAGGATGGGCCCCTCATCCTCACGGCCCAAGATGTAGCTCAAGCTTCTGTCATTACACAGGATTTCCAGGTTGGCCATGGAGGGAAGGAGACGAGAAGGCTTCCAGAAGTACCAGAGAGCAGTCCCATGGCTACCCCGAGCTGCCAGCTAGGCTGGGCAATGTGTTTAAAAAGTCTGAGTGCCAGTGATTCCAGCTGAAAAATCAAACTCCTTATTGCTGAGGAAGAAGGGGCAAGTGTGTATTTGGCAGCAACTTTCTGTCCCTTCCAGACCCTTCCCTGCCAGCCTCGTTGTGCCCTCCAACTGTAGCTTGGTTCTTCTTCGCAAGCTCTGAGGACTTTAGTGCTGGCAGCATTTGGGGAGTCCTCAGCACCCCAGACCCACTCTGTGACCTTCCCAGGCCAACGGTCGTGACCTCCCTCCAGCCTCCCATCCCGGTGGCCACAGCATGGGGATTGCCGGTCCACCTTGGGGAAAGGTACAGTGTCCTCTGACCACAACCTATTACCCTCCCAGCTCCCTCCTCCCTCCCACCAATTCTATTCTGGGACCTTGTTAGGATCTTGAGTTCCCTGACTCTGCATTTAGCATCTTCAGTCTACTTCCCAGAGCCACATGGTGGCCTGCCTTTCTCTGGCCCGCACTCCCAGTTCCCTCCCTCCCTGATGAACCCAGCCCCGTGTGCAGAGCCTGCCCCTATAGGCACCACACAGTCGAGACTCACGGTGTCCAATGGCAGCTGCCTCCACACACCACTTTCAGAGCTTCTTCCGTGGACTTTGAATTCCATTTGCAGAGATTTCAAACCCTAAGGACTCCCTTAAGCCCACCCAGCCCTCCGGTAATGGCCCTGCTTCTTCTCTTTTTATTTTTTTAAAAAGATCTTCTGTATTTGAGAGGTTGGGGAGTTGGTAGGGGCAGAGGCAGAGAGAGACTCCGAGGCAGACGTCCAGCTGATTGTGGAGCCCAACGCGGGGCTTGACCTCACAACCCTGAGATCACGACCTGCACCAAAATCAAGAGTCGAACGCTTAACTGAGCCATCCAGGTGCCTTCCTGCTTCTGATCTTTTAGAAAAGGGGTCCTCTGGTATGGTCTCCTCCATCCCCCCCACACCTGCAAGCTTCTTCAATCCAGCCTTTTTCTTCTGTCCCCATCTCCAAGGAGGCGGGCTCTCCTCACGGAGTCAAGGCTGAACCAGCTACGGGCAGTTCCACTTCTCAGCTTCCTTTGAGTAGCCTCTCCATTTCCTGTACCTTCAACTCTTTGTCTTCCTTGGCTTCTTCCTCCCTGAATAGAAATATGAGGCGCTCTTCCAAACTGAAAAAACCCCCGCGTATCTCACTCTACTGATCTCTGTAGAGATCCTTCTGCAGCCCAGTGTGTGGAAAAGTTGCTTACCCTCCCTGTCTCCACTTCCTCCCTTTCGGACCGCTGCCCTTTCCTGTCTGGCTCCTGCCCTCACTATTTTTCCTGGAAGCTGGACCAAGGTGCCCACTGACAAGGCTTTTTCGGGCCTCTCCTCGGTGGCTCCCTTGGGGCAGGACTCACTATCAGCCACTCCCTCCCTCCTCGGAAATTCTCTGTCCTCTTGGCCACTCTTTCTCTGGTCACCCCTTCTCGGTCTCCTGTGCCAGCTCCTTTTCCTCGGGGCCTTGGTACGGGTACTTCATGCATCCCATGAAATGGAGGCTGCCCCTGCGGCCTGGGCCACCTCACGAGTCTACATCCGTTGAACTGACGGAAATGCTCACTGTCAAGGAAATGTAACATGCAAACTCAGCTTTCGCTTATGTTTCCCTAGAAAACAGGGCCCGCTGGCCTTAAAGGAAAGGCCTGACCTTCCAGCCAGCCCCGACCTGTTCCCCAGTTGCTGCTCTTAGAATACAAGCTCCCGCCGGAGAGTGCCCCGATGCCTGAGAGGCACTTTGGTCCCCAATCCTGGGGTTGTTTTCCTTAGAACAAAGCACATCGGGCTCCTTATCAATTGTTTTTATTTTTGTCACTGGACAGCATTTTGAGGACGTTGGTTTTTCCCAGCGCTCCTCAGCCCGGCTGCTCTGCTCAGGGTCTGTATCCCCACGGTGAAGAAGAGTTGGAAGAAAGGCAGGCGGGGACTAGGGGTCCCCACCCTAAGAAGCCACCCTGAAAGGATTTTTATACCACCCTAGGAGCCCTCTACCCTTTCCAGTGTGATTGGTAGATGACAAAAACCTCACTGGGTGACAGGCACGTGGAGGGTTAAGCAGATTAAAACAGCCCACCACTGAGCCCATAAAAACCCCTAGACTTAGAAACTCCCGTGGCAACCCTCTTGGGTCCCCTCCCTCCTCAGGGGCTTTGTACTATCGCTCAATAAACTTTACTTTGCTGCCCACCACTCTGTCTGGTCTACCCCTTCATTCTTCCAAGTGTGGTGACCAAGAACCGCAGGCACTGAAGGGGGAAAATCCTCTAACTCCGGGGTCTCTTTCATCCCCAGGGCTCCGGCTGCTCCCTACATCCCAGCAGGACTCTCTGGTTTGAACTGAACCAGAACTGGGAACAAAGTCCCCCAGTTCTCGGGCATGTTTGGGCACGTCTGGGGGCCCACTGGTGGGGTTGGCTCGGGTGTGCTTCCCAGTGAACTAGATGTCTCCTGGGGAAGAACATGGCTGTTGATCCAGTTCTCTCCATCGAAGATCAACAGACCGATCATGGAGTTAATCCAACACCCATTCACAAGCACTCTTCTAGCTCTGGGAGGTGGGGGTCGGCAGGGAAGGAAAAAGACAAAATCATGTCTTCACGGAGACAGGAATAAACAGCAAAATAAGGAAGATGCGTGTGAGAAGTGCTAAGGAGAAAAGTTACACGGGGTGAAGGGCTAGGAAGTGTGTGTGTGTGTGTGTGTGTGTGTGTGTGTGTGTGTGTCGCTGTTGACATTTGAGGAGGCATGATCACTGGGACGGTGCTCCAAGATTGAAGGGGGCACGTGTGGCCGTGTGCAGGGGAGAGTACTCCAGGTGGAGGGAACAGCAAGTGCAAAGGTCCTGAGAGGACAGAAAAGGTCCTTTACTTGAGGACTGAAGGGAGCCAAGTGAATAAGGAACAGCAGCCTAAAGATAAGGTCAGAGCATCCTGTGGGGGTGTGAATGTGTGTGCGTGTGTGTGCGCGCACGTGCTTGTTAAGGCTGATAGCTCAGGGCTTTGTAAAGACGGGTTTTATTCTGAGGTGGGAGGACAGGAGAGGGTTTTGAACACAGTAGTGACTTTGTCTGGTGGCTTGTAAAGGCTCACTCAGGCTGCTGTGTTAAGAATAGGCTAAAGGGCAGAAACAGGAAGACTAGTTAGGAGGCTGTTGCACGAATCTGGGCAAGATATAATGATGGCTGGGTCTGGGTTGGGAACAATGGAGGTGGTAAGTGGTTAGAATTTGCATGGGTTTTGAGAGTCGTGCTAACAGAATTTGCTAATGGTGGACCCAGAGATGATATCATTGAAGAATGAACGATCCAGACTCTGGGTACTGATTACTGCCTGCGTGGGCTATGCCTTCAGATTACACCACATGGATGGGGTTAAGTCCCCCCCCCCCCACACCAATCACCTCCCCAGAGCAAACTGAGGGTGTGGAGATGCTAGGGACATTCCTAGCTGTGGTGGTGGTGGTCTTGGTTTTGCCAGCCGTGTGGGCTGAGTGGGTTAGTCCTGACCTGTGGGGGCTTGGCCTTCTAAGGGACTAGGGTATAGCTGGGTTCTGTTGGTTTTCAGAGAAATCACTTCCTCATCGTGGTCATACTTCATTTGCTTGTTGTACATTTGTTCTTCTCAGCGCAGACATGAGTGCCCTTGATGGCGGGTACTGGCCCCAGTGGGTCAGGGCTAGTGTCATGGTTGTTGGAGGGCCCTGGGCATGGCTGAGCCCAGGGGGCCCACGGTGGGCAGGGAGGGGGAAAACCATGGATACAATGTGGCAGCAGAGGTCTAGTTCATGAAGTAAGTTCATGTAAGGTACCCCCCAAACCCAGGGGCCCCCAGATTTCTCTGGGATGTGTGTGAGAGGTGCTGGAGTTTCCTAGGAGCAGGAAGAGATCCAGGCAGAGAAACACCATCCTGGGTGACTCACTGTCATGCTATTTTCCACACCGGGCTCCTGTTGTCTGAGAAATGTGCCTTCTCCTTGTTTGCTGACTCCCGGTCTCTCCCTCCAAGCTAGCTTTCCCTCCTGATATCTGTACCTCCCGGGCATCTTCTGATATTCAAGACCTCAAGCCCAACATGTCCCACAGTGAGCTCTTCTTCCCCTACCACCCCTCTCCCTCTGCTCAGACTCCAGAATAATACCATCCCCCAGCCAGCTGCTGGCCAGAACCCTGGAGGGAAACTTGACTCTCTCTTTCCTTTTGCCTGTCACACCCACTCAGTTATCTGGCCCAACGTGCCACCTCCCAAACACCTCTTGAGTCCCTCTTTTTTTTTTCCATCCTTGCTGTCCCAGGCAGAGTTCTGGGGTGACCCCTTGCAGGTTACCCTCCCCCCTCTTTGCCCCCACAGCTCTTCCTGGTGACCTTCCCGGTCCTACCATCATCCTGCTCACCATTCTTCATGGCTCCCCATCACCTTCAGGAGTAAAGCTCTTCCGCACCGCGGCACAGCGTGACTGCCGCTCTGAACACTGTGGGGTGGGGTGGGCTGGGGTGAGGGGCTGTTATTCCCAAGGTCTTCTGTTTCTGTGGACTGGGAGGAATTTCAGACTCCCCAGAGGGAAGAGAAAAAGCTCCTCTCTCTCTGCTCTCCTTGGGCTGGGGGTGGCCTATTTGCTGATTTGGGAGAAAACCCCCAGCACTTTCAGCCAGATGTCTTGCTCTTCCTGTCCTGCAGAAAGAAGCATGTGATCCTGTTTTCCAATGTTTGTTGACTGGAGTGGGCTTTGCTCTGGGAAGCGGGAGGTCTGTGGTTTTGGGTGGGAGGAATTCAATTTATGGGGGACCCTTCGAAAGCCCACTCCCTCCAGATTGCTATTTATTATTCCCCTGAGACTCTTGTGAAACGGGGGCTCTTTCAAGCCCTTGCCCTTGAGCTTCTGCTCTTTCCTCCCTGGAAGGTCCTAACCATTGTAGTGAATTTCCTTCTTGTGTCCAATCTCACTCAGGGTCTGCATGAGCTCTGGGGGTCACTCCCAGCCCCTTTCTCCAGGCCGACTCCTGGCTTCCCTCCTTGTGTCTCCACCACACTTTGTCAATCCGTCCATCCTTACAAGTCCCTCATTCTACTGCAATGTCTCTATGTTTTTTTTCTTTCTTTTTTTTTTTTAAAGATTTTATTTATTTGACGGAGAGAAACACAGCGAGAGAGGGAACACAAGCAGAGGGAAGTAGCGAGAGAAGCAGGCTTCCTGCAGAGCAAGGAGCCCGATGCGGGGCTCGATCCCAGGACTCTGGGATCACGACCTGAGCCGAAGGCAGACGCTTAACGACTGAGCCACCCAGGCGCCCCAATGTCTCTATGTTTAATGCAGGTTTTTTTTGTTTGTTTCTTTGTTCTCTCTTTTTCATCTTTGTAGCTCTTGTTCTTAGCACCAGGTCCGGTACATAGGATTTTGCTTGGTAAAAGTTTGAGGAATAATTTAGTTCAGCAGAGTATATTCAGCAGAGTATATTCAGCATAGATGACGTTCTGGGCACTCTAAGCACTGGAGTACCGGAGTGAATAAGATGGGGATCCCTGGAGGTGTATGGTCTGGTGGAAAAGGCACACGCACTTGCAATTAAATAACTATCAAATAATATGCTAAATTCTAGAACTAAATCTACATAAGATGCAGCTCTTAGGTGGTTAAATACTGGATCTGGAGTTAGGATCCAGGTTTAAATCCTAGCTCTACAGCCCGCTAGCCACATTGTCACAGCTGTGAAATGGGAGGAACAGTACCTGTCTCCATAGGCTAAGGATAAAAGGAGATGGAGTACACGAAAGCATTGGGCGTGGTTCTGGGCACAATTCAAGTTTGCAGAACTGTCTGTGCTGCCCAAGGAGCCTAGAGCCTTTGATTTTGCCTGGGACAGTAGGACAGATTACACGGGAGGGGGACATTGGCCCGGGGTTCAGAGACAGGGGGTCTAAATTGCATTTCTGGAGAGAAGTATCTCTGGTGGGTGGAGGATGGGGGGGTGTGGGTTCAGGATGGAGGGGGGGATTCTATAACCCTGTGGCGCCTCAGACAAGGCAGCATCCAGAGGAGAAGTGAGCTCACAGGAGCGGCAAGGAGATCTGGGGTAATGTGTCCCCAGCTCCTTCTGAAGCTGCTGAGTCAGGCTGAGGCCCAGAGGGCTCTGTTTTGTTCCAAAGGAGCTTGTGGCCGAAGGACAGGCCCGGACAGGGCCTGGGTGCTGGGACTTTGTGCCCAGTTATTTCATGGGAGCAGCTCAAAGCCCTGCCCCACCCTTCCATTCCCCCCACTCCTGCAGGCTGGCCCCAGGGAGCCTCAGCCCAGATTCCTGAAGGGAGTTCCAGCCTGGATTTACGGAGGGGATGTTTTTGGCTTGGGGCGTTGTTCTAGATGCAAACCCCAAAGCAAAGAATTCCTACCTCAAGAGGCAGGTTTCATTATGGGGTGAAATCCCAGCTCTTGGAGTCTGTAGCCTTGAGCAAGTGGTCTCACTTCCTTAAGCCTAGCTCCTTCTGTAAAATGCAATCCTTACCAGAATGAAGTAAGAAAAAGTGTGTTTTCCTACTTTGCATCAAGACCTTCCTACCTAACGTTTATTATTCTCAGAGGTCGTGTGGGAGAGGGAAAGAAATGAACTAGAGACTTACCTCTGATTTGATCGATCTTGGACTTGCCTGGAAATCAGTGCTTCTGGAACGTTTGCATCGCCCAGGGGTCTGCACGATAGATTCTGACCCAGCAGTTGTGAGGTGGGGGCTGTGAGTCTTGGTTCCTAACAGCCCCCCCACCCCCCACCCCCAGCTGAGAGGCCTGATGTCCTGTCACCGCCACACGTGGGCAGCTCAGCGCTCCTCCTCCTCCCTTCCCTCAGGGTTCCCTGCCCTGTTCTCCTAACTGGCCTGGCTGCCTCCCGCCTTCCCCAACTCTGCGCAGGCCCCTCACTGTTGCCGGACAAATCTTACTGAAGTGGAGGAGAAAACGTCTGATGCACAGCCATGAATGATAGCAGGAGTCACTGCTTTCTTCGGAGAGGGGGAAGGAGCGCATCTTTGTCTCAGGAGTGGATGGGCTTTTATCCAGCAAAACACCTCTGAGGCTGCCTGGGTGTGGGAGGTGAATCACCCAGGGCTAGTTTACAAGGAGATCTTAAGAGGTGTGAGGTAGAGCATGAAAGGTGGCCATTTCAAATCCTGACCTTTCTCCATGTGGGGGGTGATGCTGTTAAGCTCTTTGCTGGGACTCAGTTTCTCTGTTGGGAAAAGGCTTAGCAGGTGCTGGGAATCGGAGGACTCAGGGGCACCTGCTCTGGGAAGAAGGTCTGATGAAAGGCCCAGAGATCATCCTTCCTGCTCCCTCTCTGCTGAGCTCCAGTGTCTGGAGGGCAGGGAGAAGGCCTGGGTCAGTCCCTCAGCCTTTTAGGAACATACGCATAGGCATTCGCACAGATCAAGTCCTTCTTGAAAGAGCTGGCGGCCATGTCCATGACGTGCTTGGAGATACTCTGGAGAAAAGGGGCAAATGGGCAGACGGGGGCTGGGGAGGAGGGTAGGTGTACCAGTTGAGTGGCTCCCAGTATCGCCAGGGGCTGGACCCCACAGGAACCTTCCCCACAGCGGAGAAGACTTCCCTAGTTTTCTGACAGCCGAAGTGTCAGCCAATGAGAATCCCTGTGCTGCCTTCACATGGTTCTAATGTCAAGAAATAGAAAATTAAGATTTAGTAAATTGGACAGACCCAAAGGAGTCGCTGTGCACCTGGCGGAGTCTGGAATTATAGCCAAAGAGTCTGCCACCGGGGGTTGGAGGGGCTGATCTGTAAGGTCAGATTCTAAGAGCGGATCCAGAGGCACGCAATTTTCTAGCTGACGAATGAGAAAACGCAGATGGCGATTACTGCACAGAAACCGCATTCGGGACATTGGGGCCCCCTCGAGGCTTTATGCACGTTTTTGGTCTCTTTGCACAAAAGAGATGATTGGCGTGAGCCTGGCAGGTCTGTTAGCTAAACACAGATGTGCGCCTGCAGCTGCAGCTGGACTTGTCCACCGGCAGGAAGAAACTGTGTGCTGAGCAGGGGCGAGCAACGGACCGGACTGAGCAGGGGAGGCCGCCCCCCTTGGTGCCTCTGATTCCGCTTTGAAGGCCTGGACAGAAGATAAGGAAATGCTTTAAAACATGGGAGGCCCTGGAGTTAATCTAGCAAATTACTTTACACCTATGGTGGCTCCGTGGACTTAGAAACAAACAAATCCACTTTCCTGATATTCTTCTTTCATTCATTTATTAATCTACTTCCAGAAAGTAACAGAGGCAACTTTTAATTAAAAACACATATCTAGGGGCGCCTGGGTGACCCAGTGGGTTAAAGCCTCTGCCTTTGGCTCAGTGTCCTGGGATGGAGCCCCGCATCGGGCTCTCTGCTCAGCGGGGAGCCTGCTTCCCCCTCTCTCTCTGCCTGCCTCTCTGCCTACTTGTGATCTCTCTCCTCTCTGTCAAATAAATAAATAAAATCTTAAACAACAACAACAACAACAACAACAACAGCAACACATATCTAAACTGACATAAGTCAGAAAGGTCAAAAGTCAGAGAGGAAGCAGGGAGAAAATTCTTCCCAGAACTTAAGGTAGAAGGTATTAGACATTAAATGCCATCCTGTCCCTCACTTGTCTTGTTTTCTCCACCTTCCCGTATTTGTGACTCTGAAGAAGTTGCCTTTCCCACAGCTCCCTCCTGAAAGAAGTTACGAAAAACTTGTCAAGGAGTTCAAAGCTGGAGTCTGGATCTGCTCTCTCAGGAGTAGAGCTCAGGAATCCTCCTTTCTGAGCCTGTGGTCCCCTGCTGTGCTGCTCTCTCCTTGCCCTGAAAGGTCACTGCTCACCCTCAGGTTTGTTCTTGACCCCAGACCCAGTGTAAGCCCCCTCCAGGCCTCAGCTCACATGGTGGGTGTCCAGGGGCGAGGCAGCCAGGGTGAGTATGGGGAGGCCAGGTGCTGCCTAAGTGCTTGGCTTCTCCCCCTGCCGACTGCCAGCTACCGCCAGCAGGTGCCGAGGTCGGGTCCTTCGGCTGGTGTCTGCACATGGACCCCTTTCCCTCTCAATGCTCATCTGAGTTGGTGAGTTAGTGAGTTGGCTGTGGGGCTGGAAGTACAGGGAGAGGCCAAGCGTGGGAGAGGCAGGAGGCTGGAGAATGCCAGGACGGGCACTGAAGACCATGTTGAACCGGGGACTCTATGTTTTAAGCAGGGAAAGGGCCTAGTCAGATCAGATCCTCAGCCCCCACACAGTGCTAGATCCCTGGCTACTGTGACAGGTGGCATTCAACACTCCCTGTCTCTGCCATTCCTCAGGCCTGCTTTCTCAGCTCCAGTCATACTGTAGATCTTTAAGTTCCTCCAAAGGGCTTGTTCTCTCCCGTCTCTGGGCCTTCCCGTGAGTTTGCCCTTCTGTGATTAAGAACCTAAAACCTCAACTTGGCCGATGCCTGCTCCTTCCTTAGGGAACACGCCCCGCTGCCTCACCCTGGGGCAGGTGACCCATGGCCCCTTGTCTTTCCCTTTTGAAATACTCTCCTCACTTGTAATTACGCGGATGGGGTGGATAATCCCTATTTTTGTGGCCCAGAAGCCTATTTTGTAGGTGTAGCTCCTAAACCTTTTATTGTGGGTTACAACCCCTCCTTCACGCTCAACCTATGTGCTGTGGGTAAAGCTGACCCTGCCCCTGGGGAGCATGTGACCTAGTCTCCACTAATCAGGAGTTCATTCCTCTCGGCTTCAGTGATTGGCCCAGGAATGGGCAGGCGATCTAAATAAGCCAATCAGGGCTAAGGGCACTCAATTCCCTGAACACTTGTTTGAGTTTTTGGGATCATTGACTCATTCGCTTCTAATGGGCTAAATTGGTAATGATTGAGCCGCAGGTTGCCTGGGTCACCTGAGAATTGAACTAACCAAGAGGGAGCAAAGGCAAGAGATGGCTCCTCGGGACAGCATTTAAGCTTTGAATCAAGCTGTTCCTAAAGCCAACTCTATCCTTGCAGGCTGCAGTTATAGGAACCAGTCAATTCTTTTTATTTTTTATTTATTTAAAGATTTCATTTATTATTTGACAAGGAGAGAGAGAACGAGCGCACACACGAGCAGGGGGAGCAGTAGGCAAGGGGAGAAGCTGGGAGCCGGATGTGGGGCTTAATTCCAGGACACTCAACCCATTGAGCCACCCAGGTCTTCTAATTCTCTTTTTAAACATAGACTTGTTTGGGTTGGATTTGCTGTCAGTTGCAGTTGGAATAATATATTTTTATTTTTATTAAAGATTTTATTCATTAGACAGAAACACAGCAGGAGAGGGAACACAAGCCGAGGGAATGGTAGCGGGAGAAGCAGGCTTCCTGCTGAGCAGAGAGCCTGATGTGGGGCTCTAACCCAGGACGCTGGGATCATGACCTGGGCAGAAGGCAGACGCTTAACGACTGAGCCACCCAGGCGCCCCTGCAGTTGGAATAATATAAATGAGAACCTCTATCTATGTTGTCTTCCTTTTGTCATGAGTGCAGGGACTATGTCTGCGTCCCCAGGGCCTGGTTCAGTTCCTGGCCCATAGGAATGTTTAACAAATCAATCGAGACATGAAGAAAGGGGTCTCAGAGCTTCTCCGACCCTACCCTTTCGTTATTTCAGACTTCAAGAGGAGGCAGGGGGTTGTGGTTCTTTCTGGGTGATGATCTTGTTACAGAGTCCCACTGAAACGAATTTTCTTTTTAAAAGATTTTATTTATTTATTTGAGAGAGAGAGAGAGAGAGAAAGAGAATGAACACAAGCAGGGGGAGTGGGAGAGAAAGAAGCAGGCTTCTTGCTGAACAGAGAGCCCAATGTGCAGAGAGCCCAACGCGGGGCTCGATTCCAGGCCACTGGAATCATGACCTGAGCTGAAGGCAGCTGCTTAACAACTGAGCCACCCAGGCACCCCGAAACTAATTTTCATTAGAGCAGGGATCTCCGACTTACAAGAAAGCAGCCCCTTACAAGTCATTGCCAAAAGGGGCTCTGGGAAAGACCTGTTGCCCAGTGAGATTTTTAGAGTGCCTGAAGTTCTACTGCCAAGATTTCTTTGGCTTACAGTTCTGAGAACTCTTAAGAATTCTCTGTGAATATATATACATATATCTGTATCTGCTTTTATGAGTATAAAGAAACTCTGAAATGATATACAAGAAACTAATAAAAATGATTACCTGTGGATTTGGGATGGGAATGGTTCAATGGAAGGCAGGTAGAGGAATGAGGATTTTTATATTTGAATTTTGAGCCATATGAATCGAGCCTTTTCAAAATTTAAGTTAAAAACAAGAATATACACGAGTGCAGAACCACTAGGAGCCATTATCAGCCTTTAACAGCTGGGGTGGGGGCACTTATTTATCAGCTTGTTTTTCAACTTGGGGAGCTGGTTTCAGTGGGGGAGGCCATGGGAGTGTGGACAGAAGTGGTTTGTCTTGGTTGAGGGAGGGGGAGGTAGAAAGAGGGGCCTGTCTGGAGAGGTCCGGCCTGGGCAGAGCACACATCTGACAAGGTGAGAGTTAAGAGAATGAGGCCAAAGGGTGGGGTAGGGCATCGAAGATACTCTTTTCGAGGGGCCCACCTGCCTCTGGTGGGACCTGATAATTTCCAAGACTCCTCTCACCTAAAAAAAGTTCCTGACACCATTATTTGGGTGTCTGTAGGTACGTCTCCTCAACTTTCCGAGCCTGTTGATTTATCTGTAAAATGAAGGGGCTGGATTCATGATCTAGTCTGACGTTCTTTCTGGTTTGGATGTTCTTATTCTAAGACGCTGTCTTCTCTCCTTGTAACTTGTTCAAAAAAGACAGGGGTTATAATGATCAGGGAGCAATACATACCACTGAAGAGAGTTTGGGATTTGGGGTATCTGGCAAGGACAGTCACAGTGCCGTCCTGTATGTCGCTGTTGCTCCTGGAGGTTAAGCGGATGAGCCAGCACGGGACGATTTAGCTAACTGTGCTGTGACGCGCTTCCTGCCATGCTCACCCTGCACTTCTGAGGCTCCCTGGGGGCCCCCCCATGCCCTCCCGATGCAGCAGACTCCTTCATGGCCGGTGGACACCTGCCGAGCTGAAAACCTGACCCTAGGGAGGCTGCTGTCCCTCCCCTCTGAGAGAACAGGGAAGGCCATTCCCTTAGCAGCACAGTCATGGTCGTTGCTGTGGCTGTCTCCGTGGCCAGAGGGCAGCAAAGGGGGTACAGGTAGCATTTGGGGATGACCAGAAGAACACAGACCGGAGGTGGGGTGATGGTGGAGCAGTGTGTGGGGCTGGATGCTGGACGTGGACCGTCGGGCACGGGGTCTGTTAAGGGACGGGAGGACAGGAAGCCCAGGGGGAACATTCATCAAGGACTCAGGTTTAGATTTGGATATGACAGCAATAAATACAGGCACAGAGATACAGGGACACGACTGAAAGGCATCCTGTCCCTTAAAACTGGCAGCTCCTGGCCTTCAGCTCTTATGATGGGTCAAGCACAGCCCCTGCTCAGAAGTAGGAGAACAGCGTGGGGTTAAAATTTGTAGAACCTACAGTGCTTATAATACACTGGAAAAAATATACACATATACCCATATGATATATATGTATATATATATTACATATTGCATATAATATATATGTCATTAAATTCTGTGATCTTATGTGGCTTGTACTTTTGTGTTCACATAATAATTTGCTTGATGAAATGGTTTAGATGATGTCAGAAGTTTTGTGATGGTGTTTGGGGCATTCATTTTCTGACTGGCTGCAAGGCGCAGGCCCTGGAGGCCCAGCGAGCCCTTCTTTGCCAGCAGGCGCTGTGGGGAGATGACTAGTCCCTCTGAGTCCTCCTCTGCAGATGGTGGGCTTCCTGTCCCAACCTTGAGGTTGCCCGGGCTGCTGACAGGATTCCACCTTTTTCTTTGTTAAGAAAAAAAAAATTCAGTAAGTGTCTCATCCGCCCATCCAGAAGGATGGGCACTAAATGAACAGTGTTTACCTCTTGGAAGAGTGGAAGGATTTCTGCATTTTATATATTGTGTATTTCAATGAACCAAAAAAGTGAGAGTTAGGATTTTTTTTCTTTTGTGTTTTTCTGTACCTTTAAATAAACAAAATTAAAAATAAAGCCCAATCCCTGTTTTCTGGGAATATCTGTGCTGAGTAATCATGCTCTAAGGTCATGGAGATAGGGTTTCCCGGTCTCGGAAAGCCTGTCAGCACAGACGCACTCACCCCTGTGGCTTCCCCAATTGCCTCTGCCAAGCCCCGCAACCCTGATTGCTCATCGTCTGTTGGAAGGTGAGGCGTTCGTTCCTCTTTAACTTTAGGTCCACTTAGATTCCCTGAAGTGCTTCAGGAGTCATTTTGGGAGGAAGTTATTGTGATTGTGCCGGTTTTCTTCCAAAGGCGGGGCCACAAGCCCCAGATGACAAGTGCAGCCGCGTGGACAGGGTCGTTCCGCGTGCTCGCGTCCTTGTCCTCAGTGGAACGGATCTGGTGGTCCGTGCCTCTCCTTTTCTCCTAAAAAAAGACGGTTTAGACGACGGAGGGTTTTTTTTTTTTTTTGGCCGGAGAAGAAACACGGAACTCCGCCACTGCGCGACAGCCTTAACGACAGCAGGCGGACTGACGGAAAATGGAAACGGATCACGTTTGACAAAAGTGTTTCGGGTGCTGTTCCCAGACCAAAGCCCAACAAGGACATTTTATCCGGTCCTCAGTGCAGGTCTGCCCCCTATCGGCCAGATTCTCAATTTATTAATTTCATCAAGTCTGGTAGGGCTCAGAACAATGCGTCTTTAAAAAATTTTTAAAATTTTTTAATATTATTTATTTTTATTATTTTTTAAAAGATTTTACTTATTTGCCAGAGAGAGAGAGAAAGCATACAAGCGGGGGGTGGGGGGGCGACAGAGGAAGAGGGAGAAGCAGGCTCCCCGCTGAGCAGGGAGCCCCACTTGGGACTGGATTCCAGGGCTCTGGGATCCTGACCCGAGCCCCAGGTAGCAGCTTAATGGACTGAGCCACCCAGGCGCCCTGTATTTATTTTTGGCCATGGGTCTTTTTAAATCCCTAAGCCCTCAGAGCAAAATTTGTGTCTTTCTTGTCTACTCTAACTAGCTCTAGCTCTGTGAAGAGTTCTTCAGGCCTCGGGGATGGCGGAGTTGGGCTTAGAATGTGACTGGGTGACCCAACAGCTGCGCCGAAAGTACAGTAAGAATTTTTAAACTATAGAAGGGGAAGTTTAGGCGGAGTGCTTTCCTTACTCTCAGTCTGGGAGAAGTGTATGTTTCTAGCACAAATATGGACACCCAGATAAGCTGTTTCCATGCTGGTCATGTAATAACCACAGATGAGCAAATGCCGGTCGTCCAGTGTTGAATTTCACTAGGTTGGGAAGAGCCTAAATGTACTGATTCTACCTGTCGATGTCTGTATTTTGACATTTGGGATTCACCAGAGGAAAAGACTGTGTAAAAGACTTGTGTAAAAGACTGATTATTATAGTTCCTTAAGAAATAACCCACGTTTTACCAACTCTGCTCTTGTGTGATGACCAGCAACTCCGGGCCTGGCGGCCACATAGGAAACACAGTACAGGCAGGCACTTTCTGTGAAATACTCCTGTGATTTGAAGCTCCCTTTAAACGGGTCATTTCGGGTCTGCATATGACAGGAAGCTGGGTGGTGGTGAACCACGTTTAAGGCAAAATAGAAGAGTGCCAAATGAGAAAACCGATCTAGTTTTGTGGCAGGAAGTTGTCTTTAAGGTATACACTTTTATATTGATAGAATTAGCAGAGAATTCACACTTATTAAGCACTTACTATACACCAGGTGTCATGCTAAATGCTTTTCATGGATTATTTCATCCGTGAGGTCGGTGTTCTTTCAATCTCTTTTCCACTGGTTGGGGAGAAGAGGCTCAGGGAAGATAAATGATCCTCAGAACAACATGTGCCCTAAAAAAAATAATAAATAAAGAACAACATGTGCCCTGAAGTTGTAGGGTCAAGATTCAAAATCCAGGCAGTCTGACTCCAGGTCTGTGCTCCTAACCTCACCCACCAGAACAGCTTATTTAGGGCCCAACCCTGCTGACCATCAGGGGCAAAGGCAATGAGGGCCATGGGGCTCCTTCACTGAGGACACAGTGCTGAGCTTCATTAGCATACAAATCCATGCCTTTCCAGGTGGAGTCATGCAAATCCCTTCCTTCTTAGTCCCTGGGTTTATCACTAGACTTGGGAGTTTTCAGAATAAATTTATGCTGGTAATTATATTAAATATCCAGTGTTATTCCATAAAAGCTGAGTACAAAGAAACCCTAGTAGTCTTGAGTATACAGTAAGCAGTGGAAGGAAACCAAGGTCAGAGAGGGCATTCGCTGGGTCCTTCTAAGCATCAGCTGTTGAGGTGGAAGATGATTGTAATATATGCCTCAATGTACTGGGAAAAATCTTGTTTAATCCCCCACCCCTCAATAAAAAATGTAAAAAAAAAAAGCATTACATTCTTCAAGAGCAAATCTTTTCTAATTTTCCCTATACATCTTGTGGATGTCAATTGAAAACAATCTTTGGGGTGCCTGGGTGGTTCAATCGGTTAAGTGTCTGACACTTGGTTTCAGCTCAGGTCATGATCTCATGGGTTGTGAGATCGAGCTGCAGGTCAGGCTCCCCACTCAGAGGGGTGTCTGCTTAAAGATTCTCTTCCTCTGCTGCGCCCCCTTAAATAAATAAATCTTTTAAAAAATCTTTAATATAAGAACTTACAATGACTCCTAAGTTATGTACAATTTCTCTATTGACTTAAGATTGTTTTCTATCTACTTTCTAGAGTCCTGATTTCTATTTGGTGTTATTAGTAAGTGCTGCTCTTTGCAGTGGAAGATGGTGCCCGTGACTGACTTTTTGGAGAGTCACATGATCTGAGATGCTTCTCCTAGGGGGAAGGATTTGCATCATTTCCATCTGGAGGTTGCAGTTCTTTCCCATGTAAGGTGAGTAGGTTATGATGGGACTCAAACCTTAACACCAGCATTGATACCGTGTTGTTTCCAGGGACTAAGAGAAACACTAATGATAATATATTCAGAACCCTAAATGAAATAGTTATTTTAGAATGATTACATCATGAAAAACTCATGAAAGTGTTTAATCCTAGAAGAGACATTAAAAACCACCTAATGTAAGCTCATATTTTTATACTGGCAATAAGAGCTTTTAACAAATAATTTTTTTTTTTAAACAGATGAGTACAATAAGCCCAAAGAGGAACGTGATGTGCCCAAGATCCTACGGCTACTAGTAGTTATCGATCCTTACTGCACACTGGAATAACTGGTTTTTTAAAAATACTGATGCTTGGGCCTCATGGCAGACAGACTAATCAGAATTTCTGGGACTTGGGCCTGGATACTAGCACTTTTTAAAGCTCCCAGGTGACTTACTCTGAAGCCAGAGTTGAGAACCACTGAGCTACACAAGAACCTAGGGTCATCAAATCCATTGTAGTCTCTCATTCCTCATCCCTGAGCCCATGGAAGATTTGACTAGTGGATTCTGGAATGTTTTCCTGTTGTGCCTAAGCTGGCCTCCTCCTCATATTGTTCCTGGAAGCTACCACCTGTCCATAAGCATTGGGCGACACCCTGAAACCTAGCTACACCTGGGCACTCACTGTACCTTGCTTCCTCTAAACAAAATTACAGAAAATATCTGAAAGTATTATTCTGGTAAAACTGGGATCATACATTCTCATAGTCTGGGGTGGTCATCTCTTAGTCCATTAGGGCTCTACTGGGGAATACCGGGGTGAAAAGTCCTGGATTACTCAATGAGGTTCTGCTCTAGCTCATCCTGCGGAGAGCAACTTCTCCTTTCCCTCTATACACAGATGCAGTTGGGTTGATCTAGGTTTGCATCCTAATCTGCTATTTACAACCCATGTGACTTTGGGCAAGTTCTCTGTGCCTCAGTTTCCTCAACTGTAAGTAAGAATAATGATAAAACTATCTCATGGGTTCATTCTTTTTGCCTTTCTTCTGGTACTGATCTCTAACAAACTGAAACCTTCTTTATCTGTTTGAAACCTCTTGGCTGCCTTGTTTTAATGAACAAATTCTTTTTTTTTTTTAAGATTTTATTTATTTGACAGAGAGAGCTAGAAGGAGGGAGAGAGAGAGCATGTGCACAAGCAGGGGGAACAGCAGGCAGAGGGAGAGGGAGTAGCAGGCTCCCCTCTGAGCAGGGAGCCCCTGTGGGGCTCCATCCCAGGACCCTGGGATCCAGCCCCGCATCGGGCTCCCTGCTCTGCGGGAAGCCTGCTTCTCCTGCTACCATTCCCTCTGCTTGTGTTCCTTCTCTCGCCGTGTTTCTCTCTGTCGAATAAATAAAATCTTAAAAAAAAAAAAAAAAAAAGTGTTGGTCCTTAGGCCTTACTCACTAGTATTCAAGGTGCCGATAATGGCCTTCTGAAGACAATGACTACATTTCAACACATTTTTTCCTTGGGTACTTTGTATTTCCCTAGCCAGAGAGAAGCTTTGAGGTTTCCTAACAATCTGGATTTTATTAGAATCAATTCTATTCAAAACTGAGGGCAAAGTGTGTAGACTGCTTACCCGGATGCAGCAAAGAGTCCAATAGCCTGGGTCACCACTCAGGGCCATGAGACTATGTCATGCATGGAAACTGCCTTGTTTCTAGTTGGAACCAGAGTTTCAGTTAGATCCAATCCCCCAGAGCTCTGATCCCTATTGTTTTTTGGTTGAAATGTAAGTTCCTTCCAGGCTCTCAGCTCAATACTCTTGAGTATTGCTCCACTCTTCTTAACTCGTCTCTTGCCATCCTCTGTTCCCCCATCTTCTGTCTTGGTCAACTTTGTTCATTCACCATGACTTCTGAACACCTGCCTTCCCTCTGCCTTAACTGAACATGGCTTTCTTGGGAATGCCTCCTTGAGGTCCTTTCATTCTCAGTATGGGATGTCATTCTTCACCCCCTGAGTTCAACAGGTGAGGAGGTGTGGTCCTCGTGGAGGGAGGAGAAGGAGTAATTGTGACCAGTAGCACCATACGCATTCATGTCACTCAGAGAAAGTGTTTGTCAGCCTTCTCTCTCAACTGCTTTTTCCTGTTAGCTCAATTTCTATTCTAAGGGATATACAGGACAGGTTTCCTAATTCAGTCCTACTGGCCTGGACAGCCTCACATCCCACCACTCCCTTCCTCCACACTCATTACAGAAAAGCCAAGTCAATTTACTTGTCATTCTTCTAAAACATTAAGACAACTTAAGAATCATCTACAAGGAGGAAGAACCTTCTCTCCCAACCTGATTTAGAGGCTTGGCTCCTGTAAGGACCCCATTTATGGTTCACTTCTTTCCCCTATTGACTGAAAGCTCTAAGAGGATTCAGATATTGTCTTTTTGAAACCCTCGTCTCTCTGACCCCAAAATCTGGGTGCTTTCCCACAAGTACCTTACCTCTCAGTGTATGGATGGTACAACGCTGGGTTCCCAAGTTCTTTGAAGAGGAGCAGTATTCAATGCCATTTTTTAGTTAGAAGGAAACATGTGATTAAATCCAACTCTCATTTTATACACGGGCCCAAAGACACAGTGGCTTACCCATAGTGCCCCAGGAAGTTAGTGGCACAGCCGTTCCAAACAGTTCCCCCTAAACCACCGAGAGATCATTCAAGACTTTAGAGCTCGAAATCTTAGCTTCGAGACAAATATGCTAAACACACAAATAATTGTAATACAAGGTATTATATGAGAAGTAGAAAGTTTGAAAGCAGATCAAAGGGGGAGAAATCACATCTTCGGGCCAGGGTGGCATGTGTGTAGGGAGGGTACAAAGGATTTGTATGACAGCTCTCAATCTTTTTGGCCTCAAGACCCTTTTACACTCTTAAAAATTATGTGAACGCCAAAGAGCCTGGATTTTGCAGTTTTATATATTGATATTTATAACAACAGAAATTAAAGCAGAGAACATCATTAAAGACTATTAAACATAATAAACCTATTACATGTCGTCACATTTTTATGAAAACGATTATTTTCCAAAACAAAGGTAGTGAGAAGAGTGGCATTTTATGTTTCTGCCAATCTCCTTAAACTTTGACTTAACAGAAGACATCTGGATTCTCATACTACTGCTGCATTCTTTCTTGGAATCTTGTTTTGGGTGAAGCCTTAGAAGAAAATTCAGTCTCATGCAGACATGTCATTGGAAAAGGGAAGAGTATTTTAATAGTCTTTTCAGAGAACTGTGGCTCTTCTTCAATATTACATCAAAACTTGAGAAGTGCTAGTTCCTTAAAAGTTAATTGCAGTATGGAAACTGAAATCATATCAGTGAACCTTTTGTACTCTGTTATGTTAAAATCCATTCGTCTATTTTGCATTTTAAATGCATAGTCTTGTAATATCATGCATTGGTTGTTTAGCAATGCTGATTTGCTGAATTATACAGATCTTCCAAATATTTTCACATTGTGTTATATAATAGGATAGAAAAAAAAATCACTTGTTCATATCACCACTAGTCTCGTCAGGAAAGTCTTTTAAGTATTGGGGAGGATGTCACACTCACAGTGGTTGATACATTTTCCTGAACTCTTATTTTTGCTCGAAGACTTGAATTTTATCATTGGCAAAGACTGTCAGTTATTTTCCTGGATGTGGCTCACTTAGTTCATTTTCGTGAAAATGGATGCCAAATATTCAAGTCTGAATATGCACAGTTTGTTCTTCTTTCACGCAAAAATGAATTCCATGAAAAAAGTGGTTTGTTCAGCTCACAACTCAATTGCACAAGTGCTTTTTGTGTACTCCTCATTTAGTCACACAGCATACGAAAAAGATCTGTTCTTAAAAGCCCCAATCAATCAAATTAGTAATTTTTACTGTCTTTTTCAAGGACATTCTTAAGTAAAACCGGCTTTCTTACTGCCAAGTGCCCGTGCCATTATTTTGAATCATGTTCAGTAAGGTGCCAGCAGGTTGACCCACATTTGCACTGTCAGCATGAATGTCAACACAGTGAGAAAGGAAGTTGATGTCTTAGCGTTATGCAGATAGGTTTGACAATGTGGACCCTCTTTTGTGGGGACTCCCCTGAGAGTGGACAACACTCTGACAATTATATAAGCTATAGGCTTTGACAAATGAGTCAGATTTTGATCGGCTAAGATGAAGGAGAGAAGGAACGTCCACAAGGCAGTAAAATGTGAGGCGTATCTAAGGAACAAGGTGTAGGATATATGTCTGGTTGGAAGAGGAGGGAAGCAGAGGCAGATAAGCTGAGAGGATACTGGGGGAGGCCCTGATGCCGTCATGACCATCAATTAGGTTTAAACCAGACAGGAAGAGGCGGCTAGGGTGAGTGGTTTTTTTGTCTTGTTTTTGTTTTTGAAAGTTTTAGTTTCAAGTTATATAAAAATAAAGCTGGCCGTGTTTACATTTACTAGTTATAAAATAAAAGTGAGAGCATAGCTGCTTTTCTTGTAAGTAATGTTTAGGGAATGAAAAAATAAATGTGTGGTCAAATGCTTTGTTGTACCAAACACGCCACACTGTTTGATTCAGACAGTATTATTTTTGAAGGAAGAAGAATGAGAACATTTATTAAGCATTTATTGTGAACTAAACACTATGCTAGTCACTTTTCATATAATGTAATCCTCAAACAAGCTTATAAAAGAGATATCACTATTCATACAAATGAGGCAAATGAAGCCCAAAAAGTTAAGTAACTTTCCAGGGGACATGACTGAACTCTGATTTGGTAACATTTCATATTGTCACCTATAATCTCAAGGCATTTGGGGAAAGAATGAAAACAAATTTAATTATCACACACATATATATCTACATAACCATACAGCCAAGCAACCTTTTAAAATAGGGCACAAAATATTGCCACAAACTCAAATAAATATATTAAATCTCTAAAAAGAGATTGCATATTTTGATTTTTTTGTTCCTTTCAAGGACAATTTTAAACAATACGTAAAGCTGATTATTAGTAGGTTGTTGACTGACAGGATTTTGTTCAACATAACAACCGATGGGTGCCTGGCTGGCTCAGCTGGTAGAGCATGTGACCCCTGGTCTCTGGGTTGTGAGTTTGAGCCCTGTATTGGATGTAGAGATTACTTAAAAATAAAATCTTAAAAAAAAAAATAGAAAGTAACAACTGAGAAAAGTCAGCATTTGAAATTTACTTCTAAGCTCATCGCAGTACTTATTGGATATAAACACCTTTTTACTCCATATTTTAAAATATCAGGTCATGAAGAAAAGGAGGGAAAGCAATTCAAAATCATAGTCTGATGCCATCTTCTTTGACCTGAGAGAAAAAAGGTGCCAGGTTTACTGACATCAACCCACAGGGTCTGGATGTATACCACCGTGTCCCCAGGGCTCGTTCTTCCTGCACTTGGACCTTCTCCTTTGAATACCAATGCTCTAGAAGCTCCCAGCACGGTGTGCCTGTCTTTGCTGCCTGCGCGAGGAGGCATCTTGGAGCTAGTCCCCTGGTAAGCGGCGGGTAGAAACTGGGAACCGGTGGGGCCCACTCACCATCCAGAACCCAGAAGGCCATGAAGACAGTACCATTTCCTCAGTGGCAGATGCCGCTGAAGAATGTCTTTCCTCCCTCATTTGGATCACCCTCCCCTGGGAAGCCCAGCACTCTCATCAGGGATCTGACCCCCGTGGTTTCCTGACTCTCCTCCACTTGTACCTCCAGGGACCTCAGTGATTCCAATGCTCAGTGTACCAGTGAGCATTATGGCTGCTGCTCCAACAGTCTTAGTATCCACTGTGTCTGTGGTTGGAAAGCATTTGGGAACTAGAAAGAATCATTTAGGCTTAAAGACTAAGGAAAATGATGAAAATTGTGGTCCTTCTACTACAACTTTCGCTGGTAACATTTCTGAGAAGGCTTCAGACATGCCTTATGAGACAACTCCTTGCTAAATGTGGCCTGGTTTTGAGCTGGAAGAGAACAGGGTGCATTTGGAAAACTTCAAGCCCTATAAGGAGCCTGAATCTACTCCTGTGCACTCAGGTTATGGCAGGACGTGCAGATTGGAGAGCAGAGGCTACTTGTTAAAGTTGATGCAAGGACAAAGGCGCAACTGGGTAAATGGAAAGCCAAGAGGAAAGCTTCTAATGGGAAGGCCAGGCTAGGAATTGTCACTAATGATAAGAAGCCCCAGATGAAGAAACAAAAGAGATCAGATGATCAAAGGGGCCTTTGAAGTTTTAATACATGAATACTCCACTGAACTCAATGCCCCTCACAATACTCTGACTCTCACCCCAGGAAGAAGAAGAAAAGGAGGAGGACAGTTTCCACACACTTCTAGCGGCTTCCACTAAGGAGGAAGGAGGATGTAATCCCTACAGAAATGGAAGAACACAAAAGAGACCTGATATCCTGAGAAATCAGCAAATTCAGAGACACACACAAGAAACTGGGAGAAAGGCAACAAGGAAATGGAAAAAGAAAGACAGGAAATTGAGACAGAGAGAAGAGATAAGGGATTAAATGGGAACAAGAAAGGTGAGAATGGGAATGAAAAAGGGAGAGAACGTGAAGGAAAGAAGGAATGGGAGCCGGAGGGACAATGGGACGGGGATCGTGACCCCGACTGGGAAAGGAGCTCAGATGGGAGTGAGGATGGCAGCTGACCGACAGGAAAGGGCAGAGATCATGAGAGGGAATGAGCATGAGAAAGAATGTAAAGGGGGGAGGGTTGTAGAGAAGACAAGAAGCAGAACTATGAAGAGGATGAAAAAGATATAGATGAACAAAGAAAATCTGAATGGAAACTCGGAGAGAAAGAAGCTTCTCACCAAGAGTGCCTTCAGAACCGGGAAAGCAGAGACCAGAAGAAAACCTGGGAGGACGAGAAAGAGACTCAAAGAGAAGAGAGAAGAGAAATGGCAAAAGAAGCTAAAGGACTAAAAGAATTCTTAGAAGATTATGACAATACAGATGACCCCAAATCTCACAGAGGATGTGTTCTTCAGAGAAGGGTGCACGATAGGGAAACGGAAATGGAAGCAGATGAACGGGACCGAGGAGAGAGAAGGAAGAATTAGAGATCAGGTAGCACCTTCTGGATCCAGATGCAGAGGTTGGAACAAGAGGCTGAGAGGACATGGACAAGTACATGTAAAGCAAGAAACCAGAACCAGAGGATGAGAAAGAAGAAAAGCAAGAAGAAGAAGAAAAATGAGAGGAATCCACGGAGGAGGAAGAGCCAGAGCAAAGGTCTGTCTCAAACTAACTCAGGCCATCAGCTCTGCGCCGTCTGCTTCCTCTGCCAGGGGCAATGCAACACCCATCACTCTTGGGGAGTCTCCCTGTGGTATTATTGTTCCTCATGAAAATTCTCCAGACCAATAACAACCTGAAGAGCACAGACCAAAAATAGCACTCTTTTTTTTTTTTTTTTTTAAAGATTTTATTTATTTATTTGACAGAGAGACAGAGATCATAAGTAGACAGAGAGGCAGGCAGAGAGAGGGGGGAAGCAGGCTGCCTGCTGAGCAGAGAGCCTGATGTGGGGCTCGATCCCAGGACCCTGAGATCACGACCTGAGCTGAAGGCAGAGGCTTTAACCCACTGAGCCATCCAGCTGCCCAATAGCACTAAGTCTTAAATGGGGCTGCTCCAATTGTCCTGGTCAGCCTCATTCTGTGAAGGGAAAGAAACTTCCGGTAGATAGTGTTTTTAACAAATCTGAGGATGAACACAGTGATGATATACCGTGAAAAAGGAAAATGGTTCCCCTGGATTACTGTGAGGATGATAAAAATGCTACCAAATGCACTGTAAACACTGAAGAGAAGCATAAACACGGGGGCACCTGGGTGGCTCAGTGGGTTAAAGCCTCTGCTTTCGGCTCAGGTCATGATCTCGGGGTCCTGGGATCGAGCCCCACATCGGGCTCCCAGCTTCATGGAGAGTCTGCTTCTCCTTCTGACTTTCTCCCCTCTCATGTTCTCTCTCTCTCCCTCAAATAAATAAATAAAATCTTTAAAAAAAAAAAAAAAAAGAAGCATAAACACGTTAAGAGTCTCATTGAGAAAATCCCTACAGCCAAATCGAGCTCTTTAGTTATCTCCTGGATTGGTCTATTGTGGATTCTCTATTGACAGAATTAGACCATGGGTTAATAAGAAAATCACAGGATACACCGGTGAAAAAGGAGCTACATTAGTTGATTTCATTTATTTTAAGGTTATTGCTCATAGATCACTTCAAATTATTTTAGATGATGTTGCCATGGTACTTGAAAAAGAAGCAGAAGCTCTTATAGTCAAAATGTGGAGATTATTGACATGAAAGAAGAAAATCGGTCTTGTGAAATGAAACTCTTCATACATTTGGAAAAAAAACCCCAATGCTCTTTTATACATACATGTACACAGACACTTAAACTATGGCATGTTTCTCTTCTCCAATGTAGATAAATAAATTCTCTGTTCAACTGGATGGTCTGAAACTCTTGTCGACATTTTAAAAAAAATCAAAATTATTTCAAACTAATCCCCATATGAATATTTGACTACAAAAATAAAAAAAGTAACTAAATACAGAATAAAGCTATTTATTATTTATTCATTTCTAGGCAGGATAAGGGTCTGAGAGTATAATATAGTTCAAAGAAAGTAGCTACCTAGCTTGACAAAAAATAGGTAATTGCTAAAGTAGAAAACTATTATAAATATTAAAAACAAATAGGCAAAACATCTAGAAAGTTTTATAGATTTTGCATTTTAAAATTATAGTTCGTTAGGAACTGATTTTCTTCTGCATTGTTACTAAAATAGTTGCATTTTGGCTTAAATTTCAACTGGTAATAATTTATCCATTGGTATTTAGACATAATATTCTTTCTACATTTTAGATTAAAAATTGTACAATATTAAAAAGCTTATAAAGTAAACTGCCAACCAACAAAAACGTGAACTCATATGTACATTTCTGACATTGGGGAATTATGTTACGGAATGCCAAACATGAGCAATGTATCCAAGAAGTAGAACATTAATGAAATAATAAAAGAGAAAAAAATATTTTCAAATTAATGATTTAATAAATTTGCTCATTTGAATAAAAAGAAAACATCATCATTATGATTAATGGTTTCTCAAATCCCCTTGTTTCTCATACAATTACACAGAGGTAAGATTTTAGGGAGTAAAAAATTTTTATTCAAAGATAAAATCTGTAAACATTGTCAATACAAAAATGTAAGCATCTGCCACTGTTGAGTTCACTATGGGTTTTGTTGCAATGCTAGACTTAGTAGAGTCAGTTTTACAGGTAAGCAAATGTGTCACGGCTAGGAAAAGCATTTTAATGGCCGATCTTTCTTCTTACTTGAGTAAAGTGACTGAAATGGATTTAGCATAAGACTACGCAATCACAACCTTGCTCCAATTACTCCCTTTCAGCATGTCTTGTGTCATATATTTGAATTATATCTTAGATACATGCAATAAAGAGCTTATGGCAGATTGGAAAGCCCCCAGAATTTCTCCATAGTGCTGGGAACTGGTAATTTTGAGGTAACTGATTTCCTGAAGGCGCTGCTCTTGTAGGGTTCCTCCAGTCTCAGAGATGTCAAGGAGGAGCACAACAGATTACCTGTTGGTTCCATTATGCTTTATTTCTTTTCTCATGCACTCATCTAACAAATGATAAGTCAACCTGATCCCACCACAAAATCAACGGGCTGCCTGAGAAAATATCTTACTTGCTGTTCACTTGATGGAATTTTAGGCACTGAAGGCTAGAGAAGTACTTGGAAAAGAAAATCCAATAATAATCTATCCATATTAGGGTTTTTCCTTGTGATTATAGCTACAACAAAATTTTTTTAAATATATAAATGAATATTTACTAAAATAGCAAACTACCCTTTGATATATAAATGAACAAAAGGAGAAGAAATAAGCTAAAACTAGAATATATACTTATTATTGTGCATAATATCATTTGGAGTTATTGAGGTAAGGTTGGTACAGGCAGTGTTCTCATTTACAATGAACCTGTGCTCCCAAAAATCCTTCAGTTAGCCACTGATCACATGGTTTCTGCCACGTCTAAATTCTGATCTTTGGCAACAATAGATCTGACCGGAGATGATGTATACATTCCTCCAGTGACCTCTCTGCACCGGCTGGCTTTATCCTCTTTAAATGCTATAAATGAGGAATATTTGGCTAAGAGTATTAGCAGTGACTAATATTGTAGTTGCTAATGAATGCCTATATAATTGTATGAAACTCCGTAATTAAACTTCCATTTAATAGGAGATAGCCAACAAAGAATTTGGATAACTTGCTACCTTACTTACTAAGTGAAATGCCCATATAGCAAAAAGAAATAATTCCAAAATGTTAAAGCACATTATCTTCTCAAGTCCATTAGGTCTTCGAAAATCTATGATATATAGTCATTAAATGAAATTTCCTGTCTTTTTCTAAAGGGCATGATACTGCTTTGTACCTTAGCTAAATACGTTGATGATTACCGGAGACTGCTTTCATTGTATGCATTTGTCTGAATACAGAAAGTCTGCATTCTTAATGTTTACCACAAACCCAACGAAGCTGTTGATCGGTCTGAAGGTCAGTCAGATCTTCAATACTTCTCCAGCTACATTGGCAGGCATATGCCCGTGTTCCTTTCTTCTTTACCAATTTGGTCCTTAATTTGTGGAATTCTGGCATGTTGTTTCTATTAATAAAAAAAGATTTTAGCACAGTGGCTTTGCTCAGAGCTGAATGACTTAAAAAAAAAATTTCTCATTGCTTTACTTTCCTATTTTTACCACATCTGAACACTAAACAACTTTGGTCCCCTCACCCAAACTACAGAAGATTGGCTTCTGTGTTCTTTCTGATGGTATTTCCTTGGTATCCAGTGCTTTTGAATGGCAATCCTCTAGGCCTGTTTATTAAAGCTGTCATAAAAGAACACGTGAACTAAAAGGCTGAATGAAGAATTACTGATTTGTCCTATCAGAGATGACAAGATATGAGAAGAGAGTGGGAGGGATGGTGGTACATCTCCTACCTCAGATACTCACCTCTACCATATTCTAAAAGCCCGTAATATGGCCAATGGAGGAGGGCATATAAGAGGCATAAATAGGCTTCTGATGGCTTAACTATAGCATTTTTTATTAAATAGACAAAAAGTGCCTGTTATTTCTATTTATTGAACTAATATTTTATCTTTCAATTGTTTCAATGATATACTTATCAGCAAGATAAACTATTAGCAACAGAATAAATGTCTATCCTGCATTAAATTCCATAATGTTAAAAAAATTAAATCAATGGGCAGGACCATCATAAAAAATGATAACCATCTGACTTGATGCTACTATAAAAAGACAAGAGAAGTTAATTTAAGTTTAATGAACTGAAAATCAATTATGATTTTCATGACAATCCATGTACTGAATTTATGTAACTATTCTGTAACAGGGAAAAAAGGGAAAAATTCAAAAGGAAATGATGAAAAAATACAAAGTAAAATGATGAAATACAGTATGAACATTAGAAAAGGAGACACAAAGTGCTGTCACTGCAACAGAAGGCAGGCTACAAAGTGCCCTCTGGTGGCCAAAGGGCACCACACTCCGTACTGTATTGTACAAAATTCAGGCATAATTTAGGTTGAACACCTAGATTTTCCAGGCCAACTGTTTGATTTCAGTAAACTAGGGGAAGAAATGGATCATCTAAGTTTTATCAGAAAGAAAAAAACTCCACAAAATGAAAAACTAAATGTTCTTTATTCAATCTGCAATCTGCAATATATCGTGACAAATTTACCATTTGATACTTGACTGAATCCTTAATTAGAGATTTTATGAGTAGGAATCATGAGTAGCCAGGACACTAATTAATGCATTTCGAATTTTTTTAGGAAGCACCTATCTTAAAAAGTTTAGAAAAATAATTTCCCATAAAGAAAATGATTTAGTAGGAAATTAAAAGCATCATATTTAGCTACTATGGCAGGATGATCAAATATACCTTATACTTCTTGTTGAAAATTCTAGAACTTGTCAAAAATAGGATATACATTTCCCTCATTTATAAGGACAATAAAACAAGCCAATGTGCAGACTGATACCATTAAAATAAATGGCTCCTCACGCTCTGCCAGGCAATCAACGGCACCCTGAAAGCCTTTTAACTTGCCTTCTTTGATGACCATCTCCTTGTGCTTTCCTTCAGCTCTTACTCCCCACCTCCTCAAGTGTTTCATCTTCTCCTCGCTCCTTTACTTTCAGCAGCTTACATCCTCATTCACACAGCCATGCCATCAGATGTGAAAATCTTCCATTCCCTAGCTTTCCTCTGAATATATCACTAGTTTACCTTCTTCTACCTAGTCACAGAGAGCTCACCACAGCATTGACATTACATGCATTCATTCTATCACTCTATACTAGTTTTCTCAAGACTGATGGTTCACATTGGTGACATAGGGGGATTACTGACCACTCATTACATTAACCAGGCAGGGCAGAGGACTGAGAAAAGTCAGAAATGGCAAAACAGACCCGAAATTAAAAGTTAACTTTTCCAACTCTGGGATTAAAAGTGGGCTAACCTGATCTGGGATTTGGGGACTCTAGTAGGCTTCATTTGGGTTGGGAAATGTGAAACCTCTCAAATTGTAATTTTTCCATGAATTTGTGTATTTGAATTTTTGTGTATGTGTAGAGAGGATTCAAAGTTTTCATAAGACCTTCAAAGTGGTTTGATGTGAGTTTAAAAAGCAATGGAAGTAGAGGAGACTCCCATGGATTTATAGGAGAATGGCTGCCAGAAGAGGTGTGGAAGAAAGATTCTCACCTTTTCCTTTATCTATTAGAGAGAGATGCAATATATTCTGATTACTTGTATCAGAAAATACAATTCTTGTTTAGGCTCAGGTTTGGGGTGGGGGATAAAAATGTATGCTATATGCACTTCATTAATTTTTAGCTCTTAATTTTTATTTGAAAATGTGATGTATAATTCACAGCCTTTATTTATTTATTTAATTTACCTATTTACTTATTTATGTATGTATGTACGTATGTATGCTCCACGCCCAGCACAGAACCCAACATGGGGCTTGAACTCATGACTCTGAGATCAAGACCTGAGCTGAAATCAAGGGTCAGATGCTTAACCAACTGAGCCACTCAGATGTGCCATGTGATACATAATTCAGATACATTTTTATAACTTACAATATCTTAAAAACATCAGGTATGTTGTAAGTGTATAGGAATGTAAAAACTGCAAAAAACAGGAGTAAGACACTATACTGACCCCAAGGAGGGAGGCAGACCTACACCAACCTAACATTTTCAACCTTCTACTCCAGTGAGTGCTAGAATAGGTACAAAGTGCTGTGGACACACAGGAAAGGATGAATTTACTTCCAAGTTGAGAGTGGTGAGGGAATCAATGAAGGATGTGCAATGAATTGTACCCTGAGGGACAGGTCAGGTTTAGGTAAATAAATGGTGGGATGGTGGAAGGGAAGAGCTTGTACTGTTACAGGGAACGGCAGTAGTGAGTACTCTGATGCGGCTGTAATCTTGTGAAGGTGAAAAGTAAACTGTGGAAGGACACGCCGGGTGACAGACAGATGGGGGCTGGATGGTGAAGGGTCTTGAATGCTGTACTAAGGAACCTGGACACGATTCCACAAGCAGAAGAGTTTTGGGCAAGGGCATGGCACACTCAGAGTTATGCATTAATTCTCAGCAAGGAAAGGGTGGTCTGAAAGAAGTGACTGTAGGTAGAGAAATCAGTGAGAAGGCTATTACTATACTCCTGTCCAGAAGTAACCTATCGTCACATAGGCTGACTGCAGACAGATGGAGAGGAGGAGATGACAGAAATATGCAAGAGGTGGAGGCACATGATCTTGCCAAGTCCACCAAGAGAAGTCATAGCAAAAGAAGAAATACAAAGTTACTGCTTGGTACGTTTTTCACAGAGTGAAGTTCTTTGGACACATACCTGAAAAAGAGATAATCGCATGATTTGTCCCACATGTAGTCATCATAGCTTACAACCCAGAAATCACACGCTATACAACGCAGATGATCACATGCTCTGTTCAGAGAAAAACAATAGTACATTAAAGATTACCGGTATGTTGAAATATGGAAATCTGGTGATTTATTCACAGGATATGCCACATACTACAGCTTACCGAGTAAACAACAGAAAAGTAAAGAGTAATGTGATTAAACATTTTTGTATGTAAAAATTTTCAGGTTAAGTTTCTGCAAAAGCTACTTATTTTTTCTAAGATCTTACACACTGATATATATATATATATATTATATATATATATATATGCATACACACATATGTATATTGTATAGATATAGAACAAAAGGGATGTGCAGGTCTTTTAGTTTAATGGTTTTAAATTGTATCTGAGGGAGATCTTCACTTAAGATAAACTTCTTTATGTTGCTTCCCTTCCCATTGGAAGCTACTTAATACTGGGACAATATCTTACTTGCTTCTGCTTCCCCAGTACTTGGCGTTAATGCATTCATTCACTCACTTAAAAGATACTTCCTGAAAGCATACTATGTGCTGGTGAGTTTCTGTCCTCATTGAGCTTATATTCTAATAAGAAAAGAAATAATATTCATAATAACTAAATTACATAGTTTGTTAGAAGGTGAAAAGTGGGGCGCCTGGGTGGCTCAGGTCACGATCCCAGGGTCCTGGGATGGAGCCCCACATAGGGCTCCCTGTTCAGCAGGGAGTCTGCTTCTCCCTCTTCCACTCCCCCTGCTTGTGCTTGCTCTCTCTCTCTCTCAAATAAATAATTAAAAAAAAAGGGAAAAGTGCTTCCCATTTTTGAAATGATAAGTAGAGTAAATAAAACTGGGAGAAGCAGGAAGGAGTGGATTGCAAGTAGAGTAGTCTGCACAGGCCTCACTGAGAAGGCGCGTACATCTGAGTAGGTTCTTTAAATGGAGTGAGAAGGTGGTGAAGAACAGGGGTTAAGAGAAGGTTTTATTTAAGAAGGGAGGGGGAAAAAGCTTATTTTTACGTGGACGGCAAAGCTGCAGTAAAAAGGAGAACACCGATGATACAGGAGAAAGGGGCGGAAGTTGCTGGAATGACAGCTCGTACTTAGGTACGTACATACTTAGTAAGCAGGTCCTTACTGAACATGTGACAAAATGAAATGCCACGCAATTCTCAAAACTCACGCTACATAGTAAGCTTAGGAGTAAAATAACAATATACGGAAATACTTATGAATGGCTGTCATTAATTTGATTTATGTAATAACTGTGATTTACTTTAAAAAGAAGAAAATTCTTCCATTGTTTGAAGTATTTAAGAACTAGAATCAATATAGATATACATTGGATTATCTAAAAATTAAAAAGAAGAAGAGTTTTTTTTTTAAGATTTATTTTAGAGAGAGTGTGTGCCAGCGCATGTGTGCACGTAGGGGGCGGGGCAGAAAACCTTCAAGCAGACTCCCCACTGAGAGCAGAGCCTGATGTGGGGCTCAGTTTCTCGGTCCATGAAATCATGACCTGAGCTGAAATGGAGTCAGACGCTTAACTGACTGAGCCACCCAGGCGCCCCAATAAGAGATTTTAAGATACCAAAGACAAATTGAAAATAGCAGTCAGTGACAGAGTGGAAGTAAATGTTTTCAACATGGTCAAATACTTACACTATATAAAGTGTGCTTACAAATGACAAAAAAAACTTAAAAATATATTCAATCTTTCTAGTATGAGTATCACAGAATAGCAATTAAAAGCATAGACTGTGAAGACAGACTGCCTAGGCTCAAATGTATTCCACTATTTACCAGCTGTGTAACTATAATCAAATAGCTTCTCTGTGACTCAGTTTCCCCATCTGTAAAATGCGGGTAATAATAATACTTATATATCTTATAGAATTGTTAATGGACCTAATCATTTAACGTTGGTAAAGTGCTAATAACAGTGCCGGGCACAGGGTTTGTTAGTTAAATATGATGTAATTAAAATATAAAGCAACCACGAAATAAATGTTTTAACCAATTAAGTTAGCAAGAATTAGGACTTTCAGATATTCCTGGTGGGTATGTGAATTTCTATAATCTTTTGGGAAAAACTTTAGCACTATTTTAAAATTAAAATTCTGCCTGGCTGTTGCTCTAGCAATCCCATTTTTGGGAGCCAAAAATTACATATAAATAAAAACATCAGTCTAAAAGCCATTTATCTCAAGAATTTTTACTGCACTGCAGAATTGCTGAAGTGGCAAAAAACAGGATACCACTTGGACACTTATGAAAAAGGGAAAAGCCTGAATAATGTGCAATATATATAGAATGTCAGGAAGCCAATAAAGCGAACTAGATTTATCTATTGACCTAGAGGGATCAATAGATACACAGTTAACCTCTGTAGCATGAGCCTATTTTTGTAAAAACAACCAAA